>JBBMKA010000018.1:2466755-2513264 GCA_037833695.1 Sechiopsis laciniata
TTTGTTTCAAAGGAAAAAAAAAAAAAAAAAAAAAAAAAAAAAAAAAAAAGCAAAACTCTAACAACATCTTATACAACCTAGTAATTAGGTGTTTGAATCTCCCTTCTCCCAACATTGTTGTATAAAAAAAGAATAGTAAATTAAAAAAAAAAAAAAAAAAAAAAAACTATATATATATTGATTTGAAATTTTAATTGAAAATTTTGGGTTCAGGTAACCCAAAATTTACAACGACAAAAAAAGTGAAAACTTAAAGAAAATAAAAAATTATCAACAAAGTTAATGGACTAAAAAAACGAACTTGCCTAATTTCAAAATAACAATCAAAGGTTGATGAAAATATTATCAGATAACAAACCAAATAATTCAATTTTCATAGTATAGTAATGAAATAGTTCCGTGGTACTTTAACTACATACACGACACTTGAAGGAAAAAAAAAAAAAACATACACGACAACAAATACCAATATCATAAAACTTTACACACACACATATAATATATATGAATATTTGTATGAGCTTATACAATGTCTCAACTAAAAATTAAAAACTAAAAACTACAATCTTTAACTTAATGCCTCAATTAAAAACTCTATCTAATTATATAGAAAATTAATTTCTAAAACACCGTTTGATATCCATTTATTTTATAACTATTAGTCTATCTTATCGTATATTTTTTTATTTGAATATCTACATTTTACTTATACTCTTAGAAATCAAATCAAAATTTAGAAAAAAAAACTTTTAAAAACTTATTTTGTTTTTAAAATTTAATTAGTATTCACATATTTTCTTAAAGAAAGATAAATACATTGAAAGAAAGATAGAACACATCTTAGAAAATTTAAATAAAAATAAGCTTAGTTTTCAAAAACCAAAAAAAAAAAAAAAAATCAATTGGTTATCGTTCAGACCCTACTAAGTGATCTATAATTTGGATCCATTTCCTTTTAATTCTCAAAAAAACTATTTTGACCACTAGACCTGAGATATGAGATGCAGAAACCAAATACTAATGCAGATGGATGTTAGCCACTCTTTGAAATTGGAATTTCTTTTATACCACAATTCACCAATCAACATAAAATCTTTAAACTACATGTGCCACTTTCATTAGACATCAAGGTCAGGACTCAGGACCACCCCCACTATGTGACATATCAGAGAAAATCATCTTAAACCACATCTTAATACATGGATATAACAAATTATTCTATATATATATATATAGTATGGTGATGAAAATAGCCACAATCACAAACACCAGGATTCAAATCACAAACGGCAGAGAAAGTTTATAACTTGAAAAGTATCAAGGTAGATCAAATTACATAATGCTTGATAATATATAGATCAATTTATATTCGAGAAAAATAGCCAATTCAGAGCCATGGAATTGATTGGTCAAAAGAAGAAGAAAAAAGCAAGACAAGCAAGCACTTTTTTTTTTTTCCAGAGTGTGGTGATGATAAGGCTAAGAAAGAAATACCTAGATAACAATAGAAAAACCAAATTCCAAACAAGCACTTCTCCAGAATAAAACATGTGAAGGAGAAGTTGAATCCTGCACGTGCAAATCGATTCGCTCTCCTACTATTCTTCATCGCGTTTGGGAGCTGCTTCTTTAATATCATCTCCATCATCCTGGTTAGGAACCCACAAGAAAGAATTTATACATCAGTAACAAATATGAAAAACCCGAAGGGTGCTTTCCAGCAGCGAGTTGGATTATAATTGTCTCTGTAATTATAGGCGATGGAGAGTTTAGAGTGAGAATAATACTCGGCCTTAGAGTTTTAAAAATGAAGATTGAGATAAATAGTGATTACCCAAGTAAATCAATATTTAGGGGTTGAAGGATACGATCATACGACGACCTCTTGGTTCATGATCCATATCATTTGCCACTTGGCTAAACCTACTTCGGGTACCCAGGTGGGTGATTAACCAGTCAAGACATGTGCAGATATATTTGGTAAAGAATCATGTTATTACCTGCATGTCCGAAGTCCATAAAGTAAGGTTGTCACGAAGAAGTTGCATGATCAAAGTGCTGTCCTTGTATGATTCCTCGCCCAGTGTATCCAACTCAGCAATTGCTTCATCAAAAGCCTGTAGAACTGCAGTGGTAAGTAATTTCAAATGACATATAGACTGACTATAGTAAAAATATAGTGACATTTCGGACTGTTGACCAGCAAATTTACAGTACCAGGTCGCATGTAGGAAGTATTTGGAGGAAGAGTTAATTTTAACATTGAGTTTGAGAAATTAGAAATTGAGAGTGGTAGCCAAAAATTCGTTTGAATGTAATTTTTTGTAGAGACAATAACTTGTTTGGATGTAGATTTGAAATGAGTAGTCATTTCAAGTAATTAATAAAGAATAATTAAAAATGAATTATTTTAAGTAGTTAAAATTAGAAATGAACGATTCGAAATGCCCGGTAAGAAATGAGAAATTATTTTTGGCAATTAGAAATGAATGATTAGAGAGGGAGAGTTATTTTTAGCAGTAAAAATGAAGAGTTGTTTTGAGTAATTGCAATAATTTGTTTGGATGTAGTTTTGAGAAATATATATAGTAAATACTCATTTTAAATCCTCCATAAATTCAACAAAAACAAACACCCCCTAGGGGTGTGCTAGTTGAAACCAGAAAAAGGAAATAAAAAACTGAGCAAATGGAAAAAATCAAAACAGTTCAATTTCATAATATTAAAAATCCAAAATATTCCATTCTGTTCAAATATGGCCGGTTCCGATGGCTATGTCCACTTTATTAAGACATGGTTTTGTAGATTATTTTAGTCATTTTGATTGATTTACGTGGCATGGTTAGTTCAGTTTATAACAAAACAATAAAAAGTAAAAAGGGGGTGGTGATTTCCTCCTAACTTCAGCCAAAATCTATACCTATTCTAGATGGCAAATATTGAAACAGTAATAAAATTGCTCATTCATGCTGGGGAATAAGGCAATGAGGGCAAGCAATATTTTTTAGTTCCAGTAACCTGTTTGGCAAGGGTACAAGCTCGATCAGGAGAGTTCAGAATCTCATAATAGAACACTGAGAAGTTCAAGGCCAGCCCAAGACGTATCGGGTGAGTAGGAGCGAGTTCAGCATTTGCAATATCCTGTAATGACAAGAAGCACGGCCAATAAGAACAATAATCTTTTCCTTGTATTTTCTAGAAAAATTCCTTATATTTTTCAAGAGAACTACTGGAATCATGATCGTTATTCACTACTCGACCTCAAAGAAAGGCAACTCCCAGCAGAAATAATGAAATCCCTAGAAGAACTGTTTTAAATTGAGATAATTCGAAAACTCTTCAAAGAAAATCATAACCCAATAAGTTGTATAGGTATTTGTTATCAAAATGAAACAACAATTAAACTAAAACTGTAAAAACAATGTGCTAGCTACGTCCATGACCAAAGCAGATCCCCCACTTACTGACAGGGCAGCGAGACCCCTGACAAAACAATCCTAAAGTATCGAACAGTTCAAAACATATCTCAACAGTATTGTAACCACTTTTCCAGATACACTCATGATAATAAGAGAGAAAATAAAATTGATTGAATAAAAAAACACAAGAAATAAAGAAGAGAATGAACTAGAGAAATATAGGGAAAACTGTACCACCAAAACTTACTCCCGGAGATTTGATTCTTCCAGAAATTGACATCTATTTTGAGATAGTTGCAAGACAAGCACATACAATATTCTCCAATTAACACAGATAATTTGACCTAGTATGTAAAGATCTACAAGCTAAAGATTATTCAATTGAAAGAAAACACATGAATGAAAATCTATAATGCCGCAGAGATAAGCAAAAAAAACATTATATAGCCGATTCGAAACCGAGAGACGAAGATGAAAGACCTGAGTGAAATTACTCCATGTGATTCGAATAACACTAGTAAAGAATGAGAAAATGAATCAAAGATACCTCCAAAACCCTAGCCAACCGAATGATTCCGATTTGTGAAACATAAAAACAGGGACGAAATCAAACCTGAGCAGATTTATAAGCAGTGAGAGTACTTTCAGCAGCTTCCTTCCGTTCACCTCCGGTCTTGAACTCAGCAAGATATCTATGATAATCACCCTTCATTTTCAGATAAAACACCTTGGAATCACCAGAAGCAGCAGAGGAAATAAGGCGCGAGTCAAGAAGCTTAAGGATCCCACCGCAGATGTTCGAGAGCTCGTTCTCGATCTTAGATCTGTACTCACGAATGATCGAGACATGATCATCGTTCCCTCGGCTCTCCTCTTTCTGCTCGATGGAGGAAATAATCCTCCAGGAAGCTCTACGCGCTCCGATGACGTTCTTGTACGCGACGGAGAGGAGGTTCCGCTCCTCGACGGTGAGCTCGTCGTCGTCTATGGCGGCGGAGACCTTCTCCATAAACTCGACCATCTCCTCATAGCGCTCGGCCTGCTCGGCGAGCTTGGCTAGGTAAACGAACTCCTCACGTGGCGAAGACATTGCAGAAACGATTGGATCTGTGAGATTTCGAGATGACGGAATCGAAAAAGAGGAAGAAGAAGAAGAAAATGATGGAGTTGCAGAATTTGGGGTTTTTCGGTTTTTCTTTTTCTGTGAGAGATAATTGCGTTGAGAACGAAGACCGTAGTGGAGAGATGGATTCAATCTCAACCGTTGGATCAAAACTGTGCGTCTTCTGTTTTTTGACAGCCTTTTTTTTTCTTTTTTATTTCTTTTTAGAAATTTTCGGTTTGACAGCCTGGCATGTACTAAAGCAGCTGGCACGCACGGGTTTTTTCCCTCCCATTTTTTGTGAGATCTGTACGGAGTTTTTTTTCTTTGGCCCATTTTAATGGGTCTTAGATGGGCTAAAATATTATCTTTTACTGACTATGAGACTACAAAGTTGGGCCAAGTTGGCCCATCTACCGATACTAAGCCCGGTATTGAGGCCCACTTTTCAGCCACTAATAAACCGGGCTGGCCTCGTCTAAATATTAATAGATTATTGTTATTTGCATGGCTTTTTTGTTTTAAATTTCACTTTATGTATTGAAGTAGAGTATTTAAGGATGTGTGTAATTTTCTTAGCTTTGTAAGGGTGAATAGTCTCTGAAGACTCATATGTCACTTTGATTTAAAACGGTTCTATTAAAGCACCTAAAAAAATCACTATTCCAGGGAAAATAGATATGCGTCTGCTTACATATAAGGGTAACACGACCATACTCACTTGATCAAAATGGCTTCAAATCCAAAGAAAAGTAAAATCACAATATTAAATGATGAAACACAAAATAGAGATGGAGAAGAATGGAGAAGAACAAACCCACGGTTTAGGTGGTTCGAGAACTGGTCCTACATCTACTATAAGAAGTTAGAGATTGATTTTCATTCATAACTATCTCAACCAATAACATCAAGAAAGTCTAGAAGGACGAAATGATAGTGCTCTCTCGAATTCTTCAAAATCTCATAAAATGTTTTATATATTAGCACAATATGCAAATCTCTCAACTATTATGTCAGATATAACACATAACCCGACTAAATTTTAAAAATAGACACACACATAACCCGACTCACTATGGTTAAAATATTCAATCATTTTAATCTTGTGTGATTCACAATTTATACACTCACTATAAACTTTTTTGCTTTAATATAAATTAGAATGTTCATTTCACGCTTATTTTATTAAGAATAGTCATTCCATCTTACAACATTATTCTAATTGGTTATCTTGAATCTAACATGTCTTGCAAGTATATATGATTATTTGGATAGAAGATTTGTGAAAATTTACTTGGGAGTTGATCTAACTCCACGTTTGAATAAAGTAACCCCAAGAAGCCTCATATAAACCTCCATAAAATTCTCTATAAAATGTGCATAAACCTCTATGAACCCTTCAACACATATTTTCTACTTCAACCACTTATAATATCTTAATCCAATGAAGGATTTTTTAATTGAGTGTTTTATGTCGCAACCACTCTTAACCTTTATATCTTGTTTTCTTATCCAACTATTTATAATTATTCACTGTCATAATTATAATTATGAGAAGCTTCCACAACTATTTAAATCTAAAAAATAATTATAAATACGGTCACATTTTTTCAAAATATATAGCAAATGTCGCTATTGGTTATCAATGAATGTTATAACCTACTTTCTTATAATACTAATATTGAGTATTTATAATACAATATTAAAATCCACATATCAATAATTATGGATACAAATGTTTTAAAATCATAATCATTTTGTAATAAAATTATCCGATACAAATTTTCTATAACTTTTTTTTGTACCATCTTATAGATCAGCGTATTAGTGATGCAAAACGTTTTTAGTGTAAAAAAGATTGAATGAGAACTAAAAAAAAAAAAAAGTACAAAGGGGGCACCTGGCTACCTTTCTCACGTGCCATTAGAGATATTCATTTTTCTTGCCCAAGGTCCCTGCAGGACCCGCTTATAATGGGGTTGAGAATCCCCAATTTAAGCGGGGAAAAGGGTTGGGGACAAAAAATCTTTAGTTGCAGGACTGGGGACAAGAAATATAAATATTTTTCCTTAATAATTAAAAATATAGTTGAAAGTTGATAGATATTTTAAAAGAAATTTTAATTATTTGGGATTATTATTTGAAAAAATATATTAAAAAAAAAAAGAAAAAAAAATTACATTGGAAAAATTTTCCGAGGGAAATTCAATCCCCACAAAACAAACAATAAATTTCGGGAACGAAAAAACCATTCTCCAATCCCGTCCCGTGGACATCTCCTCGTGCCACGTGACTTATCTTTAATTCCTTATTAAATTACCTAATCCTCCCTAAACAAATCGACAAACTTACAACACATTACACACATTCCCTATTCCTTCTCGTAATTCTCAATTCCACTAACTTTTTATTTTTCTATTTTTTTTTTTTTTTTTAAGTACCTTTTTAAATTCTTTACGAAGTTTATAGGTTTCTATGTTCAATTTTGGTTTTCATATACATTTTGAGCTTTAATTTTTAAAAATAAAATTTATGAATTTATGTCAATATTAAAATAATCCCATCCCTCGTTTATTGAGATTGATATCTGGGTGTTTGGGATTTGGTGTTGAGGAGAAGAGAAGAAAGGGAAGGAGTTGTGATTTTCCAACTCCATATTTATTTTTAGTACATCAATCTCTTTTCAACTCCTCTTCAATCCCTTATTCAATATCACATCAAATTTTTTATTTAATATTATTAAATTTCATATCAAACATTTTTTAATTTTAACTATAAAATATACAATAAAATATATTTTATCTAATCTTATCAAATGTTACATCATACATATTTTTAATTTTCAACCATATAATATAAATAAAATATATTAAATTTATCCATCAATCCAAAATATACCATCATTACATTATAAAAAATTAATATAAATAAATACTTCTCCAACATTTCCTCTCCAAAACACCAATTTCCAAACAAATATTTCATATCTTCAAATCACTCCACTTCTTCTTCCTCTTCCATTTTCTCTCCTCTCCTCTTTTCAACTCCAAAATCCAATCACCCCCCTAAAGTTAGTTTAGTCATTATCTTAATAAATATTTCATTATATTACTTACAATTTTATCATTTCAAAAATTAAAATTCAACACTATTAAAATGTCAGAAATAAAAGTATTTAATTTCAAAACATAAAACTAAATAATAACTCCACCAAAAATTTGGAGACTAAAAATATACTTTTCTACTTATAATTACTGGCACTCAAACACAAACCATGATAATTCATGTAACCATTGTCTTCATCCTAAATAAAAATACAAATACAAATAGTATTATACATAAACACACACAATTGTAACTCACCAACAATTATACCTTAAACCCCCCATAAACAAAAGATATTATGCATCCCCCAACCAACAATCTTTCTGCAACAAACACACAACTTTCTGGATTTTTTTAAAAATATATATATATATATATATATACTTTGAAACTTTAAATATTTTTTCTAGTCTAAACCTTTGATGAGGGCAAACATGGGAGTCTCACAAACTTAAAATTCACAAAAAGTTATACATTGAACTAAGAAGAGAAAAGCACACTTCAATTTCTATTATAAAATTTACAAATCCACATCAGTTCCAAAAGCATCAAGTTGATACCAAGTAGGAAGAGAAGAGAAGAACAAAATAGAGCTAACAGTTTCACAAACCCAAAAACAGCTTTGCTCCATAGTTTAAGGGGAAGGAGGCCAACCAAAAGCTCCACCATCTCCATCGATTCCTTCGTAAAATCTCAACTCGAGTCCCTCTAGCCTGCCTTCGTAGTCCCACGGATCATCATAACTCTCCGCATCGTCGAAGTCCCAAGCCATGTCGTCCGATACGTACGAGCAATCCGAGCATTCATCCCATTCATTTCTCTCATAGTAACCCCGAACGAAAGGCCCCAACACCTTTAATTTTGGGAACTTCTCCGCCAGAAACTTGTCTTCCAGCCTTACATCCCAACAGCCTCTCAAATCGAGGAACTCGAGATCGGGGCAGCTTGATAGTATTGTCATTACACTCTTGGTGCTTAGAGGGTGATAAGCCATTTCAAGGTGCTTGAGTTTCGCCATTGTGGCTGCAATGACATACGCTTCATCGTCTAGCGATGTCATACCTGATGTACGTAGTGGGTGCAAGTTTCGGCAGATTCCGACTAAAGCTTTGCAGTTCTTTCCTATGGACTCTAACCCACAGGCACTGATTTTTTCACAATAGCTTAGATCCAAAAAAGTAACTGTGGAAAGCTTTCTAGCCATTTGTTCGGCTAGAGCATCACTTATATTGCTCCTTGGCAGTCTCAATGTCTGGAGTGAACCAGCACTTGAAAAACCAAAACAAAACAAAAAGACCAACATCACAAAATTGTCCAAATAAAACCATCACAGTCACCACCAACAAAAGCCTTGGCAAGCAATCAAATAAATCTTGTTCAAAGCCAGTATAAATTAATTTTAAGGGAAAAAAGAGTTATACACCCTTAGGCCATGTTTAGGGGGGCGTTTATGAAATTAGGGATTGATTTATTATAACCCAACCCACCTCTAGCCCACCGGTTGTAATAACTGGAAGGTTGGCCTAAATCCAAGCCACCATTTCACTTAACCTCCATCGCCATTCCACATAAACTCTGCCACTGGTTCACATAACTTATACCCCGTTTGAAATTAACCCTTTTCTCTTCTCTGTGTTTAATAACATGTAACTCAAACACCATTGTAATATATTTTTAAGCTCTATAAAGACTATGATCAATATATTTTAGTTCTAATTGGAGATTTTACTTGTGATCTGTTTTTACCGCTGTAAGTGTCTTACATACATGCTAATGAAAGTATTATTTCTCAAAAAAAAAAAAATAATAATGTGCAACTCAAACACCATTTATGAGTAACTTACACCACCGTTTATTATAACCCCTATTATAATAACCTAAACTGCAAACACCATTTACAATAACTATGTTATAATAATCGTTTATAATAACTCAATTGGTTTCGGCCTTAAATTCTCATGGCATTAAAAATCAATGTCACCCACATCCAGAAAAATAAGTTTTAGGGAAGAGGGAAATGTTGGTTTCTTACTGATCAGCAATGAAGGAGAAAATGCTGCTGTTGTGAAGACCAGTAACGCAGAGCTTGCGAAATGAACCGCCACTTCGATTCATCAACAATCGAACCATTCGATCGACATTTTCGGGCTGGCATCGGCTACTCCATTCTTCAATGTCAATCTCTTGCCAGCAGTAAGGGCCAAGCACTGCTTTGGACCATGATTTGCAGACTATGGGGATAACAGTGAGTATCTCTTGGAGTGGAAGTTTACTAAAGATTAGCCCCAAAGCGTCTGGTATCAGCTCGTCCCAGTGTCTGAAATCACTTCCCTCAGCCATCTCTATAGAAAAGAAGTGATAAAATGTCAATTTAACAGCCCACAAAACACCAAACTTAAAAGAACCCTCTTTTTGTCCAATATTTGGGGTTAACAAGAGAGAAAGTTTAGTCTGGATATGTAGTCATAGCAAAAATCCATTCTATCAGACCAACAGTGCATAGTCTCAAGAGAAAAGTAGTAGGTTTTTTCGCTAGACTGATTGACTATAGGAGGGGAAGCTCGGTAAAACTTTGTTTGAAGGGAGAATTGTTTAGATACAAACAAAATTGTCCCACATTAGTTAAATGATAGGAAGATCATATATATATATGTGTGTGTGTGTGATGACAATCAACTACATTGATCGATAAGAGAATTAAATCCCAAACACAGAAGACGAGCCCACAAATAGATTAAGTGGAACTTTGTCAAAGATCATCTCCATTGATACAAAGCAAAGCATTTTGGGTGAAACTAAAAGCAAAGCCACTAGAGTTATGCTCAAAATGAACAATATCTTATCAATGTGAAGATCCGAGTAAGATTGTCAATCCTCATCACATCATTCACAACAGGAAGCATAAATTTACAGACCCAAAATCAAATCTAAACCAGAAACAAGCATACAAACAGATCAACAAGTCACAAGTGAAAGAGAAAAGATAGCAAAAATCAGCAGAAACCCCAGAAATTAGAGAACTAAACCATGAAGCAAACGTGAATCTTGGAAGCAAGAGAGACAAAATGGACAGAAAAAACACAAAACCCACAATTTAAATCTAAAAAAGAACCTGCCCAAGAGAAGCTAAGTGGGTATAATAGATTTTGAAAAGGAAAAGATTTCTCTTTTTTTTTCTGTATTGAAATGAAGATGCAAAAACAAAAGGAAAAGAAAGCAAAAGAAGGAGAGGGAAGTACCTACCCACCGAACCAGAGCTTGAATGCAAAGGAGGAAGAAGCAGAGAAGCGAAATTTTTCAAAAAAGTGAAAACCCAATTGAGTGTTTAATGGAGGAAAAAATAAACGTAATTGTTTGATGTGAGGTTAAAAGAAAGATGCTTGAACGGGATAAGTGGGTGTATGTATGTATAGTTGTGAGCAACAAGCTAAACCAGAGTAGAATGACACAACCACACCTGTTATTTTACATTTTCTTTTGTTTTAAATTAGGGAAAAAAAATTGAAAATTTTGTATTTAGTCATGTGCTACCAATAAAAGCAAAGAGACATTTATGGTCAATCATTAAATAGTTATGAATTTGAATCCTTCCACTTCAATTATTGAATAATTAAAATAAATAAGCTAAAAAAAAAACAAATGCTATAATTTTATACTCACATAATCACACTCCAAGTTGTGGAGACAGTCCAATTCATGGTCCCATTGTGTGAGAGATTTAGGATGTTCTTATATGATTTATTTTGATTAAGGAAGGTTTGCTTGTTTCAGGAAAAAAAAAAAGGAACCTGATGGTTAGAGTTTAAAGTTTTCGAGGTATAACTCTTTTAGATATTCAATGTTCAAAACCTCTTAATTATAAATTTTTTTTTTGTTATCTCTTGCGTTTAGATTTTGGAATAGGGCCAGATCTAGATACCTCAAATATATAGTAGGGTTAAGTTTTCATTTTCGGAATTTTTTTTCTAAAAGAAAAAAAAGGAATTAAGAAATAATAACAATTAGCAATCAAGTGTCCCATAAGGACGTACAATGGTCTAATGCGCGAGGATGTGCTTCTTTTGAGGTTTGAAATTCGAAACGATTGAGGGAATTAATTTTTCAAACATAGACAGGTAAGTGATGTCTCCAAATTCTTAAAAAAAAAACAATTAGCAAACAAGTTGTTTGAAATTTATTGGCATGGCATCTGTATCACAGAACAAATTAAGTTTACTTTCCTTTTGTCTGAGATTTTTTTTTTTTTTTTTAATTACTGAGGCAGTAAATACCCCACTAGGGGGCACGTACAGGTGTCGGTAACAAGGGTTGTAGGTAAAGGGTAAAAGGCAGTAAACGGTGAAAATTAATGCAAAGCTCTTATTTCAACGCTCGTAATTTCAAAGTACAAATCTTTAGGGTTACGGTTACCTCATTCAACCAAACTTGGTGAAAAAGGAAAAGAAGGCATGTTTGGGGACAAGAGCACGAAATTAAACCTATAAAAAATAATTCTCTTATCTACGTTTAGAATTTAGATCATCGAACATCATTTATTTTATAATAATATCAAGTGCTTTCATAATCACTATTTTTTTTTTTTATAATAGATTTTCATTCTCTTTTTATTCAATATTTTGTTCTCTAAAATTATTCGACGTGCTTAAACATAAGTAATGGTTCCTCATAATCATTTTGTCCACCTCAAATACAGACAATAATTTTTTTTCATAATCCAAGAGAAACTGATCGGTCACTTTTTTTTTTGTATTCGTGACTGATTGGGCCAGCTTGTGAGCTCGACTGATGTCACGAGACATACTGTAAGACTCTACAACATTTGGATGTTAAGGAACTCGTTGGAAATCAATTCTTAGGTAGGTGGTCATCATGGATTGAACCCATCACCTATGCACCTCAAGACTCTCTTTGATCATTTGAGTCACTCCATGATGGTTTCCAACCGGTCACTTATGAGAAGATTTACTTGTCGTTGCTATTCTTTAGTGTTCAAAATCGAATCTATTTTAAGTATTATGATGTCACCGCTATTGCTTTAAATTGGTGTGCATTTTTGTAATCTTTTGTAAGATTCTTACGTACTTGTTTAAATAAGTATTCATTTTTTTTTTTTTTTACTTCAAACACAAATAATCATTATTTTATATTTTTATTTTCCATAATTATTTCATTCTGAATCCAAAATTAGTCCTCATTTCTGGTCCTTGCGTAATCCTGCTCTGTAAATAACGATTTAAATTAAAACATAAAAAAGAAGTCATTTACAAAAAAGCTAAGATATAAGTGGAAGGGAATTTATTGACATATCAATTATTGAATGAGCCAAATACAGAGGAAGATAAAGCTTGGAAGAAAAAGAAAGGGGTAAAAAGGTAACCATCACATGAAAATGGAGGGTAATGACAAAAGGCATAAAGAGTGAAATTTTGCTTCAAATTAGAAACTTCTGAGAAATTTATTGTACAAAATTTTAGGCATCCAAATGCACATAAAAAGACAAGTATACCCATGTATGAGACACGCATTTATCCCATTGGTTGATGTTCTCTATTTTTTTTTTTTTTTTTTTTTTTCCATTTGATATAAGTGAGTGTTCGAGACACAAACTTATGTGCATCTCAACCATTTTTACGGATCAATACATTATTGCCTCTAGGTTATTTTCCCTTTGAAGCAGTGTTATAAACCATTTGTTTGATTCATTTCTCTACTTTAATCATAAAGAAAGAGAGGAGACAGAAAAGGCAGGTCCTTTTTATTCCATTATTTTACTGAGCCCACGACGTGACATTTAAATAACATTTCTTGACTCGTGATCTCTTCCACTCCTTGATTGGGCATAATTTTGGAAACAAAGACCATGGACTATGAGAATATTTATTAGAAAAATGATTCTCTTATTCACATAAGACCCACTGTAAATCATCTTTTGCAATTTTTTTATAATCATTTTTTATTTTTTTATAATCACTTTTAATTCTTTCTATAATTATTTTTAACACCCTCTTTTATTTTCTTTACCCAAATATAAATTATGATTCTTTCATAACCATTTTCTTCACTTAAACACATAATTATTCACCGTAAAAAGAAATGAGAATGATCATATGAAAAAGTGAGAATAAAATAAGAATGATTAATGAAAAGAATATTTGTGTTTCTAGTGAATAAAATGATTATGAGAGATGTCAACTATGTTTGGATAAGGTGCAGAAAATGATTATGAAGAACAAAATAGTGAGCATGGTAAAAATAAAAAGTGGTTAAGGATAATAAATAATGATTAATTATGAGATGAATGAATATCTTGATTATAAAGAAAAAGGATTATCAATGAACCAAATGTGAATAAGAAAATTATTCATCCTACTCCTACTCCAAAGCAAAGCAGGGAGAGAAAAGTGATCCTCTTTAACATAGGAAGCATAGACACTTCTATTTTGACAAAGTATCGGTGTTGGACATACTTCTGGACACTCTTCAAACATGTGTTCAACACTTGAAATTCTTTGTCCTTTATTATTATTAAAATTTAATTTTGGACACTTCATGAATACCTCATTTAAGACTTATTTCTTTCAAATGGCCAATGACACTAACAGGTAGTGTTGGTGAAGGCCATTGACGATGATGTCCATCGAAGATAGATGGACTAAAATGGAAAAGGAAAGAAAGAGAGAAAGTAGAACAGAGAGATAAAATGAAGTAAAAACTAAAATGTTTTGAGATTGTTAAAGGTAGGCTTATAACTAACTTAAGTATTTTGAATTTTATCTTTTAACAATATATCATAAAACTAATAATAAATAACGTGTTCTCACATATCGTGTCAAATATTTTTAAATGATGACGTGTCTACATGTCCGTATCGTATCGTGTTTGTATCTCATGTCTATGTCTGTGCTTCTAAGTTCTAAACCAGGTGTTAACAAGACGCAAATTATCTACATTCAGCAGGGAAGATTCCTTTATAAATTAACCGAGCTGTTCTATATGTAGTTCCTGCAGAGGAAGATAAAATGAAGTTAATTTCAACAAAAAAAAAACGAATCTTCTTGTGTAAAATGAGTATGTCGTCAACCAATCATGACAAGCACTTTGATGTTATGGACATGCAACGTCAAAAGGAAAGAGACAAGGGAAGCTTGGCGATGAATGATGTTTGGCAATCCAAAGTCCAAGTTATGTCATTTCATCATTATCTGCACTTTTCTTTTATACCTTTGCTGTTGAAAATTAAACTTTTTTTACAAGCAAAATGCCTACTGATGTAAACAGGAGCCAATTTGGTAATCTGCCCATTTACTAGAATAGAAAAAAAGGGTGAGATTAGAAGGGGAAATGAAAAAGGTCTTGAGATATTGTGTAGATATCTCAATGAAATATGACTACAAAACATAAATAGCTGGATCTATCCTTGCACTTGCATCTGCAAGAAATCACTCATTTGATTCTAACTAATAAGAAACATAGTTCAACTAAACCATCATTTTTTTTTTTAATATCCGAGACTGATCACATCAGCTTAACTATTGTCACGGGATATATCGTTTGATCCTACAACATATGAATGTCAAGGAAACCAATAAGAAATTAATTTCTATGTAAGTAGTCACCGTGGATTAAACTCTTCATCGCTTAGTTTTCCAAGACCTTCTTGACCATTATGTCACTTTATGATGGTTCAACTAAACCATCATGGGTTTGCTTAAGAGTCGAGAATTCTCAAAGAACTAAGACGTAAGAAGTTATAAATTCAATATATGGTGGTCGTCTACAAAAAAATTAATTTTTTACGGATTTTTTAACAACCAAATATCGTAGAGTCAGACGGTACGTGACGTGAGATTTGAGAATAATTGAGGTTTACGGAGGCTGGACTGAACACAAACAGTTGTAAAAAAAAGTTCAACCAACTCTAGAACCAGACTAATTAGAACTTATTATTACTACAAGAAAGTTGAAGGACTCCCAAAGTAAGTCCTTGGAAACGAATAATCTCATCTACACCACATGATGACAGAGAAATCTAGCATTACAATGCCAGACAAATCAGAGAGTTTAATTAGTTTTTCTAAAGCTGTGCATCAAAGTTAGATGGCTCGGAAGCTTTACCCCATAAATAAATAACTTCGCTCCACTACATATCCAAGAGCTACACATCCATAGACACCCATGGGCTGCGCTTTTTTCTAAGGCCTTGACCTACAAAAGATTTTACAATTAAGTTCACACGTGAATTTCAAATCAGTAACTTCTTAAGGAGCATACCATGAAAAACTTCAAATCTCTACCAAAGAGACTGATGAGATAATGAGCAAAGAAGTGAAGTTAGTTAAAGCAGAACACAAGTTCAATCCCCCATTCCCATGAATACAAAGCCAACATCAGGCTCTTACCTCTTAGCAGAACACAAGTTCTATTTGAAGACCAATAGCAACGGTGAATAACTCGCAAACCAGAGCATTACGCTTCTATTTAATCCAAGGAAACAGATTTCATTTACTAAACAACCTGTAGAAACATCCAAAAAGATTCATACATTATAAAGCCAACATACCAAAAACTTCCAGAAACCAATTTTATGTATCCCAATGAACATATGAGGAACACAAACTTGAAACAAACGGAGCCATTTAACCAATACACAGGAAAGAAACAAAGACACTATTATACAGATCATTTGATGAGCCATCCAAAGAAAAAGTGATGCATGATGGAAATTTGGTCTAATACCTCCACCTTGTACATCTTGAGCAGCCCACTATCGACCTTGTTCAAAAGATTATTGAGGTTTACGTCTTGAGGCGCCTCAAGGAACTTTTAGCCTTGAGTCTTACGGCTTTGTGGGATCATGAGATCCTCATGTCTCTATGATAACGCACTGAAGCTTAAAGTCTCTAAATCAGCATTATTTTTTTTTTTTCTATTCTATTCTTTAATCATTTCAAAACCATTAATTTAATTTTCATATTATTTTCTTCTCTCATCTCCTTTTGGAGTTATGTGTTGTATTCACTAATTAGCTTGGATAATTCACTTATAGTTCCTTCATCACTGAAATTGTTTCTTATTCCAAAAAAATGTCAATCCTATTAGTGTTAGGGTGATGTTTTATGTATTTTTACGTAATTAGTAGGTTTTACCATACATGTTATAAAAAATTAAAATCTTTATAATGTTTTTAATTAAAATTGAGGCTTACGCCTCATACTGTCTCAAGGCTTACGTCTCGCCTCTTCAAGAAAAAAAGTCTCGAGGCTGCCTTTAGCCTTTTAAAACATTGTTTCTAAGTGAGAACACCGCTAATATCATCGAGCAAGCCATCATAGGATTGGTTTGGGTTAGTAGTTAGGAGGGTCTAAGTAACTAAGAGATAATAAGTTTAATTCAAGGTGACCACCTAACTAATAATTAATTTCCTACAGATTTTCTTAACATCTATATATTGTAGGTTGTTTGAAGAGATAAAAGAAGCTCATATCATCGAGCAATGGCGAATGCACAGAAAATGTTTTAGATTCAATCCATAGTGGCCACCAACGTAATAATTAATTTTTTAATGGTCAAGATCACTTTAAGTGATTTCTAGTTTAATTGACATCTAAATGTTGAAGGGTCAGTCCCCTCCCGTGTGCATTTAAGCCCGTCTAGAACATCACGGATATATAAAAAAAAAAAAAGAAGAAGAAGCTAATATCATAGAGCATTGATGCAAATGTTGAAAGTTCAGTCCAGATTAAGTAAAGTTGCGTGCAAACTAGAAATCAATTCTTCACCTTCTTTAAAACTAGGGCATAATTTCAACGGTACCTGACCTGAGATCCTCAGGGAGAAATTAAAGCATGAGTGAATCGCTGTTTTCCACCATCGCGACGCCCTTTGCAGCGGTGGGATTTCGTCGATCCATTGAATCGGAGTATCAACAATCAAGACGATGGAATTAACGACGTCGAATTGGTAACCAGGATAGGAAACTTTCCCGCCACGTGTAGATTCCGAAATAGCGACGACGATTAAACCGATGGAATTTCTTCCAGTTAGAACGGTCGCTGGCCGGGATGCTGGTCGCCGGTGTCGGACGGTGAGTCGGCGGCGAAGCGGGAACGTCAAAAAGATTCGGGGACAGTTTTGGTAACTCCAAACTTCCAATTTCTTTTTTATTTCTTAAACTAAATAATGAATTTTGGAAAAATTAATATTAACTTTTTAGTTTTGAGGCTACATGAATATGAGTTTGGAGAGGAAAGGAAAACAATTTCCTCTAACCTTTCATTTCATCCCCCATTCTAATCTCCCATTCTAACCCCTTATTTATATTTATATAAAATAATATTAGTTTACAATATTTAAAAAAAAGTTAAATCAATAAAATAAAAATTTTCTATAAATACGTGTTTTTTAAAAAAACAACCAATCTATAAAATAAGTATAGCTCAATTTACATATTGAATGTACTAAGAAAGTAATTCGAATCCTAGCCAAACACATTAATCCCTAGTCGAATATGTGTCTTTTCTTCCTTTCTTTTTGTCTCGACTCTCACGCTGCAAGCAGCCTCTTCCTTGACTTTTCTCTTCGTCAAACACAATGGTCGTCGCCGAGATTCTTCGCCATTCACCACTCTTTAGCACCGCCATGACTCGCTTTTTTCGTTTCCACCATGAAGGAGAAGGACCAACTGTTGTCATCAAGTTCATTAAAGGTCCACCTGAGGCCCGTTTCGGCTTGTTTCAGACCAACCAGCTCTAATGTCACTCCAGTCCCGGCACGAAGCCTTCGTCGCAACCAAATTGGCCTTCAAACCCGTCGTTGCAACCATGATTTGGCATGGATTTGAACGCCTAGCTCAAGTTCGCATCAGACCCATCCAAAATCCACAAAGTCCTCTCCTCTGTCCGCTTTACGCACCAGCACGTGCGCTTCAGTTCTCCAATGCGTTGCGTATGGATTTTTTTACCTTAACCTTTTTGCTCAATTTTTCATCCTAATTCATTTTTTGCAGTTTCTAGTAATTCTAAGACCCTAAGCTTTCCTTAGCTTCTTTAAGCTAGCTTGACACCTTTCATAGTAGATATTGTTGACTCGGCCAAGGTAAGGAACCATTTACCTGTGTTCGTGGTTTGTGGTTTAATGAACATGTATATGTGATATATGGACTTATGTGATGTGTGAATTGTTTACTTGTTCTTGTGATTGATCTTTGTGATAGCATGTACCCATGTGTTGACTTGTTTATGATTATGCATGTTAGGCTAGGATGTTTCATGGTGAACTAGCCTAACATTGTTGTTTGTGATGTCTTTGCATGTTGGGCTAGGATGTTCTATGGTGAACTAGTCTTTCACTGCCGTCCCAATGGGACGCCTATTGTTCTTGTGTCCAATAGAGGACCCAAAAGATTTGTTATTCTATAGGAAGCTTGTATGATATCCCATATGAGACCCTACGATTTGATAGCACGAGCGGGTGTTCGATTACTCATCAAGTATAATACGCGTGGAGATATACCACTCGTAGTAGTGTCATAGGACTGAAGGGACGGCCGATTAGCTCTACCTCGTACATAGTACACCTGACTGTAACTCAAGTGTCTTACTACGATGTTGGGAGTGCGTTGGCAACATCCCACTATGGTCAATACGTTGGTATTATCTCATAGGGTGGGTGATGCCCGTTATCAACTCATTGCGAGTGTCTGAGGCCTGAAAGGTGTCAGGTTGATCAGCTAGTCGTGACACTCTCCCTCGTACATATGTAGGAATGTCCTTTTTTTTTGCACGGATCTGCTCTGAACGAGGTAATTCCCCGTTTAGGCATTAAATGAGGAAGTGAACGGGAAGGAAAAAATCCCCAAGCTTAATGGAGACGAGAAGTATAACGGAGAATGTATTCTCCATCAAAGTTTTCTCAATCCTGGGCCCTTGCATTTTCTTTTTATTTTATTTTTAAATGTTATTATTTTTTTCTTTTTTTAACGAATTTAATCTTTAGTTATAAATTTTGTTCGACGAAATATTTATTCAAATGTATATTTTTTTAATAATTAACTATCTGATTGAAAATTAAGATGTATCATTTTATGAAAATGCAACTATTTGAAAATATCATTAAAAAAAAATCTTATAAAAATAAGGTTAGAAAAAAGAGAGGGAAAAAAGTAAACGAGTGAAAATTTCTTGCAGAAACCTGATTCTTGGAATCCCTACAATCTCCATAAAAAAAATGATAAGTTTTGCAGCAACGAAAATTAGTTTTGATGGCTTCTTTAACCTCGTTTGTCTCTATGGAGATCTCTATACATAACCGAGGCAATTTTGACGGTAAAAACTCATAAAGTTGCTATATAATTGAAATATTCCCAATAAATATTATTGAATTATCCAGTTTAATTTTCCTTTTTAGGAAACTTACCAAACTAGTTCGAATCTAGGTCATTTTCAAAAAAATTAGCAAATAAAATTATTTATATTAATGAGTATTATCACATACTTCCTCTTAATATTTGTATTGATTAATATTTATCATACAATATTTATCAAATATTTATTCAATATTTATGATACAATATTAAAATATATTAATAATTATGGATATAAATATTTGAGAATTTATTTACATTTTGTAATTACAATAGCTCATCTAATACTGTTGGTTTTAGGGGTCGGTTAATTCAGTCATTACTTACTAAATTTAAAATTTAAAAAAAAAAAGTTTCTACTTTTCTTGTGGAAAAAAAGGAAAATGAAGAAGAAATGATGACTTTTTATATCCCAAGTTCGACAAAATCAAGTTTTACAAAATCATATCTTCAAAAATAATAATAATTAAAGAATTACATACTATTTTTGTTCCCATATTTGAGTTCACATTATCAATTTAATCATATATTTTTAATCAAACTTAAAATTAGTCACTATAATTAGTTTATGATTAGCTTTTCTAAAAAACAAGTTTTATATGTGGTGTTGAAATGTGTAGGTGTGTGTGTTTTTTTTTTAAATCAAACTTTTTTTTTTTTTTTTTTTTTCAATTTCTCTGTCATAATTGTTATTTTCTTTAGAAATCAAAGCCACATTTTAAAACAAAAACAAAGTTTTTAGAAATGACTTCTTTTAGTTTTTAACACATAAATTGGTTTTCAAAAAAAATATGTACAAAGTTATAGCAAAATTTATTTATTAGCTTAGTTTTACAAAAAAAAAAAAAAAAAAAAAAAGATTATAATCACAAAATTAAAATTTTGAGTCCTATTTTTTATTTATCTTCAATTAAAATAGAAATAGAAATAGAAATTGGATTTTTTTTTTTTTTTTTTTTTTTGAAAATCAAAGGAAATTGGAAAATTGGTAAGATTAGTCGAATTTAAAAAATAATTTATAAATATTATTATTTTAAAAAAAAATAGCAACCATAATCATCGGTATGTATTAATATTACATAATACTGCATCAATAAGATATAAGTATTAATGAGTATTTATAATATAATATTAAAATTTATTATTGACTATGGATGCAAATATTTTACAATTTACATACTTTTGTAATGATTTTGTGAGCTCTAAATTTCCATAAAAATTTTGAATCTTATTTTTATTAACTTTGTGAGCATAATTAGTTTCACGGTAGAACTAAGCATTAATCTTGACTAAAGTGAATTAGAAAAAGATTGAACTTTTTTTTTTGAAAAGGAAAAATAAAATTAAAAAAACTTAAATTGTCGATACATGTCAATAAATTGATTGATATTGATCAAGTCCATCAAATGGCCAAAATATTGAATAATATTGGAATATGCTAGATCATTCAACTTTATCTTAGATGGTCAAGGAAGGTTTTAGATTCTACACATATAGAGTGCACAAATAAATTGAGAACTCGAATAACTCAACCCAAAAATAGGGTTAGGTTGGGTTGAGTTTTTTTTTTGGTTGGGAATTTGGGGAACCAAAATTTTCGGTTTTGGTTCAACCCGACACGAATCGAAATTGGTTTTTTTTTTTTATTATTATTATTATTATTATTATATTTTTTAATGTTGTAAAACTGTAAATGTAAGTTTGAATTGTTCATTCTTTTTCTTCATTAGAGTTTCTTTTTTCTTGGGTTGCAGTAAAGATGTGCATGAATTGAATTTTACATTTTACAATTGAATTAAACAAAAAGAATGGATTTTAAAAGTGTTTGTAATGCAACTTTACACTTTCAAATTTCTTATGGAGTTTTTATTCATATTGCATATGTTTTAAACTTCTAAGTTTTATTTATTTATTTTAGTTTAATTTTTTTTATAGATGGACAACAATAGTATTAATGCTATAATTGAATGATTATTCTTAACATCTCAATCGTAGTAAAACTTCTAAGCCACCTTAACTTTCAAACTCTAGGAAAAAGAGACCTAGTAACCCAACCCTAGTGAAGAAAATTAGGTGGAAAATATTTATATTCGTAATGCATTTATGAACCCGATGATCAAATTCAACGCAACCCGAAAATATAAAAAGGATTTTAAAATTAGTTGGAAAATATTTATATTCGTAATGGATTTAAAAAGGGTTCAGTTGTTTATTCGGTATTTCGGTTGGGCCGTTAGGACAGTTTGAGCCTTTAGGGGCATTTTGGTAATTGTGCAATCAGGGTCGGTTCTGTAATTATCTAGGGTTCAGGGCTGTTTCTGTTATTTGCTGAGTTCGGTTATTCTTTCGATTTCAGGTTTCCAAAGTTAGAGTTGCATCTTGGAAAGCTTGGAAGTTTTTTTTTTGGTTAAAAGAGAAAAGAAAAGAAATTAATTGTTTAAGTTTTCCTTCGCTAAGACTCGAAGCCTGTTGGTTAGAGTTTGGAGGTTTTGTTTAAAAGAAGAGAAAAAGGAGAAAAGGTGTCTTCGCTAGGACTCGAAGGCTGATTGCCAGAGACACGTGGCATATCGAGTTTGATTAATCGATTAAAAGAGAAGGAATACGTTTAGCTCGTGAATCTTCTATCTAGAGGCCAAACGCAAAACCTCAACATTCCTCCTTGCGATCTCTTCTTCTTCCCATCTCCAATCGTCTTCTTCCTCTTCTCACTTTCTCCTTGTTCTTACCTCATCATCATCACTATTGAGCACCATCACCAAGCTGCGAACAGCCCATGATCGCCCTCATTGTCGCACACCATACGCTCGCCAAGTAGCCGAGGACCATCTCCTTGTCGCACATCACACGTTCGCCAAGCAGCCACGAACAGCCCTTGATTGCCCTCACGGCCGCATTTCAACCCTAGCCGAGGTGCAGCCGCATGTATCCTTCCCCTTGTCCGAGAGCCTTTCCCTTGCCGAGGCTGCCCTTGGCCAAGATCTAGGCTGCCGTGAGCACTTGCTTCTTCTTTTGGGTAACTTCCGTGAGCCCCGTCGATCTCTTAGGTTAGTTGTTTAGCTAGTTGAATTTTAATGAGTGCTTGTTATTATATTTGCTAGGTTTGTGTTGTTTTGCAGCTCAAGGAGCACTTTTTACTTGTGTGATTTCTTCTTGTTTTCCAGGTAAGGATTTCTTACCGGGGTTGTATGGGCCCTGCGTTACGTCATTGATTGCATCTCTGTTTACTTGTTTACTGTTTGTGAGCATGCTTAATGGGTTTGTTGCAAGCATGTTTAGTGGATATGACCTGTTGTCTCGTTCTGTTTCCAGCTAGCATGTATGTTCTTCGTTGACATGTTAGTACCATGCTAGGTTGTTCTTCCGGCATGCATCACGATGTTTATGTTTGAGTTGTTAGTATCCTGCTAGGCTGTATGTTTTGAGCATGTGTTAATCTGTTAGGGACGAGATGCGTATTCCTAGATAGAACCTGCTAGGTTGTCATCATCCAGAGGCTGAGAGCGGACATAACGTACCTTATCCCCACAAGTCAGGATCCGTGAGGACTTGTTCCCGTCCCCCGACAGTCGGGCGTGATCTAGCTCACCACATCGGCATAAGAATAGTCTGTAGCTTGCTAGAGCGGAGCCCATCACGGGTGCAAGCCTGCCCGGGACGGTTCTTAATTTCAGGCGATCGGTGGTTCAGTCTGCTACAGCTGAGTTCCGTGGACCTCGCACTACTGTAGATCAATGACGTTGTTCTGAGTCTTTAGGCATGCGTACCTGGACCGGTGTAGTTTGTAAAGGTCCTACATCCTTACACGGTTTCAGCAGCATGCAGTGTGCGCGTACACGCGTTATGCGCCGGGAGGAGAGCTCCCTTGGGCTAATATTCGTGAGTACACCATTTTCATTTTCGAGTTTAGAGCTAGACATCAGGTACTCTCCCGATTGTCATAGAAGCAGTTTGGCCGAAGGTAAGAGGCCCTCTAGGACATCTAGGTTGGATCAGCTTTTGAGTTGGTCATTTGTTGCCGAGGGAGAAAGACACTCGAGGATGTCTTTTGGCATTGGTTTTGGGAGCCAATCATTAGGTCGGGAGTAAGAGACTTCCGAGAATTCTGGATTCGCATCATTAGCTCATGAGCAAAGATCTGTGTTGGTAACTGTTTGCATGTATACTATGATGCTAGATGATTTGATGTTTTGTACTGTACCCCAATTGGGGATTCTTACTGAGTGTCTTTGTACTCACCCTTATTTTATGTGATTTTCCACTGGGTAACTTGGGACAGCACTGGGACGGCTAACGGAGGGAGCTGTATGATCATGAGAGCTGCTGGGACTCTATCTGCTGTTTATGTCTTCTATTATTTTGATTCAGCATGTAGTCGGACACGGAGTCCGTAGGGTTTGCATATGGAACCTGATGTGTTGTTTTTGATATTTTGTTTCTGGATATTCAAATTATACTCTGGCCAAGGTTGCTTTTAATGTTTTGAACAGGAAATGTTTTAAAGTTTCAAAACAGGTTCCTTGAGATTTCATGTTTATTTATGCAAGTTATAAAAGTGGAAATGATTTTATTATCTTTTAATGCATGCATGCTGAGTGAGAACCTAGATTAGGACCATTTTGGGTCGGGGTTCTTGCAGTTGGGTTATGTTGGAGAATTGACAACCCGAATTTTTGGGTTGGGTTGAAAAATCTCCCCCAACCCATGTTCACCCCTATACACATATATTCTAGATTGATGAAGAAAATTCTAGAACACCATTTGTCTAAGAATGGTAAAGAGAGATCTAGAACACCATTGGTCTAAGATTGGTGAAGAGAATTCTAGAAACACACTTTGTCCAAGATTGTTGAAAAAAGATCTAAAATCATACATGACTTTGTTCAAAGTGAAGCTGTGGCAAAATTGAGACCTTGTGATTTGCTTGATTACCAAGGCAAGATGTGTTCAATTTATGACCAAATGATTTTACTTGGAGCATAAGTTTATGAGATTATAAATAGGTGATGTCATTTGTTGGCAAACCATCCTAAAATCATCAAGGCATCCCACATCTAAAGTAAGTGAGGTTGTGAGACAAAAATAGAGAGTGTTTCTCCTTGTAAGTAAGATTGTTGTACTTTGTAAAAGAGAAATTTGTAACTTCTATTTTTGTAATAAAGTTCTTCTATCTTTGTTCGTGATTTTTATCTTAATTTGTTTAGGAGTTTTCCACGTAAAATCATTGTGTCGATATTTCTCTTCTTTTTCATTTTATTGTTATTCTCAATTTTTTTTAACTGCAACCGTACTTTATTCGTGTAATAATCATAACACAAAATATCTAATCTCTTTAGTGTATATATATATATATATAACAACTTTTTAGTCATATTTTGAGTGTTAGCAAAAATAAATTTGGCATTTGTTAAAATTTGTCCAACTCTACAAAAATAAATTTGGCATTTATTAAAACTTGTCCAACTCTATAAACATACCACATACGAATGAAATGACATCATTGAATATGAAATCAAAATATATTAAAATAATTGGACAAAAAAAAAAACATTTTCTCAAAAAAAAAAAGAAGTTTAATAACCAGCAATAATCATTATCTCTTATTGCCAAACTCAATCCTTCCCTCTAAACTCAAAATCATTGAATATGGTTAAAGATGTTGAATACTTTTAAATATTAAAATAAACAGCAAAATCATTGGAAAAAGGATTCACGTTTCTATTTAATTAAGCACCAAATACACATATCCCATACTTTAATTATTGAAAAGTTTCTTTATATAGTTATAGATACTTTTGTAGACAATTGTCCAAAAACTTCAGTTTTTTTTTTTTTTTTTTTTTTTTTTAATTTTTTTTAATTTTTTTAATTATTAGATTGAAAATTACCAATCAATAAAAGGTGAATAAGAGCTAGCTGAGGGACATGCACTTGCACATATATTTATGAATTAAAAATTATGGATTTGATTTTTTCTTTTTTTTTATTCGTGATTGTACGCATCTGGACTAATGTCACAGGACATTGCATGTCAAAGAAACTCGTAAAAAATTAATTCATAGGTAGGTGATCATCATGGATTAAACTCATCACCTTAAGCACTACAAGATCCTCTTTGACCACTTGAACCACTCCACAATGGTTAATTTGATCTTCACTCTTAATTATTGTTAAACTAAAAATATATATAATCAATACACTAAATATACATTAACAAAGTTCATACCAGCAGGTTGAAAACGTCAATTGACATTATATATATACACTAAGATTTATTCACTTTTTTAATAACCGTAAATATATGTAAAATTTAAAATATTTGTATTTGTAATCATTATATTATATAATATGGGTTCCACCTCAAAACCAAATCACAAGGTGAGTATCTTCAACATTCCTCCTCAAGATGGCGGTCATATTGAGAAATCCATCTTGAATTGGATCTAAATTTATGGACAAAAATACCCGTTTTGCCTTACTTTTTGCTAGAGTCGAATCCGAACTTTGGGATCAAATACCAGCTTGGGTGAGGTCCACACCCGCCCATTTCGGATGGGACCGGAATGTGGGAAACCAATAACTCACATGAAACTCTAATGTCATATTAGATAATATGGGTTCCACCTCAAAATTAATTGGCGATGAGAGGAGTAATTCATATCTCTTATAAACATGTTGAAGAATTCTCGTCTTTCCAATGTTGGACAATTACCACAAGGTAGGTAAGTATCTCCAACACATTAATACACTTTAATAAGTATTATAAATACTATAATATTATGTATTATTAATACAATATTATAAAATATATATATATATATATATATATGTATAAATACTCATCAACATTAATGACTATATTTATATATATATTTTTTTAATTATTATATTTATAATTAATTTATAAATTTAACTAATTTTGCAAGTTTAAATAACGAGAGATTTTATCTCAAAATCAATAGATAAAAAAGAAACATATATTTTACAATGAGTAAAATAATTCTCAATATTTTTATAAGATACATAAATTATTTTTCATTAACAATAAATTTTGAGAAAAAATTTCGCACTATCTAATTGTAGTCAATAAATATATACAATTATAAGGGAAGGTTTAGATGCATATTTTAAATTGTGTACATCTTCTATGGTTAAGATGTATGTAAATGTTACTAAAATTAACGTAGTTTAACTAACATCTTGCGTTAACGTATCATCTCCTATTTAGAGGTTTGATTACTCAACCCACGTATTAAATTTAAAAATTGTATATAAATCTTTTACAAAATTTACGGTAGGTTAGATGTCTATTCTAAATTGTGCACATTTTCAATTCTATATTATTAGGTTAAATGTATACAAACTTTTTTTTTTTTTTTTTTACTATTTACAAATTATTACGGTAGGTTTAGAATAAGTTGTGCAAACCTTCAAATTATAACTTATTAGGTTCAAGTGTATCCAATTTCGTTACAAATTATTATGGTCGGTTTAGATGCGTATTTTAAATGGTCCACATCATCAATTATATTCCTACCATTCCTATCAAAAGTCAATTTTAACTCAATTTGAATATTATTGGAAT
Source organism: Sechiopsis laciniata (assembly GCA_037833695.1). Taxonomy (NCBI): domain Eukaryota; kingdom Viridiplantae; phylum Streptophyta; class Magnoliopsida; order Cucurbitales; family Cucurbitaceae; genus Sechiopsis; species Sechiopsis laciniata. Next base: position 2,494,325 of record JBBMKA010000018.1, read on the forward strand.
ATAATAATAAAAATGTTTGGTTTTATTAAATAAAAATTACCTATTACAATATCTTGCCAATAATGTTTTATTGTTATTTTTTAAAAATAATTGACAATAATGCTTCAACCCACTAATATTTCATACTAATAATAATATTTCGCCGTCGAGTAAAAAACAATATTATGATTCATTTTTTCAAGAAAAAAAACATGTTATAAGACAAAAAAAGAAGATCAAGATTATAATTTTATATTTGTGGGAACTGGGAAACATCTCGATATTTGGACACGTCGGTCATTTTTCTTTATAATAAAAAAGTAAGTCGGTAAGTCATATATATTATTTTTGCATTGTTTTTATATAGCCTTTTCTGCATTGTTTTTAATTATTTTTATTTTTTCTGCATTGCCAAAATTTGGGTTAATAGGACGTCACCAAAACCTGATATTGTATTATATTATATACAATCAAAATTGAAGAAAAACTATAATATGTCGTTGTTTCCTTAAATTTCCGTGGCTATGTTCAAATTACAACTTTCGATTTTTACTATAAATCTGTACTACCGTGTAATATCAACCGTCAAATTTTATATTTAATGCCGAATAATTTCTTCCATGTTTCTCAATTAATTAAAATGAGTCATAATCTTTTACATAATAATAATAATATTATTATTATTATTATTATTTTGGGGGATGGATTTCAATGTGTGACCGTTTAGTTGAAGATGAGCTTTTTTTTTTCCTTTTTTTGAGATAAGTGTTTTTTTTAGTACATTTTTTTGAGATAAGCCGAAGATACATTAATTATTCTGGAATTCTCAATTCACTTTTGAGTTTTTTTAGTTAAAAATAAATATAAAATATTATTAGATTCACAATATTTTTGGAAAGACTTCTACTTTAATCAATTAAAACACCCTTAAATATGTAACCAAACACCACCCACTATTATTATTGTTTTGGAATAGTATTTTTAGTCTTCCATAAATATTTTAAATAGTTTTTGGAAAAAAAGGAAAAAAAAAAAAATTAGCATGGCTACCTATATATATATGGGACAGGTTTGGGTGCAGTCATGGCTGCAACTCCATGGCTACACCCGCTGATGTGGCACTCTCAGAGACACAAATTTTTTTTTTTTTTTCTTCTTCTTCTTCTCTCCCTTTGTGTGTGGTTATCAAGGGGGGTGCAGCCATGGCTGCACCCAAACCCTTCCCTCTATATAGAGAGAGAATGCATGTGCCATATCTCTCCTAATTTTGTCCTACAACATTTTTAGGCCAACAAAAATAATATCAAACTTGTAAATAAATCAATAATAATTTTAAAGAATATGACTTTATAGGACTGCATACTTTTATATCATTTTGTATTGAAGTTTTACATTTATTAGTTGAGAGAGATTTAAATTTATGATCTCTAAATATAAATTAATATTATCAAATTACTGCTCTCGTTAATTTCTTATGCTACATTAAATTATTGATTATCTTAAAATTGATAAGTTAGAGCAAATTAAATTATTTCAACATTTGAATACAATTGTTAATTAAAATTAACCTAACTTAATTCATATTTCGATGTAGATTTTAATCCTCCCATCCCTTCATTTATATTCAAATAAAAAAATTGCATTCAACCTCTCCATCTTGCAACCTCCCATCCCCTCATTTATACTAAAAAAAAAAAAAAAAAACTTACAATTGTTGTTCGACCTTAAATGAAACTTCTCGACGAGTATCTATTAAAAATATGGGTAGTTCAATTAATTGTCCCATATGAAAAGGTTAAGAGAAAAAAAATATTTGTTTGAATGAGATGTCAACAACTTTCATTGACGCGATAGATAACAAAAATTAAAGTTATGAGAATTTATATCTAAAATAGGGGATATCAAATTTAATATAAAAGATCTTGTATAGTGTCATTGTCCCGAACAATAGGTATAATAATTGTTGATCGCAAATTTAAATATTTTTGTAGCTTTTCTTTGGTATGACCAAAAACACCTAACCACATGGTTGGAGGCATAGTACACCGAATATGATTTCTCATCTCCGTCCACTTAAATACCGTTTGGTTCCATCTATTTTTTTAAATAAAATCAAAGTTCGAACAAAAACATCAAAAAATCATAAATTAAAATTATTTTCATTTCTACATATTGAGATTGCATATAAAAAGAAACGAAACAAATTTTTCGATGCTTTCGTCATTAGATATAAGAAAATGGAGCACCCTTCAATTTTGATTCAAAATGAAACCCGTTTATTATATTTTACTCCATTCGATTCGTATATTTTCTCGATTTCATGGACACCCTTATTTCTATATTAAAAATGCTAAAAGTCTTCATTATCTTTATAGGAAAAGTGGATCACTCTATCACCAATTAGGCTTAATTTGGTTTGTCGTTTGGAATCTGGAAGTTTGAATTAGAATTCAGGGATTTAGAAACCCATGTTTGATAAATGTAAGAAGTATGGGATTTGGTTCCGTGAAATTTGATTCGAGAAGTTTTGAACAATGCAAATCCGACTATTGGAATCGAGGAGTTTGAAAACTTTCTTTCTCGTATTTCTTCCTCTCTATCATAAAATAAAAATAGAGTGAAAATTTCGTAGAAATTTTTTTAAAAAATCACAAATGGAACCAATCAAATAAACCATAGTTCAAAAAAAAAAATGTTTATCTATTTGTTTTTAAAAAAATCTATTCAAAGTTAATTGATATTTTTATTCTTTTTTTGTTTATCTTCTAATTTATTAGGTATATTTTTTTTATAATTTAAATAAAAATACGAAAATGGTTTTAAAAGGTGAAAATAGTTTTTATTAAATCCACATTTTTTTATATCGTTAGAAAAAACAAACTTGTTAGAAAATAAATAATAGTAAATTATCTTTTCCTTTTATTATGTTATTTCCTTTATATGATCCAATATTTATATAAAAAAATTTATTTTATAATTTTTTTGTTTTCAACATTCTTAAAAAGTCAGATATTTTTTCATTTAATTAAACAATCTAAAATTATTTGAAAATATGAGATCATCTTTTTTTATTAAAAAAAATTAAGTTTTGATAATTCAAAATCAAATTAAACTATAATCAAAATATAATATTATTTTAAGTAGTTTATTAGCATTCTATTCTAAAATATCAATCCAACAAATTAAATATCGTTATCAAATTTCAAAAAATTTATGGATTTTGAGGAATATAATTTTTGGAGAATCCGAATTCCAACCCGTAAATCAAACAAGACCTTAGTGTTAAAATATAATTTTATATTATCTTATCAAATTTTATTGTGGATATTTTCCATTCAGCTCAAACATTTGACCCATAAATATTTTCAACCAAAAAAAAAAAAACAAAGGAGAAGCAAATGAAAATTATATTTAAATTAAAAGTAATGAAAATAAGTAATTGAAAATTTTCGTAGTGGGCGGAAATAACAAGTCAAATTTGGGTCCAATCAAGCTGTTTTTACACGAACATAATTTCAAAGCCGGGATAATTGACCAAAGATAAAGCTAAGAGATACACCAATTTTCAAGAAGATTACGATAATATTAATAAATAAATATCACCCTAAAATTTTGGGCCCTTTATAAAAAACAAAAAAAGAAAAGAAGTAAAATTTGGCAACTTGGATAGGTTTCTTGTACATACTATTATATATCATGTAACTAATATATAGAAAAATTTTCATGTAATGAACAACTTCTTAAAAGAAATTTGAGCATGCCAAAAAATTGAAGGAGAACTAGTAAAAAGATAAAAAATCGAAATCAAATTTTCAATAATGTACATATAATTTTTAAAATGTTCCGAATGATTTTTAATTAATATCACATATAATCTTCGATCAATAATAATTTTCAATCAATAATACTTTATAATAAGTAGTCTTCAATCAATATAATAGTTAGTCTTCAACACTTAAAAAGACATAATTGAAATATGCAAAAAAAAAAAAAATTTAAAAATGCTATAATTAAAATAGACAAAACTTACTTCTCACACAAATTTCATAAAAAAAAAAAAAAAACATTAAAAAATATATAAAAAATTAATAATTTAATTAACGAGAGATAATAAATTGGAGATTTGAACTTTGTATTACTATGTACCAAAAAAATAAAAATAAATAAATACATGCTAAGATGTTGACAAATTTAGTGAAAAAGAGGGATAGCTAGTAATAATTTTGGTACCCCCAATGAATTAAATAATAAAAAAATAAATAAAAAAAGGAGTTGACTAGTTTTGCAGCTATAAAAAGCCCCCAAAACTTGCCAAATTTTTGCCAAAGCCACAAAATGGGTTCAATTTGCCGATCTGAAAAACCTCATGCAGTTTGCATACCATACCCGGCTCAAGGCCACATCAACCCCATGCTAAACCTAGCCAAGCTTCTCCACTCCCACGGCTTCCACGTCACCTTCGTAAACACCCACTTCAACCACCGCCGCCTCCTCAAATCCCGAGGCCCCCATTCTCTGCGGGGCCTTTCCTCGTTTCGATTCGAGTCCATCCCCGACGGGCTGCCCGAGACCGACGTGGACGCAACGCAGGACATCCCTTCCTTGTGCCAGTCCACGCGGCGCCTCTGCCTCCAGCCCTTTCGGGACCTTCTTCGCAAGCTTAACTCTTCTTCCGGCGCCGGAATCCCGCCCGTCAGCTGCCTTGTTTCCGACGGCGTCATGAGCTTCACGCTCGATGCGGCCGAGGAGCTCGGCGTTCCTGAGGTTTTGTTTTGGACGACCAGTGCTTCTGGCTTTTTGGCTTATGTGCATTATCGCCAACTTGTTCAAAGGGGATATACTCCTTTCAAAGGTATGGAAGGATTTAATTATTCAATATTAAATACTTTCTTTTTTTAAAAAAAAAAAATATTGATTTTTATGGGTTGAGATATATAATAAATGATAATTCAACTATAAATAGTTGCTTCTGTTATCCAATAGTTGATGTCGATGTGTGTCTTTATATATTTGAATCTCATAATCAATTTAAAATAATTTATTTTTTATATTTTTTTAAACAATATTTTTTAATCTTAGTATAGTTAAAGATTAAAGAATCTCATCATTATTAATATATAATATCAAACTTTATTAAAATTAAATATTTAAAAAGTATAGATAATAAATAGAATAAAATCCATCCCAATATTTTTATATTAATTTTAATTAAAAAATGTTTAATAATAATATATTTTATATAAAGGAGAATAGAAAATTCAAACCACAAACTTGATACCTCTTAACAAATTAACCTGTCATTTGAGCTATACTTATTTGAAAGAAAATTTATAGTGGGTAATATTTTTATTATTATTTTTTTTAAGAGAAATGAACCTGAACAGACTAAATATCAAATTAGAGGGGAAAAAAAAAACTTTTACTATTGAGAAATTATGAAGATTTAAGTTATCTGAATTTTGGTGAAATCATAAGAAACAAAACTGCGCCTCATGCCATCACATCATACACGGAAGAAGAAATTTGCCACATGTCAAGTGGCTTCTTCCATTTTTTACAAATTTTTTTTATATTTATTCAACCATATGAATCACTTCCTTTTTTAGGGATTAAAAAAAGAAAAAAACTAATACTAAAAATGTATTGAGTTATAATATTTTTTGGATTTAATAATAGCTTTATAATTTCTTTTTAATTGAGTAAATTTTTAGGTTGGTTAATTTTTGGTCGGTCAATCAAACTAAATTAATGTTATTTTAGATAAATTAACGATGCATATTGATATTCTAGATTCGAGTATGTTATTGTGTAATTTTCTTACATAAACCTTAACCCAATTCAAATTAAAAATGTTGGGTTGGTTTAATGGGTTGAGTTGTTCTAGTAATACATATGCAAGTTTGATGATGTGTAATCTAAAGAAATGAGTTATTATTATTATTATTATTATTAAGATGATTTAATTGATTGTTAAATTGTGCAGATGAAAGCTATTTAAACAATGGATATCTAGATACAGTAATAGACTGGATTCCAGGAATGAAAGGCATTCGTTTGAAGGATATTCCAACTTTTATAAGAACAACAGATCCTAAAGATGGAATGGTTGATTTTTTGCTTTCTGAAACTAAAAGAGCTCAAAGAGCTTCTGCCATTGTTTTAAACACTGTGGCCTCGTTAGAACAAGAAGCTTTGGATGCTCTTTCCTCTCTTCTCCCTCCGATTTTCTCCATCGGTCCACTTCAATTGCTCGTTAACGATGTCGATGATGCTGATTTGAAGTCGCTTGGATCCAACTTGTGGAAAGAGGACACACGATGCCTTGATTGGTTACACAACAAGTCCCCTAACTCGGTCGTCTATGTCAACTTCGGTACGATATAATATGCTAAACTCAAAACTTTTATTTCAATTATCAACTTTTTTTTTTTTTTTTTTAACTCAAAATTAATTTGAAAAACGTTTACTAAAATTGAGCATAGGCTAAAGTACCATATTTGTTTGCCTCTTGTATGTTTAGTTTCATTTTGCTATTTGTTTTAATTGGCCAAGGTGGGGGACCTCACTATTCTTTTTTGTGCCCCACTATTTTCCCCTCACTTTTATCATATCCATATTTATATTGTTTTTTTTTTTTGTTACACTTGGAATCGAATTTTGCTCATTAAAACATACTTTTGATTTTATTTTAATATTTAATATTTTTATATTATTTAATTAGAAAATATTTTACCTGTAAATTGAAAAAAAAAAACAATAAACAATTATCAGACAAATTTCATTTACGAAATAAGATTGATAAATATGTTATGGGTTATTTATAATAATCATAGTTAAGACTTAACTTCTCATCATTAAAAAAATAATTTCTTAAAAAAAAATTGACATCGAAATTTTATAAGATAAAAATAATAGATTAAAGGTAATGTTATGTAAAATATAGTTGAAACTTGTAAATTAACCTAAACACTAACAAAAATTTAAAAAAAACAAGAAAAAAGAAAAAAAAATTGAGATCACTAATATCAAAATGCTAATTGCCAACCAGAGTCTCTTAGCATATTTTTATAGAGTCAAGTCTTAATATATTCAAGTTTTAATATTCAATCAGTTTTAATATTTACTTGTTTGAGTTTAACCGTCTTCAATATATATTTAGATTTTTTAAAACATTTTTATATTTATATTATATAACGAAAAACTATTTAAACTATAAATTTGAAAGAGAAAAATCATTAATTTTAATAATTTAGCCGTAAAAGTTAAATAGGAATAAAGTATAGTTTTGAAAATTTATCAGTCAACATCACATTCTATCTCCTTTATTATATTTGCAACACAATTACATAATTTTCTATCTAGTGATAGAATGATTCTACCACTCTGATAAAATTCAACCAATGATAGAATGAGTCTACCACTACTTGAATTCTATTATTCATATAATCCAACTAGTGATAGAATGAATCTACCATTGATTAAATTCTATCATTCATAAAACTTAACCAGTAATTGAACTCAATTTAGATTTTTATACTACAAATAAAATAATTTTGATTTTGTGCTATAATTTTAGTATCATCTTATATTAACCTAATAAGCACAAGTATATAGGTTCGATTTTCTCAAAAAAAAAAATTGTTAAAATAAAATCAACAAGAGTTAGTCACATAAATGTGTATTCATCATCTAAAGAGGTCATGGTTTTAAATGACGTATTTCCATATAATTAAAGTCTAGATTGCTAATTATATGTTTTTATATATATAGATTTAACTCTTAATATTGAATCAATTTGTTTATTATATGTGACAACAGGCAGCATAACAGTGATGACAAAAGACCAATTAAAGGAATTTGCATGGGGGCTAGCAAACAGCGGCCAAACATTCCTCTGGATAATCCGGCCAGATCTAGTGGCAGGGGAGACGGCGGCGCTACCGCCGGAGTTCGTAGAGGCGACGAAAGAAAGAGGGATGTTAGCCAACTGGTGTCCACAAAAAGAGATTCTAAACCACCCTGCGATCGGCGGCTTCTTGACGCACAACGGATGGAACTCGACGCTGGAAAGCATCGCCGGTGGAGTTCCGATGATCTGCTGGCCGTTCTTCGCCGAACAGCAAACCAATTGCAGGTACTGCTCAAAATATTGAGACATTGGTGTTGACTTCGATTACATTTTTTTTGAAAATTTCTTCTTAGTTACAAAATTCTAGTATTTTTATTTTTATTTTAGCAATTTTTTAAAAAGTATTTTAAACATAGCTAAATTTGAAATATTTAATTTGATTGAATTTCATCGGTTTCAAGTTTTACTTGATTAAAACATATAAGCATTACTTAATTGAAACTTATTAATTTTGTTAATTTTGTGGCTAACAATTTAATGTGGTTGAATGGTTTTTTGTTTATATTTGAATTTTTTATTTTTTTTTTACATTTGATTTTTTTGGTATTTATGAAAAACTTTCTAATTTATTTTGAGTTGAGTCAGATTATAATTTTATAACTTTCTCTAGTTTTAGTTGATTTTTAAGTTGGTGAATCTTATTAATATATAAATAGAATTAATTAATAATATAAAATTTTAACATGATATTAGAAGGTATGCAATGTTATTATAACTTAACCTAAATTAGAGCATAGACCCGGATTAAGATCCTGTTATGTTTTGATAGGCAGTTGCATTTATAATAATGTTGTTTGAAATTTCAGGTATTGCTGTAAAGATTGGGAGATTGGAATGGAGATTGATAGTAATGTGAAGAGAGGAGAAATTGAGAGGCAGGTTAAGGAGTTGATGGAGGGAAAAAGAGGAACAGAGATGAGGAATAAAGCACACGAATGGAGGAGGCTGGTGGTCGAGGCGGCGGCGGAAGGCGGTTCTTCTCGCCGGAATCTCGATCGATTGGTTCATGAAGTTCTTCTTCGTCGTCCTTGATTTAGTTTTCAAATTCTTCATCTGTCAATTTACGTTTTTATTTTAAGTTTGCTGTGTTCTTGAGACTTTTTTTTTTTAATTATTTAAGTAGATCTAAAATAACATTTTTATTTTAAGTTTACATTTATTAAATTTAAAAACTTGACCAAATCTAAGTTATTTATTTTAAGTCGAACTAAATATCATTTTTGGAGGCAAAATAAAATAAAATTCGATATGTTGTTGAATTATTATCTTCTTTTTTTTTCATAATAAAAAATTGAGGAACTCAAACAACAAATATCACGATGGTTAATATACATCAAGATATCATTTCAGCTATGGTTATTTTGGTGAGTGTTGAAATAGAAAATTTGATAAATCAAAATCTACCACGTCATTTCCAAAATAATGACAAATTGAATACTCTTATTTAGGTACCAATTATATATTAACATAATCTTCTAAATTAAATCATGGCCAAACCAAAATATAGTACCTACGTTTTTATGATCGTTTAGTTAATCAAATTTATAAATTATTGAGTTTGGTCAAATGATAATTCGGACTTGAAGCTCAAACTTTGTTTGAAATTGGATTAAGGTCAAAATAGATCAATCCACGAGAACATTTGGGGGTTCAAAGCTTGTATATTGGTCCAAGCCAAGTCCATGAAAACATTTGAATTCAAAGCTCATTTGGTCCAAGCTAAATTCAGATAGAGTTTTGAAGTTTCCAGAAAACTAAAATCTTTAAACATCTTCTTGAAGATTGAAGTTATAAAAAAACTTCTGAAAGATTGAAGACTGAAACTATATTAAAAAAAAAAAAAAAAAAAAAAAAAAAAAAAAAACCTTAAAGGTTTAAGCGGCAAAGTTCCTCAAAGATAAAAAAATTTAAAAGATGGTCTTGAAAATTGAAACTTCTAAAATTTAGATTTTAATCTCAATGATATGGAGAAAAGGTAGAATTTAGTCTTTATATTTTTAAAAATTGAAATTTAGTTTCTATAGTTTGATAAAACTTAAAAAAAATAATCATAATCATTCGTAATTGTCGAATTAATATATGAAATTTAGTTATTCATATATCAATAATAATGACTAATTGATTGAAGAAAAATAATATCTTTTACATGCATCTAATCACCATATGTACTTAATTCGTCAACAATTACGAATAATAAATACTATTTTTAATTTTTTATTAAATTATATAGACTAAATTTTAATCTTCAACAAACCATGAGCACTAATGTATAATTTATCCTATTATTTTTCATCCTCATATTTTATTGTAATTAAAAATAGTGTGAACCATTTCAAAAAGGGACAACTAACAAAATATCTAAATTTAGGAAATATAGCAGGAGAATCTCTAAAATATTTTAGACTTTAAATGGATGTCTACTTTAAAATTTTGAAAATAAATTATTAAATTAATATGAACATTTATACCCCAAATTTTATTCTCAATTCTTTAATTATATAAATACGATTTTTGTAACGATACATGCAAAAAGATCTTCATATTTAAAATTGAAAAATAAAAAAAAATCATACAACAGATCTTTGACCTAACTAATAAGAAATTCAAATAATATTTAAAGGATAACAAACAAATCAGACTACGGACTAAAATTAAGATTAAAAAAATGCATTCAACTCTTGTGAAGCAACCTCCGCATGGAATTAACTCCCATAAAAATTGCAAATGGTGAAGATGATGGGCGGATGAACAAAAACATAACCTTGAAATTCTCTACATCGAGTCCCCATTGTACATTGTACACAGCCCTTCACAAATCCATTGTTCATAAAAGGTACACGGACTCCCATTCACAAATCTATTGTACATAAACGGTACATGGACTCTATATACACCCCATTCACAAATCCATTGATGTACGTATTGCCTTTGCCAACCCATTTGTTGTAAAGATATATGCTAGAAACTTTAAAGCTTTCGTTCAATTTGAGTCGTGCAACAATGGCCGATAAGTTGGAATATTGTACATCTATGAATAATATCACATGGTGTATTGTAATTTGAATATCTCTCATACGCTATTGGATGCACTGTGATACGCGTAACATCCATTAACGGATTCGCATTGTGATACGCGTAGCTTCCATTAACGGATTCGCATTGTGATACGCGTAGCTTCCATTAACGGATTCGCACTGTGATACTTGTAGCTAACGGATTCGCACTGTGGTGCGCGTAGCACCGTTACGCGTAGCTTCTATTAACGGATTTGCACTGTGGGTGGTACGTGTAGCTTCCATTAACGAATTTTGACCATTTACCTCTTGAAAAAAAAAAAAAAAAAAAAAATCTTGCAGTGCTCCAATGCTCCTAAAGACAGTGTTGGAACCGCCTGAACTATCAGTGAGTATCCATTGTAAAAAATCTTGCAATCCTTAAAACTAGAAATTTTGGGATGAACCCATTAAATGCATTTTGATAGAAATCGCAGTGCTTCAACGCATCCGCCTGAACCTAGTGAGTCCCCTTGAAAAAATTCTTGCAATCCTCGAAATTAAGAAATTTTGTATAAAATATCAAATTTCGTGTTAATTTAAAAAATATATATATACATATATAGATACTCAATATTCTCATCTAAAAGTGTAAAATGTGAGATACAAATAGATAGTGGAGATTATTTGTTGTATAATCTAACGAAGGTGATAAGAAAATTTAGATATATTTAAGTTTTTTTATTTAAATATTTGAAAAATAGATATTTTGGAATATACATAAATGAAAATAAAAAAAATTAAAATAGAAAAGGTCGGTGGTTATTTATTCCTTAAATTAAGAATTTGGAGTTTTTTTTAAATAAGGATAACCACGCCCATCTTTAGGCCAGGCATCGGGAGACATCGAAGAAGTAATGTCACAGGCATAGAAACGGACATCGGAAGACATCGAAGGAGTAACGTCATGTGCAACTCTTGAACTTGAGACCTTAAAAGAAGCATACATGAACCTTAAAGGCAACATACTTTTAAATCTCAAGTTTTCAACCATTGTGTCACCCTTAGGGACAACAATTTGGAGTTTTACTCAAAATATTCCATCATTTAAAAAAAAAAAATTGATTTGAAAAATATTTTTTATTTAAAAAAAAAACAATAATTCAAAAATCTTAAATCAGGACATATGAGGATTAATTTATTATCTCTCATAGACATTGATTTAAAGTCAAAAACAAAATAAATATTTCATTAATAAATTTATAAAAACTAGACATTTAATACTATTTTCCTTTCAAAAAAAAAAGAAAAAAAAAAGTGTGGGCATGGGCCTTAAGTTCAAGCATGCCAGTATGGGCCAAAATATGTTTAGACCTTACAATGCAGTCCCATCATCCTAGATTAATAATGTTATTTTATTTTATAGATAAAAAAGTACAATCGTTTTCTCTTTTTCTTAGTTCAACAACCAAAGGGGCCAAAATGAGCATTATTTTAGTAATATTATATACCACATAATAATTAATTAATTATTATTCGAGTACAATTTTTTGTTCAATTAAAAAAAAAAAACAGTATTGAAAGGTGGAAAGAAAACTCTTAGTAAGACTACTAAAATAATATATCTAAAAGATGAATCGTTCAATTTTTTTTGAAACACATAATTTCATTCGTAAAAAGAAGTATGCAAGGAACATACAAAAAGATTACGAAACAAAACTTTGCAATTGAAAGTTGGCTCATTAGGATCTTTTTTTTTTTTTTTTTGTCTTCTTCCTTTCGAGTTCTATTCCTTCTCTATTTTTTGGTACTTTAATTTCATTAGTAAACCCCAATAGACAATGTACTAGAAAAAATGTCAGGTGGATATCAAAAAGAAAAGAAAAAAGAAAAGGTCACCTGCATGATTTTATAGCTCGATAATTAAATAAATTAATTCCCATATCTTTTCTAAACCGATATGGGATTAATGATAACATGAATACGTTAAACTTGACTAAAAAAAGGAACTCATAGAGAAAGTCAATTGGATCAAGTTGTCAACTTTTTACAATTTTTTATCTCCACTTTTTTTTTGGCAATGAGAAAATGGAACCAATAATTTTGGTTTGTTGTTTGTGATGTTCTGATCAAGTGGTTGGACTTTCTGAAGTAACAGTTCCTCCAGCTTCACCTTCTGTGGGAGTTTGCTGAGATGTCTGTGAATCTGAAACCCATCATTAATAATAATATACGTTATTATTATTATTATTCAAAATTTTATTTAAAAATTATCATAATTCAACTGTAAAAAAATCAAAATATTTAATTCAATGTTGTTTTTGTTGTAATTTTGGGTGAATCCTAACTTGGAATTGAAGAAACTTTAATGGGCTTTAAAAGAGAAAACTTGGAAGTGGTCCATTTTGAAAGACAGCTGGAGACAGCTAGGTCTAAATTTTGGTCTATGTTCTATCCAAAATGAAAATCAAGAAAATAACAAGGGTTTCACTATTCAATTTACCTAATTCCTGTTTTTTTGATTTTTTTAAAGAAAATCAACACACTCGTAATCAACTAGTTACTATGTGATACGTGATATTACCAAAATAATATTTATTTTGACTAAGAAAATAATTGATTAAGGATTTACAAGTGGGTTGATCGAGTTTATTGTGCACGGTATTTTCCATCCCTTTATCGGCTTAAAGTACCCTCTCTTATCGATGAGTAATAGGATTGTCGGGTTAACTCTCAAAGGTCTTCAAGTTAAACTCAGCTCGTGCTGAGTTTGGACCATCGGATTTCAGCCTTCGAGTGTTTTATACCCCAAGTGCAAAGAAATCATCTATCTAATTCCCCTTATTGCTTGTATTTTTTGTTGTTAATTTGTTGTTCAATATCAATTTGACCTCAGTCTAGATTGTGGATTTGGTTTATGTTTAGGGTTGGGGATAATTTTATTCTTGGTTTAGTCACCCTCTTAAAGGGAGACTTGTATTGGTTGTTTCTTGTTTTATTGTAGTTTTTGTTCTAAAAAAATGTTAGCTAATTATCTTTTATTTTCTAATGTTTGAGTTTATTATGTTTAAAGATTTCTTCAATTAATTCTTTTTTAAGGTAAATGTCAAAATTGGCTAACAATATAATCTTATACGGAAGATATTAGAGAAATTAGAAAGTTGAAATTTATGCAAAACTATTCAAAATTAAAACTATAGCCTTTAAAAAGAAATATTTTTTTAGTGAAAAAATCATTAGATAAGTATACTTAATGATGAGGGAGTGATAAGTATACTTATGTTAATTGATTTATAAATACAAAAGTGAAATAAAATACTAAATACATGTTAACTTAATTATAATCCAATTCAACTCGACGATGATCAAGTTTAAGCTATATATATATATTTTAACCAAATAAGGAAAACAAAGTAATTAGAAAGGTTGGAAAGTGAGGCACACATGGAGATGCAGTAGCTGTCTATATATAATGGAAATGCAAGTCTGTCATCAATTTTTGTTTCAACCCATTTCATATGGCCCCAACACACAGCTCATTCACATGCCTTTAATCTCACCCACACATGGCCCCCACTTTTAACCCCCTCTATCTTTTCTTGTATTTTGTTTTTTGTTTTTTTTAATATTTGTAATAGTCTGGCCTAGTTTATGGACAAACTCGACTATTTTTATGGAATATATTGTTACACCTTACTGCATTTAGATGTTAAAAAAGAAATTAATTCTTAAGTTGTGCTACTACGAATTGAACATTTTACCATTTAGTTCCCTAAAATTTTCTTGATCATTCCATAATAGTTGGATAGAGGATGTGGGAGAATTTATCTCGGAGTTAGTCCAATTTTACTTTTGAATTAGTAACTCCAACAAAAACCGGTAAACCTCTATAAATTCGTTGTCAAGAATCTTAGAATGTTTAGATTAAGTTCGTGATTAGAATGCTTGTCTTGATTAAATATGAAGTAACTACATTTATGTACGTGTATTAAAAATAAATGTGTAAGAATTTTTCAAATATAATTTTGCTCTTTTTTGTTACAAATTAATTTTTATCTTTATATTTTTAGAATTTAGCCCATTTTATTTTAAAGTTTATATTTTATTTTTTTATGACCATTTTATCCAATCATAGATGTTAAATTATAATTTTATTCACGAAAAAACACCCAAGTTTTAATTTTAAACTTTTTAAATTTCAAATGCCCTAATGTCTACATGTAACTATCATGGAAAGTCTAAATGTTATAAATTCAATTTAAGGTTATCATTTATTCAAAAATTAATCAGGCAATACGCCTATGAGAATAGTCAAAGTACGCATAAGCTAACCTGAACATTAAAATATATATATATATATAAAAAACGGTAATAAGTACCTGTAGAGGAAAAACGGCGTCGTAGAAGAGGAGGAGGGGGAGGGTAGTTGAAAGAAGGTTCGAACGGGGCCGGGGGCGCAGAATAGTAGAGATAAGGAGGAGGAAGTCGATGATGAGAGTGTGAAGGAGAATTAGGAAATGTTGTTGTTGGAGATTGTACTGAGTATCCATACATATATGGAGATTGCTGATACAATTGTGGCTGTTGGACTTGTGGGTTGTAAACTGCCTGCTCAAATTTCAATACCCTTTTTTAGTAAGTTTTTTGTTTTATTCCCACAAAGTGTTTGATTAAATGCCGCAATGAAAAATATGAGAAAAAATGTGGTATAATGTTCAGTTAAAAGGTGCCTCACTTGATGATGGTGGTAGCCATAGTCAGGACTGTACCCTGAGTATCTGCACAGGCAAATAAAAGATATTTAATGTGGCTGAATCATATATGGTTATAGAGCAATACCGAGTAATTATAATATGAGAAGTTATGATGTGACCAAAAGGGCTAGTGACACATTAATTTCATTGTTTGATGGTAAATAAGTTCAATACCATCGTCACGGATTCGATTTTCAAAATCAATATTTGGCTCTTATTTATTTACAAGCAAAAATTAATTGATATCCAAATATTGTAGGATTGCATTATGTCAAGTGATTATAATAATTCAAGTATACACAAGTTAGTCAAAACAATTATCGATATAAAAAAAGAAATCATGATGTGAAAATACTTCTTTTTAAGCCTAAATTTTCTAAATTGAATGTTATGTTAAATAATAAATAATAAAAAAAGTGAAAACCAATTTTGGGTATGTTGATTGGTGGGTGTGGGGAAAGAGTAGCTGGCAAGATTGTACTATATGAAGACTGTTATGAGTTCAGGTAAATTTGGATTTTAAAAGACAGAATTGTTTATAGTTTTGACCCATTATGACCGCAAACACAACATGGTATGCTAAAACCAAGAAGCTACCTTACCTTTTACAAAAGGACACTTTTGTTTTGTTTGTACTCATTCTAAACTTTTTAACCCACTTCCTATTTTCTCTCATCAAAATTCAAGCTCATATATGTGCATATATATACAAGGTTTAAAGGGACAACTACACTACAAACTACCTAGTAGTTTTCGGTACGCCGTAAAAATGTATGTCTCTAAACTTTAAGTTTATCATATAAATTCTTGAATTTTAAAAAATGTCAAATAAGCCATTATGTTTAATAGGTTTTAAAACTTGTTAAAAAAAGTACTAAAAAACCTCTAATTTTGTGTTTCCATAGATTTAACTTCTTCCCAGTTCTATTTTAAATCTAATAGACTCAATTTGAAAGAAATTAGAATATGTCATGAAACATATTTAACTTTTCAAATTTTATGAATCTATTAAGCAGTTGGGTGGAGAGAATTAAATACCTAATTTCATAGTTATCAGTCATTCATGCTTTAATGAATTGAGTTGAGCTTATGCTAGCTTGAATTTTATGATGTTTTAATTATAGATACGTGCTTTTTTCGATTGGCATATTACTTTTATTGGCATACACTTATAATTATTTAGATAATGAAAGGGATGCATCATTACCCACATGGGTCCATGTGTTTCTTATCATACCAATTTGTACACACACATAATCTTTTTTTTAATTAATCGGATTAATTATTAAAATGAAGTATTTGAGATTTACTTTTTAGGTTTAAACCCTCAATTTGAATTTAATATCCCATGATTAAAAATAGCTCCAACACCTATTCTACCCTAACTTTCCAATCACAAACATGGTCCACTTTGCCATAAATAAAAATAAAAATAAATTATACAACTGACCCGTATGGTGAATACACGACGGAGGGCGGCGGCGGAGGAAGCGGCGGAGGCTGATTCAGCGGCGGCGGAACTCCACTATACGGCGGCTGAGTCAGCCCTCGTCCTTCAAACACAAAACAAAAACATGCAAAAATGAGCTAATGAATAACCAAAAATGACAAACCTTTAAACAACATAGGGCTATACAACAAACCTCGCGGCGGCGAGGGCCGAGGCCGACCCATGGCCGCAACGTTGCAATTCGCTCGCCGCCCATCAATCACTGGGTTGGCATTCACACAAGCCCGTCTCGCCGATTCCGCATCACGAAACGTTACCTAAACACAACAACTCAACAACATCAGCCTATATTCAATAATCAAATCGGCTATGAATTTTTGTAAATCTCAAAATAATTAAAAACCGGTGAAATGAAATGAAAAAATTAAAAAGCTTAAGCGGATAGATTAAGAAGAGACTTACGAAACCGTATCCTTTAGATTTGGAGGTGTATTTATCGGTGATGATAACAGCTTCGAGAATGTCACCGAACTGCTCAAAATATCTCCTCATTTCTTCGGTGGGAGTTTCCCAAGCGAGTCCACCAACGAAGACTTTGGTCAAAGTGGTGTCACCAAATTGCGATCGGTAATGCGGGAAAGCCATGGGGGTTGGGGGGTGACAAAACGGTGTCGTATAAGGGGTAATGGGGGGGGCTATGGGTTTGATCCGGGCAGGTGCATTGTTGAAGATCCGGGCAGCTGGGATTTGAGCCGTTGGTGGTGGTGGTTATAATTTGTTGAGAGAGAAAGGAGGGAAATTAGAGAGAGAAAATATATTCCGACAGCTGCAAACTCTAATTTGCTGGATGGGGAGGTGGAAGAAGTGGGTTGGTGGGTGATGTAATAGGAAATGACAGCTGAGTGAGATAAGTGCTTCTCTGGCTTTGCATTCAAATGCACTCTCCAATCATAATAATGGGGGCTCTACCTCTTTCTTTCTTTTTTCTTCCTTCTTCTTTCCTTTCACATATATGTATTTGTCAAAAAAAAATTCAGATTAAGGTTATAATATTTGTGTTTCAGGGGCATATGACTATAATCTGTGTTTCACACAAATATTATAATACTAAATTTTATTATAAAAAGGTTGAAATGTTGCTATCATTGGAATGATGAGTTATGGACTAATCTCACCCGTTAATTATTATAAATGGTGACACTAACACATAAGGTGTTATTACAACCACGGGTGATTTTTTTTTTTTGGTTTTTGCTGGTTTTGTGTTAAACCAACAATCGAATGGATATTTTTATTTTTCAACAATTAGGACTGTACCAATGTTCAATAGAGGACTAAATCGTTGGTTCGATTTATATTTGATTCGGTTTAATTTTAGTTTGGTTTTCGATTTTAATTTTAATGAAAATTGAATTCATTTTTTCAATCTTTTGTATGTTTTCAATTTGATTTTCAATTTAATTTTGGAATTCTTTTTTTCATAATTGTTATAAACAACAATTTCTATAAATAGCGTAATATTTTCATAATTCTCATCTAGGTTGGTTTTTCCCAAAAATATTTTTGTTTTCGTTAGTATTTTCCTTAATATCTACTATAAGTTGCTCATTTGTTATCATTATTATCATTCTTTTTATTTTTAATGAGAGCTGATCTGGTGCTTTGCTTTCGACAGCTGATTAGTTCAGTTTAATAAATGAGTACTCTCTAAATAATTAATATGTACACACACAACATTTGGTTGAATAGCAGCTGGTAATTCATGATAATATATATATATATATATATATATATATATATATATATATATATGTATATGTATGTATGTATATATATGTATATGTATGTATGTATA
>JBBMKA010000018.1:2513364-2536528 GCA_037833695.1 Sechiopsis laciniata
GGGGGGGGTTGATTCTGTTTCTCTTGAATTCATTGTTTTCTGGAACTGAACTAAGGATGTGTTCTTTGGTTCTTGGGTTTCTCTAAGGTTAGTTTTTTTTTTCAGTTTTGCTTTCTTAATTTGGTGGTTCTGTTTTTTCAATTGGTGGGTGTTTTGAATTTTCCTCCATTTGTGGTTTTAATCGTTAATCAACTGGGTTTTTCTTGATCTGGTGTTTTGTATTGGAGATTTGGATCTCTAAAAGATGAAGTCGTTTTCTTATTTTGAAGTGTGTGTTGTTTTTAGTGATGGTGAAATCTGGATCTTAGCATGGATTTCAATCTTATTGAGCAAGTGCTAATTCATTGATTTCTCTGCTTTGATGATTTTGCACTGCAATTTTTTGTGTCTTAAGAAACTAAAAGATTGTGGATTCAATCCTTAGAAATCAATTTCCTACGGTTTGAGGTAGGCGTAAGCTGGCTCAAACACTCACCATTATAAAACAAAAAAAAAAAGTTTTGTGCTTGTATATGGATTTAAACTTCTGTTAATTTGCTTCTTTGAATTTTGATGTCTTTCAGTCTATTTTGAGGTTACCACGGCTGCAATGTCCAGGCCTTTACATCGAGGTGCGTCCGGTTTCAAAGTACATAGCCTTGGTGAAGATCAATGGGATTCCCAAATGAAGGATAAAACTGAAAAGGAAGAGGTTGCTTCAAAGTTTCCGATTCGGGTACTTCTTTCAGACAATTCCCCTTCCAAATATGGAGGAACTGAGAATGGCTTTGCTTCAGATTCTTTTTTAGCTGGGAGCTTTCGAAATCGGCAGCAATTAATACTGCTAATGTTGAGATTAAGTTTAGTGTTGGTTATAGTTCTTGCTCTTACTGGATCCTTTTGGTGGACACTCTCCATTTCGGGTTCATCCCAAGTTCAAATATTCCACGGTTATCGGCGACTTCAAGAGCAGCTTGTTTCAGACCTTCGGGATATAGGGGAGATTTCCCTTGGTCCTTCGAGGTTGAAAGAACTCGAATTCTGCTCTACGGAGCTTGAGAATTATGTTCCGTGCTTTAATTCGAGCGATACTCAAGATGATGGCTATGATAGACATTGTGAGCCTAGCTCGTGGGCGAATTGTTTGGTTCAACCTCCCTTGAAATACAAGATTCCACTTAGATGGCCAACTGGAAGGGATGTTATCTGGGTAGCAAATGTGAAAATTACAGCACAGGAAGTGCTTTCTTCAGGAAGCTTAACCAAAAGGTTTGCCAAGAAGCTCATTATTAAGAAAATATCATAAATTATTATCTTCTTTGATTGATTTTATTTCTATGAACTTCCAGGATGATGATGCTAGAGGAAGAACAAATATCCTTTCGCTCGGCCTCTCCAATGTTTGATGGTGTTGAGGATTATTCTCACCAAATTGCTGAAATGATTGGGCTGAGAAATGAATCTAATTTCAGAGAAGTTGGGGTATGTATGTCTCTGCTTTGTTGAAGCCAATTCATCATGTGTGGTTTTCTCTTCTTCCTCTGTGCACGAACGGGCAAGGCATGCTCTAACGGCCCTATCATGACAAGTGCCTTCTTTTGTATCTCTTCGTAATATATATTCCCGATGTGTCCAAATGATTTCACTTCACTTATTCGGATTATTTTGCTCACAATAAACATGTTAGTGTCCCTAAGGGTGGTCTGGTTGGTAGATGCTTGAGGTCTCCAAGATACTCCTCTTTGGAGTTCTCAGGTTCGAAATCTACGAGAGAGCTTAATTGTAAATTCCTTTGTTGTCTCCCAGATTCGGGCCTTGGGATGCGGCGGGTACCCTGGTTGAGGACATAGAATTCAAACTTTTTTTTTTTTATCATTTTCATCCAAAACTTAATGGTAAGAATATTTTTAGCAATTTTTTAAAAGTTCAGGGTATTTTTGAAACAAAATCTTAACATTTTCATTCAAGAAGAATATTTTTTACCCTTTTTTAAAGTCGAAGGGTATTTTTGAAACCTTTTAAAGCTAAGGGGTATTTTTTAAATAAAACTTTAACAGTTTCTATCCAAATTTAACGGCAAAGGTATTTTGAAGTTCAAGGGTATTTTGATAATTTTAGCCTTTAAGAAAATTTGTCTAACTTGCTTCGCTTCTAGTCTTCAACTCCATAACTACCGTTATAGGGATACTCTTTTTTGAAACCCTTAAAAAATTATTTTCATTTTCTTTTGTTTTAAACTGTCTACTAGGATGATACTTGGTGGGAGTTTTAATTGAGTTTAGCATTTAATAAAGCCAATTTTATTGATAAATGACGTTGAATTCTCAATATCTGACAAGGAGTTGCACCCTCTTAAATTGTATAGGTAAGAACCATACTGGATATAGGGTGTGGTTATGGGAGTTTTGGAGCACATCTTTTCTCCAAACATCTCTTAACTATGTGTATAGCAAATTATGAGGCTTCAGGCAGTCAAGTTCAATTAACTCTTGAAAGGGGCCTTCCTGCAATGCTTGGTTCTTTTACTTCGAAACAGTTGCCGTATCCATCTCTTTCCTACGATATGGTTCATTGTGCTCGATGTGGCGTTGACTGGGATAGTAAAGGTTAACTTAAAGCCTTGTGTATTGTATTGATTTAGAATATCTTGTCTTTTTTATTCTTTTTCCTTTTCCACAACAGATGGTAAATACTTGATTGAGGTTGATAGAGTTTTGAAGCCAGGCGGGTATTTTGTGTGGACGTTGCCGCTTACGAATACTCAGAGTTCTCTTGACAAAAAAGAGAACCAGAAAAGATGGAACTACATTCAGGATTTTGTAGAATATCTGTGCTGGGAGCTGTTGTCTCAACAAGATGAAACTGTTGTCTGGAAGAAAACTAGTAAAAGCAATTGTTATAGCTCACGGTATGATATCCGAATACGCAACGTTGAATCATGTTAAATCTTGTTCATCTTTCTTGCTTGATAATACATTTGCCGTCCTATTTTTTTTTTTTTTTTTTTAAATTTTTTTTCTGGCTTTTATATCTAGGAAGCCAGATTCGTCTCCTCCTATATGTGGTAAAGGTCACGATATCGAATCTCCCTATTATAGACCGCTCCAAGCCTGCATCGGGGGAAGAAAAAGTCGCCGATGGGTTCCTATTACTGAAAGAAGAACTTGGCCTTCAAGGGCTACCTTTAACAAGAGTGAACTAACCGTGCATGGTAACTACGATTTTTTTTTTCTACATTTCTTCAGACAAGATGAATGTAAGACTTTGGATTTGACATTTCAAGTTGACATGTTCACAGGATTGGCTTTAGATGACTTCACAGAGGATTCTATAAACTGGAAACTGGCAGTTAAAAACTATTGGTCTCTTTTGTCGCCTCTAATCTTCTCGGATCATCCGAAAAGGCCAGGCGATGAGGATCCTCTACCTCCGTACAACATGGTCCGTAATGTGTTAGACATGAATGCTCATTTTGGTGGCTTCAATTCTGCATTATTGGAAGCTGGGAAGTCTGTATGGGTCATGAATGTCGTGCCAAAAGATGGATCTAACCATCTTCCCTTGATAATGGATAGAGGTTTCATTGGGGTATTGCACGATTGGTAATACTACATTCTTCTTTGAACTTTGAATCTTTTTCCTAATGCCTCAATTCTAGTTGTGAAGTTTAGTTTCTCTCTCGCATTCTTACGTTCTAGTTTGCCCGTTCGGTTCAGGTGTGAGGCCTTTCCAACGTATCCTAGGTCATATGATTTGGTGCATGCAGCAGGGCTTCTGTCCCTTGAAGCAACTAAGAAGACAAGGTGCTCCATGCTTGATTTATTCAGTGAGATTGATCGGTTACTTCGTCCAGAGGTACTAATTTCTTTTTCTTTTACTATTTTGGTTTGGTTTTAGAGGATGCATCCGATGCAAGAGTAGTTTGTGTTATTAGGTCTAATTGTTCAAGCTGGAAATCTTTTTCTTTTTAAGTTATGATAAGAAAATGGTTGGTTTGGGGTCTCCAAGGTTTTGCTTTTTTGGAGGTCTTAGGTTCGAAATCCACGAAGGAGTCTAATTGTAAAATTTCTTGTGTCTTTCGAGTCCATACCTTGGAATAGGCATGAGTACTCCTGAGTATGTGGTGGTGGAAGCTTTCATTTCCCGTTATAAAAAAGGAAAACTTTTTTCTTTATAAGTGCAAGTGAAAGATAAGAAAACCAATAAGTAAAGATACTAATGGTTCAAAAACATTTGATGAGGAATCAGTTTGATAGGATTTTATAGGCTATTGATTAAAGTATTTCACACTTCACACACAAAATCAAATAGGCAAGATATCATTAAGGGTGTGTTTGTGCCACCAAGAATAAGGGGGAGAATGAGAATGGGGCGATTTCCTATGTTTGGGCCACCGAAAATCATTTTTCTCATAATCATGTTTTTCAAAGATCACCTTTTTCATTCTTCTCCTACATATTTTTTGTTCCTCTCTCGACAACTTTTTATAAATCACATCACTATTTTTCACTCTCATCATA
Source organism: Sechiopsis laciniata (assembly GCA_037833695.1). Classification (NCBI taxonomy): domain Eukaryota; kingdom Viridiplantae; phylum Streptophyta; class Magnoliopsida; order Cucurbitales; family Cucurbitaceae; genus Sechiopsis; species Sechiopsis laciniata. Next base: position 2,517,864 of record JBBMKA010000018.1, read on the forward strand.
CTCATTATTTTATTTTTACCATAATCATTCTCTTCACCTCAAAATTTAATCATTCTTTTCATCCCAAACACAAGTAATCATTCTCTCCATAATCATTACCTTTCCTATTCTTCTCCTAATTTTCATTCCCCCATGATCATTATCATTCTCCTTCCCCAGTACAATCAATCTATGCCCAAACACACACACTCCAGAATCCCAGATATTTATATTGATGGTTGATGTTGCTGGTTTTTCCAGGGCTGGGTGATAATCCGTGACACTGCCACACTTATTGAATCGGCTCGAACTGTAACGACGCAGGTGAAGTGGGACGCACGAATTATAGAAATCGAAGACAACAACGACGAGAGAATCCTTATCTGCCAGAAACCGTTCTTGAAGAGACTAGCAAACCGATTATAAATTTTGAAGGCAAGAAGTATTGTATATTCATTCACCGGATGATGGAATATAAGCAAAATATTCCATCTCTGGGAGAGGAAAATTCGAAAAGAAGAAGAAGAAGAGAAGACATAAATTTTATGGATACATGTGGGGGATTCTACCATAAATTTGATAGGTAGCAGGTTTATTATAGAAGAAGCCGTAAGGCTAAAAAAATAGGATTATAATGTAATTATGGAAAATGGGCATAGAACTGAAAATTCAATGTGATTAAGTTAAGATTGTGAGCAAACAATAAGGCTTCTGGTGTTTGCTGTAGCATTCATTCAAAATGCTCTGCACAAAAGAATTTCAATTTTTTTTTCATGACTTTGCTCTTTTTGGGCTGTTTCCTATATCCAAATATAATACCTTATCATTTTTATTCACTTTCCTGACTCTTTTTTTTAGTACTAATGCTTGAGAAGTCAAGCTTGTTTATATTTCTTTACTAACTGCCTATATAATTCAACTAATTAAGACATATATTTGTTTGAAATATTAAATATTCGATTTTTCTTTCATATTACTAGGCTCTCCGCGATTTAAATGTCATTTGAAACTTTATATATTCTTATCTTAATGTGCCAAATATTGTAGAGTTAAATTGGAATACAACAAATTAAGATAATCAACTGTCACCAACTTAATCAATAATATTGATAGTCATTTAACCCACTTAGTATCAGCTTATCATGAAAATCATAATTAAAAAAAAAAAATCATAGTAAAAGAAAAGAAATTTTTTAGTTGTTTTTCGAAAATTTTATACATATATTTTTTCATATAAAATTAATCAAAGTATGTTCTCTTTTTTTTTAGAAGCAAAAAAAGTATTTTCTCTTTTTTCTTTCTTTTTAGTACAAAATTTGATAATCAATGGAAATATATATTTTTAGTCCTTGGATTTAGAATTTATGTTTCAAAATTGAACAATTTATCCTTGAATTTTAATAATGCACGATTTTAGTTATTGAGATAACAAATGTAATTTTAACTAAAATGATAATTAGGATAATTTTAAATACTAATATATTGATGAAATGATTAATTTAATTTTGTAGTGAAGTTAATTTTTTTAAAAATGGTATAGAAGTAAACCAAAAATATATATAAAATTAAAAGTGAGCATTACTGAAATATTGGGAATTTGTATTCAATTTTGAAATTTAAGGATCAAACTGAAACTAGACTCCAAACCTAATGACAAAAAATGAGCATTATTGAAAAGTTAATTGCAAAAGTGTATATTTTTTAAAGGAAAGTTGAATTGGATAGACTATTGTCACAAAATAATTACAATTGTAGCGAAATTTTAAAATATTTGTATTCATAGTCATTAATATGTCTTAATATTATATTATAAATACTAATTATTACAATATTAAGTATTATTAATACAATATTTCTTTTTCTCTTTCTTCGTGATTCAACTGAGAGAACTCATCAACAACAATTAAGGTTCAAAAATGGTGAACTTAGGCAACAAAATCACTATAGTCAAACTCGATGATGAAAATTTCTTCTTGTGGAAATTACAAGTGACCACTGCATTGCGCGAGCATGGTTTGCTGCATTTCATTGATGACAAAAATCGAATACCTTCTCACTATTATGTATTATTAATATAATATTATTATTAATATCAATAATTATAATTGTTAAATTTTTTTTAAAATGATCCACATTTGTAATTATTTTTTAAATTTGACTAATCTAATAAATTTCTCTTCTATTTTTTTGTACAAACTAATTTTAGTTAAATTTACGAGTTTAGTTCTTAAACTTTTAAATTTGTATCTAATAAACATAAACTTTTAATTGTGTCTAATAAATTTCTTATTTTTTTGAAACTGATAAAAGATCCAATACCTCTATCATAAAATTTAATTTCATATCTAATAGTCGTTCTTGAATTTTGAAAATCCAATTAGATGTCTATCATAAAATTTAATTTTTTATTTAATAGGCTACTAAATTTTTTCAACAGTGATTATATCGGAAATTGTTTTTTAAATTTGACTAATATTCTTAGTTTTCCTTATTTAAAACTATTTTGAAATTAAACCACAAACTTAGAAACCAAAAAAATAATTTTCCTTTTTTTTTTCTTCTAAAAAATCACTTATGATTTCTTCTAAAAAATAGTTTCAAACAACCCCAAACTTAGGAACCAGAACACCAACATTGTGGTTTAAATTTTGCTAAGATGCAAAACCAAAACAAAATATGAATGAAATAGATTATTATGCCATTAAGAAAAACAATCACCAAGGTTTAAATAGAACATTAAACGACATGACAAGCATAATTCTTTTATGAACGGGAAATAAAACAGGACAACAAATGTTGATATAGCAGGAAAAAAAAAAAAAAAAAAGGAACAGAAAATGCTTCCCAATGCATGTCGTGTGAAGGGCAAAGTCTAACGTGTTGAAGAAGGAAGAGCCGGTGAAGCCATCCCCAGAGACGAGTAGCGCGAGGTCGGTGCTTTTGATCTATGCCTGCCTTTGTGTGCAGCACTTGCACTGCTCCTGTGCCCGCTAGAGGAAGACGATGAGATATGGCTCGTTTTCCTCGATGTTCTTCTACGAGAACTCCAACCACCGTTCCCTAGTGCCGCTCTGGCAATGCTATCCGTCGCTACTTCTCGAGCTCTCTGTGCTTTGATGGCCTGTCTGTTTAGATAAATAAGGTTTGGAAGAAGGCCGATAACTGCCTTTCGTAGCTGGTCGTCGCTCACATTGGTTTGAATTGGATTCCCCAAAAGATTGAGAGCTTGAAGAGAGTTATAGTTGGCAACAAGTTGACCCAGAGCTTTGGTTGTTGAAATCTTGTTGAAGCTCAGATCTAGAACTGTGAGTTTCAAGAGTCGATGCAGCCCCTCGACATCACTAATCTTGTTGCCGGCAAGATGAAGTTCCTTGATGATCGCACAGTTCGACAACCCTGATGCAGTTCAACAAATTCCACATTCAAATTAATCAGAAATGGTTAAATTTAACATATCTGCCCTCTCCTTCCCATCATCACCAAACCCAAACGTAGAATTTGATACAAAACATTTCACAGTACCATGTCCTATGCGAGATATGCGATTATAGCTCAGATCAAGTATCCGAAGTCGAGTTAATTCCTTGAGTCCTTCAATGGCACTTATCTTGTTCCTGGACAAGTTAAGAGTGTGCAGTCCCTTGGGCAGTGATCCAGGGTTGATGTGAACTGGAAACCAAGCAACCGTGTTAGTGGCAAGAATAAAAAGAAAAGACTAAGCAACTAGAATAGTGTCATGCACCGCATGCCGAATATGTGGAGATAGAACTTGAATAGAAATGAATTCTTACCGATGAGGTTGCCGGACAAATTGACAGATCTAAGACCGGATAGGTGTGAGATTGTCGGTATGGCTTTCAAGCCAATACCAGAGATGTGAGCCACGGTTGAGGAAGAATTCAGAGACTGAATGAAGCTATTGGCATACAAAATCTCTTCAGTCAGATTTCCATCCGCGCGTCGTGTTGTGTGAGTAGTAGTTCTCTCAGGAGATGGTGGGAGAAAAGCATCTGGATCATTGTCATTCTCAACCTTGTCGATCGAAAGACGGGGCTCAATTTGAAGATCCTTCACCCACTCATCAACTCTTCTTAGGGAAGATGACTCTGCTGAAAATGCAACCCATTGGTTTTGTGGCCACAAACCAGAAACACCATTACACAAACTCTCCTGATTTTGATCCTCAATTTTACTGTCATTTGGGCCATTAGTCCAGGTTTCCTCAGTAAATGATCCAGGTGATTCCATCATACTTTTCCCCGCTGCTGTGTTTGGCTCAAGACTATCCGAACAATACCCACCTTGTTGGTTGAAAGCAGAGCTATTGAGAGCCGCGGCCCTGGTAGTACATGGCTTTTGCAGATTTCTATGGCTCCACAGGAACAACTTCCACCACAATCTTCGACTTCTGGAAGGAAGAATCTGGCTTGAAGACCGCTTCTTCAACATCACTTTATCAGCACTGCGATGGGTCATAACGGACTTTGGACTGCCTGGATCAACAAAGTTCCTGATTTCATCTGCCAATTCTTGCAGTTTTTCGAAAGACTGACACTTTGGTGGAGGCAACTGCTGAGATAAATTTCTATACACATCCCTGGTTTCCAGATTAGAGCAGGAGCGTTTAAGTTTAGGCGTTGCCCAAGATACTGCCTTACCAATTCCTGGATCACTAACATGTCCACTTTGGATCGCATCAGACCCTTCTCCCGCTCCTTCGCCACCTTCAATGGCGATCCTATCAACTTCTTTTCCCAATGAAGTAGAAAATCGAAACTCAAATTCTTCTCCACAGGTGTCTTGAGCAGAGAGATCAAAGTCAGAAGGGTTCCTCTTGATGGAGTTGTCATCACGCTCATCTTCCCCTTCATATGCAACTTCTACTCCTCCAGCTACAGATTTCTCATTGTTCGATACCTTAACAGCCAGCTTAGAATTCATCTCAGACGGGTAGAGAATTGCAACGTCCAGAGTAGACGACTTCACTTCTCCATCTTGAAAATGCTCCTCTGGGTGATGAATACTGACTTGCAAAGTCTTCGTTAAACTATTCAACTCAGCAAGTCTTAGCGATTCTAAATCATCCTGCAATCATAGAGTAAAAGGATAGATATATTCAGCAAACCACCACACTTTAGTTGACAAACAACTAAGATAAGAATGATAATACAAGCCACACCTTGGTTTTCTTCTTCTTCCCCGACCGAACAGAGAAGCAATTGAATTTCGCCATACGTTCCAATTTCGAAAAATCTAAGAAATCCCTCTAAAGATCAGAGTAAGAGCTTGGCTCTTCACAGCACACTTCCTCCACAAACTATTCCCTCCACCTAACCTTATTAATTTAACACCTCTTCTTGAATTTACAGCTCCAGTCAATGCTCACATCGCTAACAATTTCAATAGATCAATACACACACACATACTTTCTCAATAGAAGACCGATCGAATCGACATTAGCCGTAATCGATCGGAAGGCGCCGAACCAGCAAGAAACAGCAATCGAAGGACGTCCATGAACCAGAAAATCCCCGAAAAGTTCCAATACTAGAGAACGATGGAGACGAAATCACTGCGGTGTCGGCCAGAGTTGTAAACGAGGCAGCTTCTCCTCAGAAGCTTCACAAAAAAATCCTCCAAGGTAAGAAAACCTAACCACAGACACAACAAACAAACAAACAAACAAATCCAGACCAGCGTATGAGAAAAATCCCAAACGCTAAGGTTAAATGGACAGAAAATGTCACTGAAAACCCCAAAAACATCAAAGACGAGCCATTAAAATCGGGGAAAACAAAAAAAGATCCAATACGCGAATCTCGACCAGTACAGGAGATGGCTAAATCAGGGAAACAGAAACTGAAATTCTTAAATTGGGAAAGAGAAACAAACCCTAATCATAAAATGGGAAATTGAAATATAGAAAGGGAAGTACCTTTTGACGATAAGGTGATCCAGATTTGCCTCGATTGAAATTGAAATTGAAATTGAAATCGAAACTGAAATTGAAGAAATCGCTTTCGTCGAAGCAGTAAAGATTGAACACAGTTCTCTCCACTCGCAAATCTGAAATGAAGAGAGAGATAGAGAGAGAGAGAGAGAGGAGAGAGAAAGTGAAAAAGGTGTAAATGAAGAGAAGAGGAAGAAGATTGTACGGATAAATAGAGGAGCGGAGTTACAGTCTTACAGAGTAGAGATAGACGCGCATCAAACGCGGCGTTTTATGACGTTCTTCTCTTTCTAGTCTTGCCTATTTTAATTTTAAAGGGTAAAAATATAAATTCCAACTTGGAATTTAACTTCTTTTTTTTTTCCTTTTTTTTTTTGAAATGTGAAATTTAACTTCCGATTTAGTTGGTCAGGTCAAAGATACCATTTTGTTTACATTTGTTTGATTAAGTTTGTTCCATTTAGTCTTAAATATTTAAATATTTAATTTTAATGTTTGAATTTTGAGATTTATTTTATTTTTGTTTCTAAGTTTTAGAAGGAAAAACAAAACTATCAATGGGTTCTGAAGCCAAAATTTTGTTTTTTTTGTTTTTTTTTTTTTAAATATCTTCTTTTACAAAATTTTAAAAATATATTTACATTTTGTTTTTAATTGTATGCAAATTAATATTATTAAACCAATAACTTCAAATTTACTATGGGAACCAATTTTAAGTTTTTTTTTAAGTACAAATAGTGAAATTAGACATTGGAAAGTTGAGGACAATAATGGAATAAATTTCAAAATTCATAATTAAAATTATACTTTTAAAAATTCATGAATCAAAATAGAATAAACTTCACAATCTATGAACTAAAATGATGTTTTAATCAAAATTTTAATTTTAAAAATTATATATAAATTTTTATCATGTAATGAGAAACAAATCATAAATGATGTGGAGATACACATGCATAAATGATGTGTGATTTTGTTCAGTTAGTCACTTGACTCAAAAAGAAAGGAGCAAGTTTCAATGACTTTATGATAATAAAAAAGCTAGATTTGAATCTTTCATCCGATTGTCGTTGGATTCAAAAAAAGTCATTTAAACTTCCCTTTGAAAAAAATTACCTAACTCACACAGTCATTATTATCAAATAACAAACTTCATGTATTTAATTTGAAGATTACAGACAAACTTGTTTTAGGTTTTATCACAACTAAAATTTAGATTTTAAAATTGTAGGCCTTGTTTGATTAACGTGTTGTTGTTTTTTATTTTTGGAATTTAAACTTATTTTTATTTAATTTTTCTACTATATGTTTTATATTTTTTTGTGAAAGTATATGAACACTAATTAAATTTCAAAAATTAAAACGAGTTTTTGGAAGCTATTTTTTTCTTTCTAATTTTTTATTTGATTTTTAAATATATAAGTAAGATGCAAATACCTAAATAACAAAAAAAAACATATGATAAACTAAAAACTAATAAAATGATTATGAAGTAGGGTCATAGGAACTAGATTCTAACTATATTCAAACTATAAGAATAAATTAGAGTAAATTCTCAGAGATATCAAATTCATAGTTCATCATACTTGAATTAAGTCAAGTTATAATTTTGGTCAAGTTGGAAAAGGGTGCAAATGACGGGTTCGAATTCCAATTTATGTTAGTTGATTTTATAAAGATTAAAAAAATCGTCTATATATTTTTTTCTGTATTCATGTCAAACAAAAAAAAAAAGATGTCTATATTTGTAATTAGAGTTAAGAACAATATGATGTTTATTCAGGTATAATTAATGTGTTTTTTGTGCAATTAATCATTTTAATCGCATCAACTATAAGAGACTAAATTAAATCTAAATTATTCAATCCTAATTTTAAAAAAAAATAAAAAATCAATTCTAACTTTAAAAAATAAAATTTAGCTTTTAAATTATTAAAATTAAATTTATAATTTTCGTTAAATAACGTCAATTTTATTTTTTTTTTTATTTTTTTTTATTTTTTTAAGATCAATCGATTTTAATAACTAACCTTTTAAAGAAAATAAATAAAGTGTTAATTTTTAACCATATTTGATTACAAAATCACATGTTTAGTTGATTTGATTTCAGCATGGCTTTGTAGTTTTGAAAATTAAATTTTTTTTTTTTATAGTTTGAAATTAATTTTGCCCTAATCTTTCAATTCAAATCTCATATTTACTTAATTAAAATAATGATTAGATTAATTTTAAATTTCAATATATTAATGTAGATATTACCTTTGTCTTGAATATATAAAAATAAATAGATATTTAATTAAGATAATAAGTAGATTAATTTTAATTTTAATATATCAGTATAAATATTATCTTTGTGAGAAGAATTTGGGTACAATCGGAATAGCCCATTCATATGGAGTCACCCATCTTCTTTTTTTTATAATTAATATAAAGTAAAAATAAATAAAAAATTGTGGCACAAAAAATGCCACATAAGTGACATTACGTAAGGATGTTGCACCCAAATTCTTTTCTTATCTTTGTCTTGGGTATATAAGTAAATTTAAAAAATACAGCATAACTTAAAATGATTCATTATTGAAGTATCAAAGTTAACAAAGGTTTGATTTTAAAATATAGAGTTTACAAATAAAATTTTCCAAAAAAAAAAGCTATTTAAGAAACAATTGACAATTGTCCTCATTACCTGCCAGTTCATATGACGTGGAATTTTTGTTTGATAAGGTCCACGTCCCACGATGCCACATGGGCCGTATAACATGTTGGGCCCTACACAGTCTAAAAGAAACCTGTGGGGTCCATCCTATCATATTCTCTAACTTTCAACGTCCGCCGTCTGATAGTCCACGTGTAAGAGCCATATTTTGCGCCCCCCTTAATTTAACGGGAGAGAGAAAAATAAACAAATTAGAAAAAGCCAAACAAAGCGACGTCAGCGTCGACCGTACAAATTAGACGTACGGTTATTTCTGTCGTTTTCTTTTGTTCTTTTGTGCTGTTTTTCAAACTTTGCTTCTTTTTTTATCCGTTAATTTCACATCGTTCATAAATAATATAATGTTTTTTTAGTACTTTTGAATAGTATCTTTCTTGAAGTTTTTTTTTTTTTTTTGTTAGTAAAGTTAATTGGATGACAATCATTCGTTCTTTTAGGATTAAACTGAATTATAGGCAATTAACTAAGTTAATACACTATCAAAGTCATATTTAATTAGACCTTGTTTGATATTTTTTTTGTTTTTTTGTTTTTTAATTCAACTCTACAAAAACTATAATATCATATATTTTCTTCTACATACATATATACATCTTACCTATATTTGTAAAAATCAAACTAAATTTTGAAAATAAAAAAATAGTTTGCAAAAGTTTGTCTTTGGTTTTGAAATTTGGTTACGATTCAGTATATTATATGAAAGATGAAGTATATTGTAGAAAATATAAGTAACAATAAATTTGAATTTCAAAATCAAAAAATGAAAAACTAAATAATTATGAAATGGGCCTTAATAATTGGATTTAGGTTGATTTGAAATATAAATCCAAACGAATGTGATTGTTTTTAAAAATGAGATTAAAATTGATTTTAAAATCATATATTTTTTTGAAGTCATTCCAACTTTTCTTTTGAATTTGATGTAAATTATGATGTATAATAAATACATTATACTTTTGTCATAATTATTTATTTCTCTAAACTTTCTTTTCATCTCCCCACTACAAATTATGAATATGAAAACATTAAAAATATATATTTAAATAATTATAGAAGAAAATTATTTGGATATATAATTAGTTATTTAACTATTTTATATGAAATATTTGTTTTCAACTTTTTTAACGAATGCATTTGCAAATATTTTAATTAACTCTAACTTATTATCATCTAACAAACAATAAGATAATAAATATTATAATTATAAACTTAAAAATAATAGTTATTATTATTATTATCAATATTTTATTTTTGAGAATATTTTTATTATCATATTACTTTATACGTTTGTAATATTTAAAATTATATTAGTATTGAGATTAATTGTTATTAATTTATAATAATAGAAAATAACAATAATAAATAAACAAACAAAAGAATTTCATAAATTTCCTATTATTATTATTTATAATAATTTATTAGAATTCAATTATGAAGTAAAATACACTGAACCAAATATAATATTTTATTTTAAGGTATGAATACGACCAACTAAACACTATAATAAATTATTTTAGGAAGTTTTAGATTTCGGAGAATTTAAATTCTAAAAAATCTAAATTTCGAAAAATTTGAATTCCAACCAACAAACCAAACAAGCCTTTTTTCCATCTCTTTTATTTGAACAAGTAATTTCTAACCAAAAAAAAAAAAACCATTCGCTTCTATATCTAATAAACATTCTATTAATCCTTTATAACTATTCATAATTACTAATAATCATTAATACTCATAATTTTTTTATATCCTATCAAATACTTTGAAAGCTATTTTTAATTCATCTATTTAAACAAGCACTTATGAACCTCATAAAGTCACTTGTTACTTTTCTATCTAAACACCCAAAAAATAAAATGATCAGGATAATTTAATTAGTATATAGATATGTAATAACTCATGGATTAACTTATAACCTCTCATTCTAACCCTGATAACTTCTCTCTATATATTATAACCATTGGTTATAATAATTTTTTGTTATTCTAACTTACACCTCAAAAATTAAAATTCGTGTTATAATAACGTATAACTAAAAAATAAGTTATTATAACTTTCAATGTTATAATAGTCAATCGTTTATAAATAATTCAACAATCGCCTCAAACACACTTAAGTTTTTTTTAGAGGAAATCAGAATTCAATCCAATAGTTATCATCTATTCTAGAAAATAATATTATATATTCTACTCGTAGAGATTAAGTAGGAATCTTGTAAGAATAATCAAGTTAAGCAAAAATAAGTCCAAACATTTACAAATATGAAAACGAATATAATATCATAAATATAAAAATGAATATAACATGTGGAAAATGCAATTTAATTGTTAGAAAATATAGTTTAATCAATTGAATTATGCACATGTCGAGATGGATGAAAGTTGAGCATATATAAAAAGATAAATAAAGAAAGATAGCTTAAGGAGTAACAAGAAATTTGGTAAATGGGTCAGTGGCACAACAATTTCATTGTTTAGTTGTAAATTAATTCAATATCAGTGTTGGTTCGAGCCCGAGAATCAATATTTATACCCCTCTCTCGATATGTATTAAAAAAAAAAAAAAAGGAATTTGGCATAAAATGGGAAGATGGCAAAGGCCAAGTGTGAAATCACACGCATGGATGTGGTCGCATTGAATTGGTTGTAAGAAATTGACTTCTCTTTCTTTCTCACCATCCGATTATATTTATACAAAAATTAATGTTGTATTTTTTTAAAAATATATTAATTTCTAAGTTATTTATTTAAATATTTGTAGTTTTAAATAAGTGTATGGTATTTGTCTCTTCCATCTCTTCAAGAGACGTTCGCTGTTTGTCTCGTGGCAGCAAAAAGATGACGTGTCGCCATTTTTCTTATTTAAAATAATATTAATAAACATGTTGGTCGGTAGTGTCCTAAAAAAATTACATGAGCTCTATATATGCATGCAAAATTAAATAAATAATTCTGACGAAGATGATAGTTATCTACTTATGAATTAATTTTTTATTAATTTTTTTGACGATTTAAATATTATAAAATTAAATATTATGTTTCAAAATATTAATTAATATACACCTAAATTGAAACAATGTTGGACCATTTTACGATACTATCATTTTAAAGAATATGAGTTTGGGCTTGGTAAAAGAAATTTTTGTTTTTACATTTTCTTTCTTTTCTATGTTGATCGAAATTTCTAAACAACTTAAAGCTTAAATTCACGACTAAATTTTTTTCAAAAATAAAAATTCATGACTAAATAAATCATAATAAATTTGATTTAATAGTTAAAGAGGTTTTGAGAAATATTTTTTTTTCAAATTTTCTTCAATCTTTTTTTTTTTTGTGAGTACATATATTGAATAAGTGAGACCATCAAACCCTACATAGAGGATATTACTACTCTCAAATAATATGAGAGTTAAATATTGATTTCTGATAGATTAATACTAATTAAGATAATCAACTGCGCCACCGATCTATTCGATAAATTTTTTTCAATCAAACGTTGTAAAGTTGCACCTTTTTTTTATTCAAAGTTCACAAAGAAGAGACCATAAACCATAGACATGAGATACCGATTGTCCCAAATAATGGAAGAACAAAATGTCAATTTGTAAGATCCAACTAGTGGTTTAAAATTGAATTGGAAATAACTAATTAAACAAGGCTTCCACACTTAATTTAGAGTTTGATTTGTAAAAATAGTGCCCAAGCTATTAATTTTTTTTTTTTATCCTAAAACATTTGAAAAAATGGTTATGCACACTAAAACTCATATGCCTAAATGATAAATATTGTGGATGTCAAATGTTTCAACTGAGATATTATTGAACTTTATGTACAATAGGTGACATGTTTGCACATGGTGGGGGTAGTCTAACTCCCTCCAACAATTTAAAAAGTAAAATAATATTAAATAAAGAGTTTTGAAATTTTGAAGTTTATTTTTTGTTAGTTGGAGTTTTGAAGTTAATATATTGTAAGAATAAGTTTTAAAAATACAAAGTTTATATAACTCGTTAAAAAAAATGATCTTTTAAATCGACTGATTTTTTTAATCAAGTACTTACAATAATTTTATTTTTAATAAAATATCTATATTCTAAAAAAACAAAAAAGTTTTATGAATATTATAGCATACAATCATGTAATTTTTAAAATTTGGCTTAATCTTTTAAAGCATACACAATAATTAAAAAAAATAAAACAATAAAAAAGAAGACCGAAGTAATTCTACAAGCATCTTAATTTAAAAAAACCAACCAAATGGTTATTGAATAAGTTATTTTTTAATCGGTTTGTTTTTTCATCATTTATCTACATTGATCTTTTTCTTTGTTAAGATAATAATTTAATTTTTAATCAATTTTAAAAATAAAAACAAAATTTAAAAATATATTTTAAAAGTGTCATTGATAGCAGATATCTATGTTTTGGATGAGAAAAAGTGTCTTCAAATATACCGAAGTAAAATTCTTTCTTAATTGTTAAAAAGAATGATTTCATACTAAAAAGAGCACATCTTGTATAATTTATCAATTATAATGTTACATGTTGGAAGGTTTTGTATAAAAAATGGGTTTTTTTGGTTTAAAAAAAATCAAAATAATTTCATTTGTAAAAGCATATGTAAAAATAGATTAAAAGTACATTTAATCGGTATAAATGTGTGTTCAACCACAATATAATGAATTTTTGTTGTTCTAAAAAATATAATTATATAATGTTTGAATAGTGTGACACGTGTAATGTCAAAAAAGAATTTAGTGACACGTTGAAGTCCAGTCAGCAACACACCAACATGATTGCGATGGGCGATGTCCAATCGCCCCACCTTTAATCGAGCCGTCCAATTTGTTTTTGAGAGGGAAAATTATTTGTTTTTTAAATGAACAGAGAATTTGCATTTAGTAAATTATTTTCACAATAATTATAAATGAAAGTAAATTTTAAAATATTTGTATTTATAAATATTTATAAACATAATATTATTATATAGTTTTAATAATTATGATTTTTTTTTAAAATAATTATATTTATAATTATTTTTTAAATTTATCTAATCTTAAAAATTTTCAAATCATAGATGTTGGCTTTTTGGAGGATTGTACATATGCCGTTAACAAATTGAAATAAAAAAGAAAAATACTATTTACAGTTCAGCATATTGTTTGAACCTTTCATTCCAAATTATATATATATAGATATATATCATTTGAACCTTTCATCATTCAAAGTGTTTGAATTTATTTTTAAATCAGTTGGTCCTTCCTCTACCAACTCAATGATGCCTAAATACCAACATACCCACTAGCGGTTTTTTTTTTTCTTTTAAGTAAATGGAAAATGCGTAAAACTTACCCACTTCCATTTTCCATACTCCATGTACCTATGCGAACTACATATTTTTACTTTAAAAAGAAAAATTGACTTTGATTGATGGAAAGTAAAATGTTAAATTGAAGAGAAAAATGCAAAAAAAGAAAACCATGTGGTTCAAAATACTTACTCACCATTAGATAAGTATTGTTCTATCACTTTTAATCTTATTTTATATTTATATTTAGAGAAAATTTTATAAATCACTCTTAAAATAGGTTATTTGTAAGTTTGGTTTTCAAAAAGAAAAAATGATGTCATTTTGTAACAATTAAAATTCAAAACTTAATTTATAATCATTTTCCTTAAATTAAACTCTCACCTCTCTTGATAAATGTTATAATTAAATTAAACTTGAAAGATTTTCGTGTGATTACAAAATGACCTACAAATTTAGAGACAAATTCTCAAGCTTTTCTCACTTTTTCTTTGGCTCCCATGCAAGCTCAAACATATAGAGTCATGTAAAATTTTTGGTATTTTCTCATTATTTTTCTTATCATCATCTTTTAAGTGAGAGATTTTCGCTAATTTTTTTTTCTTTCATAAAAAATGGTTTTTCTTTCCATAAATGTTGGGTATATATTAGTACAACTGGAGAAGGGAAATTATAAATATCGATTCCAAGTATCTAATTTGTAGAGTGAAAATAGATAAATACCAAACTTGAAAATCAACCGCGCCACCAACCCATTCAATAATGTTGATCTTATTAGTGGTAAGAGATTTGGAAAATTATGCATGCATATAATTACACTCAATTATCTGGTTCAAGATTTTAGGTCGTTACATCTGCTTTGTCATAGATTTTGGCTAGTCATTGACGAGCGAGGGCCGTTCGAATTCAATTTGTTGTGTTGTTAATTCCACGAGTGAACTTGTGACTATCCTAGTTTGACTTTGATTCATTTAATTTTGTGTAGCCATGATTTTCATTAATTAAAGTTCATTGGTTAGTCAACAAGTGGTAGCTACCGCTTGGGAGTGCGAAATTAAGATACAATTTTGTTTTTTTTTTTTAATTGTCCGTGTCTTGCTAACTTTCTAGGACGAAATATTGTAATCATATATATATATATATATATATATATATATATATTTTATAAAGTAATTATAAGTTTTTTTTTTTTATTTAATTTTTAAAATATAATTAAATTTAATAATAAAGATATCCAATTAATTTTAAATATTGCCCTTAAAATATTTTTCCTAAAATCTTTCATTTTTCGTAAAAAAGAGTAAAGTTGATACATTTTAATTTTAAGCGATTCAAAGTTATTAAATTTTGTTCTTATTCAAAGTTCATAGAAATTGGTGAAAAATGAATCAAGTTGAATGGGGTATCAGATTTTAAAATCTCACCAATTTTCTGACTAGAAAGTATGAATCTAACACAACAATCAAAATAATCTCAACAACATCAACAATGGTCACTCAATTGTCAATATCTCTCTTAATCTTCACACAATCCAAAACTCTTCAATCTATGAAGTATTTGTTCGTTACTTTTCAATTTGCCATTGTTCTTCTTTTCCACCTTTGCCGCCTCTAACTTTTTTCCGTCTGTGATATATCATTATTGAATTGTTTTAGGAGGTGTTTGGACTACCAAGAATAAGAAAGAGCATAGCAATGAGGATGATTCCTCGTGTTTGGGCCACCGAGAATCATTTTCCATAATTACGTTTTTCAAAAATTACTTTTTTCATTCTCTCTCTAACTACTTTTTATTCTTTCTCCAATAACTTTTCATATATCACATAACTATTTTTCACTCACATCATATTCATTACTTTATTTTTCTTATAATCATTACATCTATCTTAAACATGAATAATCATTCCCTTCGTAATCATTACTTTCTCCCTAAACACAAATAAATATTACTCCCATAATCATTCTCTTTCATATTCTCCTCCTCATTACCATTTTCCCCTTAATCGTTACCATTTTTCTTGTCCCAATAACACCCTTAAAAAAATATCTATAAAGTTTTCTATTTTTAGTAATCTATATTTGGGCCTCCAACATGGTCAAAGAGAAACGTGGGAATTTCTCTCTTCACAAAGAAGAGAGAGAAATGATGAGTATATGATTAAATTTCATATAACAAATTTACATTCTCTTTTCATACCCATGTGATTTTTTTTTTCTTCAAATTTAACTTTAGGGTTGATAAAATTATCATGGTTCGAGATTGATAACTCACATTTTTTAGCATTTGATCTCAATATGTTACACTTTGATGTGTCTTGAGAAGTTTAGAAGTAGACAGTTTAGTAGAAATTGTATCGCATGAGGAATTTAGAGGTCATAAATTGATTTTTTATTTTTCTTGTTTTTGAAAGTTATTTTGATCATTAAATCTAAAATTTGTTAAATTTAAGAATTCTTGGTTCAAATTTAAGAAGTGGGGTGAGTTCTCTTTAGATTTTATCTCAAAATTGTCCAAGACCTTTGGATGATTTATAATGATCCATGTAAATTTAGAGATGGTTATTGATCAAATTAAAAGTTGGGAGGATTAGATGTTTTGTACTTAGTATGTTGGTTAATGAAGTTTATTTATTTTTTTAAAAAAATAATATAATAATAATGATGATAATTTTAATATAATTATACATATTCAATATGTATAATTATATTCAAATTATTAGTTGAAAACTAAAATTAGGTTAACAGTGAATCTAATCCCTACTCATAAAATTTTCATTTATTTGAAAAGTTGATAAGGTAATCCAACCTAGATTTTGTTATCTCAAAAATTAGAATCTGAACATTTCAATAAAATTATATTTGGATTTCAAAATAAATGGTTAAATTGACATTGAAATCCCCACAACTCATACCAGAGTTCAATACACGTAATAAAAGTTTCTTGCCAAAATTGAAAACGAAACCCTAATGCGAGAATTCAAATGTTTGATTTCGATTGCAACCTGGTGGTGGTTTTTTTTTTTTTTAATTTTTATTATTATTATTTAATATTGCCACAGAAATTAACAATAATATATAGTAACTATAAAATATTTTAATAGGAAGAGAAGGTGTAGTTTCTATTTGATTCATATACTTCAATATTAAATTTTTTTACTTTTGATAATTTAATAATTTGCAATTTTGGTCTTTTATTTAGTTCAAAATAATTTGGGGTGAGATATTCAAACCATAATTTTTTAGTCATTAAGTGTACACTAATATTAGTATACTTAGTAACTTTCATTTTTTGTCTCTTTAAAATTCATTTCTGGTCTCTTTGTACCCATGGTTGGTTTTGTAAAACTTGTGTTCCTTTAAAAATAAAATTCATGTGAAGATCAAAATAATCTTGTTAATCTTAATCATCATTCCAGTTATTATTTTGTTAAGTCACCAATTTTTTTTTAATCTTAAGTGTAATTATCCTACGTTAGAAAAGTAGGGAGTCATACAAATATTTATAAAAGATATCAATTATTCCACTCATTGCTAATTGATTTTGAGGTGAAATCCCATATTCTCTAATATAATATCAGAGTTCATAAAACCCAAACGAGTATCGGTCAAATAAAAATGAAATTGAGATCCAATTTAAAATTGATGAGCCCAAAAGAGGCACCATCTCGAAGAAGTATGTTAAAATATCACAATTATCCCACATTGAAAAAGTGGAGAATACGACAAACATTTACAAGAGATATGAGTTACTTCTCCATTGCCAATTAATTTTAAGGTAAAACTCCATATTCTCTAATATTAAGCACTAAAATATTACTAAAATGTGAAAAATAAAAGCCTAAGATTTTGAAACTTAAATAACTAAATAAAAAAAATTACCAAAACCTAAAATAATAAGTACTTTTCCTTATAATTTTAAAAAGTAAAAAGATCTATGGTTGAATGAGACAAGAAATTGCCACAAACTATCAATCATAATATATTGTTCATTTGAATTATTTTAAGGTTTTGGTAAATATTGTACAGGATAAAAGATAGAATTGATACATAAGAAATATTGTATAAAAATATGATGATTATTATTATTGTGTGAGATAGGGGTGTACAAATGAACCGAGAACCCGAATAACCCAACCCAAAATATAAGGGTTGGGTTGGGATTTTTTTTAACCGAATTTTTCGGGTCAGGTTCGGGTTGAACCCAACCCAACCCGGCCTTTTTTTTTTTTTTTTTTTTTTCAGATGTTGAATCGCCTTCTATCATTCTAAATTAGAGATTCAAGATCAAAGTGTATCCATTTCTTCCTAAAAGCAACAAGAACAAGATGAATGTTGAAAGTTGAGAATGAAGATGACAATTGAGGGATTTCGTTTAATTTTATTTGTGACTTTTTATTTTGTATTTTAAGATTCCTTCTTTTTTATGTCTTTGTTGTGTTGGATTTGAATTTATTTGAACAAAAGCATATTGTGTGATAAACCTTTGATGGCTAGACTTTTTTTTTTATTTAACTATTTCTATATTTTTTACTTCTTTTTTCTACTATAGATTTTTTTTGTGAACCCGATGACTCAACCCAATCCTAATGTAGGCTAATTAGGTGGAAAATATTTATATTTATAATGAATTCACGAACCCAATGACCCAACCCAACCCAACCCGAAAATATAAGGGTTGGGTTGGGTTGGAGAATTGACCAACCCGAATTTTTGGGTT
>JBBMKA010000018.1:2543271-2556214 GCA_037833695.1 Sechiopsis laciniata
CCAATTCCCCAGATTCCGCTTATTATTCCGAAAGGATAGAATTAGAATATTAAAAAAAGGTAAACAAAAATCTGAAATATTTTCTTTAAAAAGATATAATTAAAAAAGAGACCAAAATATTTGCTATCGATAAAAGATATTTGAAAATTTTCTAAAAGTAGATTAAATATTTATGAATGTAGAACATAAACATCCTTAAGAATGGCAGTTTTTGTTCTTGCATCATCCAAGATGAATTAGAGAAAATGCTTTCGAATATAACAAAAAGTTCATTAAGTTTCAAATTCTTGACCCTAAACCTTGGGGCGAGGTGTTCAAAACACAGCTACTAAACTTAATTTAACAAGTTATTTATATTTGTTATGAATTGGATTATTTCTTAAGTCAACCTTAATTTATTAGTGCGCGAACTCAATATATTATTAATTTTAAAAAAAAAATACTTTTTATATACATCATAATTATAAAAGCATATATTTATTTTGTTTCATTATTATTTTTTTACTTATACTGTTAAATCATAACCCAAAAATAATAATTAATTACCACTTATACTGTTAAATCATAACCCAAAAATAATAATTAATTAAAAATAAATAATGGGGTTTCGTCTCAAAAAATGAAAGAATAATTATAAATGAAGATAGTAAAGGGTTGAATGATTGAATGAAATGTACCAAAGTAGGGGAAAACCAGAGATGTGAGAACACAAAAACTGGACAAAATAAAATCCCAAAACTAAAGATATCAATATTCGCCTCCAGAACATAGCCATCAAGAAACCGATCAAAAGATCTCAGAGCTTGAAGCTGAAAGGAGAGGCGACTTTAATCAAACAAACAAATCAATAATAATAATAATAATAAAATATCAAACCCTAACAAAAATGCAATACCAAAACCAAACCCTAATGCGAGAGACTTTGAACGCGGCTGCTGAATTCTCAGCTCTGGTGTTCAATATATATAGAGCGAATGAAACCCTAGATAATGTAATTGTTTTTGTGGGCTTGGGCTTCTTTATTTTATGGCCCAATCAAATTTTAATTTGAGCTATTTTTTTAGAAACAAATAATCAAATGTCTACAACATCCAATTGTTTAAATTTATGTCCTTTTCCTAAAATAAGTGGGAGAGAAGAAATTTTTGTTCCAAAAATGTCCTCAATTTATCTCAATTTTCAAATGAATTTTATTTAATATTTAATTATTGAAATCAAATGATCCTCCAAATCAAGCATTCGTGGATTTTAAGATTTTGCGTTGGCTGCCATTAAAGTCTCTCATCTTTCTCCTCTTCTTCCACACATAAAATCTCAAATCTCTCTCATTAAAAAAAAAAACTTTCTTCAATTTTTCCAAAGTGGTGCGCAACCTTATAGTCGATGGATTTCATGGCAAACTTTTGGGCTCCTGATCACCAGCCTTAAATCATATAGTCGATGGATTTCGTGGACGGATGTGACTACCAATGACTGGTCTAATGTTGCCAAGAAAGGCTAAAGTAAGTTTTTACTTATGTATGAAAAATCTAGATTCAACTTCCTACTGTTTTGTTTGATGCCTTAATTTTTTTAGGAGAGTTTTGATTGAGGCGTGTTTATCCGAATTTGGAATTCCTTAAGAATTATTTCTCCATATTCGAGGAGTTAACAAAAAAAATAAAATAAAAAATTGCATTTAAAAGTTTTTAAATTTTTTTTTATCAAACTGGTTTTCCTAAAATGAATTTGAGATTATTTATAATCCTTATTAGATTTTTTTTTTGTAAACTCATTCTCTCCCTTGCATTGAGATTCATGACATTTTTCTTCACTAACACTGATCTTTTTGGTTATGCAGCTCCAATCACCAACGTAAGTTGAAATTCAATGATACCTCTCCATTCTCGACATAATCGTCTATTCATCCATATAGAACCTCACGCCAGAAGATGTTTCACATTTGAAGACTCAAATCACGCCTCGCCTCACATTTCAGTCTAGTTCAAAGCCGCTCCAAAGTCAAGCCCTTCCAACCAACGACGTTGCAGCAACCTTATACTTGTGGTGCCACACACGTATCACTGATCAAGCCGACTTTGCCCGATGAGATATTTGTTCGCAAGACAGAGATGTATAGTGGATGTATAATGATTTTTCAAGTTGCACATACAAAAACTATTGCATCCGAATAGAAAGTTGTATTCGCACACACATGGATGTATAGTACAAAATTTCTAAGATATCCAACGTCTTCCTGTACAAAGTCAAATCTAAAAAATGCAAAATAATAACAATGGAAGAAAATAATGATGTACATGGATGTAGAATGGATTTTCAAGCAGCATGTACAACCACAGTTGCATCCTGGCAAAAATTGTACTAGTATACATGCATATATTAGGTGTACATAGAATATGTGTGGTGGAACGTTGGCTTAATTTTCTCAATCGTAGTATTAGGTGTACATACTTATACATTTTCTTCCGCCAACTACAATCGACATAGATGGAAGGTCACGCACAGGTATGTTGATTTCTTGTTGTTATTCAAGTTTTAATTTAAGTATTATTCTAACATCATTATGCATTTACATTCCAAGATGTAGGAGGATGTAAGCATCTATAATGAACTTTGAAATAATTTTTTCAGTTTAAAAAAAAAAAAAAAAATTGAATAATCTATTACCAATTTTCCTAAAATGTGAATTAAAAATTCAAAGATTCTTTTATCAAAGATATTTGCTTCTTATTTTGTAGAACAAAAATTAGATTTGGTGGTTATTAGATAATCTAAATTTAAATAGAGTAGATTTGATTTTTAGGTGGTTATTAAAAGTATCTAAAATAAAATTAATTAACTCTTAAAAAAGGTAATTAATTGCAAGGGTACAAGAGTTGATTACAATATATTTAATTATTTAAAAAATCTAAAAAATTGGATTTAGACATTTATTTTAACTCTCTAGATATTTATTTAATAAGTTTGGTTAAAGTAGCTATTTCCTTAATTGATCCCAATTGGTTTGTAGTTAACTATACATTTTGTATGACGTCTCTTTTTCCTTTTCCCTTTTTATTATTCTTTTTAATTTTTTTTTTATATAAGTTTTTTAAAAATATATATTTTTGGGATCGAGTTTCAATTTATGCCCTATATTTTAAAATTTAATATTTTACTTTTACTTTTATATTTGACGTGAAACAAAACTAATCACTTCTTCAATATGTTGAAATTTAAAATTAGTTTTTTTTTGTACTACGAATAAATGAGAGTCAAATATCGATTTTCATGATAGAACCTGTGGTTGTGGTGTTGAAACCAACCATTTTGATAAATTTAAAATTAGTTTAAACATCATTTTGTTAATACTAAATTATGTAACTAAAGATTTTGTAAATCGGTGGACTAAAAATGAACATTATTGAAATGTCATGGAAATTTTTTTGAATTTTGAAATGACCAAATTAAAACTGGATCATAAATCTAAGGATTAAAAATGTATTTTCTTCTAATTTTTTTTTTTTTTTTTTTTAGTTTTATAATTGGAAATATTTTCATGGTAATATCTTTATCTTTTTTTAATGGGTTTATTTTCATGGTAATCTTACTTTTCTTTAGAGTCCAATTCAATTAGTGAGCATGTAAGATGGAATAATTAGCCAAACTAGTGTAATTCAACAAAACATTTTATATAAACGAAGTTCTAAACTTTTTTCTTAAAAAATTGCTAAGTAGTTGAATATCTAACTCTTTTTTTTTTTCTTTTTTTTTTTGTTTCTATATAACTAAAAAAAATTACGAATACCTAATTGTTGAATCAGGTAATTATGTACAAATTAGCAACTATTTCTTCACAAAATTGAAGATAAGGCATGCGTCTCAACTAAGAAGTCTTCATCTAGTTTCAAAAAAAAAAAGTCTTCATCTAATTTATTTTGACTAAAAAATAATAATAATAAAGCAAAACAATCATATCTTATTATGCAATTTAATCTCAGAATTGCTCACAAAATGTTTAATTAAAGTCATATTCTCTTCTTCTTTTAATTTTTAAAGCTTTTTTTAATCATTTTTTAATCAATAAATCAATTCATAGTAGTTTAAAGTTTATAAGATATAAAAGTTCTTCATAGCCACAAAGTTTATTAAACATAAACGTGTATAAATAATCGTCAATTCGAATAATCTGAACTATCCAACCTAAACCATAAGAATTAGATTAGGTTGGATTATAATTTTATAATTGTTTTAGGTTGTGTCGATTCTTGAGTTAGCCAATTTTTGACTCGCAATAACCTAATTCGTGAGAACTAATAATAATATTATGTACATGTGATTAAAATTAATAGATTCTTAACATATTAATAGAGAACATATATTAATAAGATAAATATAAAATTTCTTTATTTCTCTTATATATTTATGGACTATGAACTTAGTTATCAAAAAAAAAAAAAAAGGATAGATGTTCTTAACCCTATCTGAGATGTCTATTTTTCTGCGGTGAAAAAATTTCTTGCGAGCTAAATGTAGCCGAAGATGGGGATACATTCATTATCCCCGATTCTGGTTTACATTTTTTATTTATTTTATTTTTAAAAATTATTAATTTTTTTCCTCTCTTTTTACCAATTTAATGTTTAGAAACATTTTTTTTGTAGAAATATTTATTTAAATAAATAATTTTTTAATGATAATCTATCTAAATGAAAAATAATACATATTTTTCAATGTAAAGCATTTATTTAAAAAATATTACTGAAAAAATACTTATAAAATTAAAATTAGAAAAAGTAGAAGAAACAAAAACGGGAAAAAATTTCCCGCGGAGAACCCAATCTCTGCCCATTCTCTGCAGTGAATCACTACCCCGATCCCCACGAGAAAAAAACGATGAATTTTACGAGAATGAAGACTGATTTTGGTGGCGGGAACGGGGATGGAGAATCCATTCTCTGACCCCATCTCGTGGACATCTCTAAATCCAATAACCCAACCCAACCTAAAATTATGAGTTAGGTTGAATTACTCCAGTACATTTTTTTGAAACAAGGATAACCACGCACGTCCCTAGGCCAGGCACCGGAGACATCGAATGAGTAATGTCACAGGTGAGTCTCGAACCAGAGATCTTGAAGGGGGCATACTCTCAAAGTCCAAGTCTTCAACCACTATACCACGCCCTTGGGGACAAATTACTCTAGTACATTTAAGTTGGACAGATTGTCAAATAGACCAACCCAAAAGTTTAGATTGGTACAAAAAAAAACCTCCTAATTCAAATCAACCCGGATCCTACACACGTCTAATTAGGTATAAGTATTTATGTTAAGTCTGTGCAAAGCTTAACATATTCCTAAAATCGATGGTTCGATACTAATAACAAATATACATTCTTCATAAACTTAATTGAAAGGACTCCATCCCCCTAAAAAAATGAAATTAAAAAACAGGCAAACACCCTCAAAGGCTGAAAGTAAAACCAAACATGAAGACATATCCTTGGACGACAGGTTTTGGTAGTTATTCAATTTAATAATACACGATATTATTATACACCAAAAACAATTCAACTTCAGAAACATACCCAATCAAATTTACAGATACAGTCCCTGTCCCACTCTTTTTTCGTCGATAAATCACGCAGTCTTCGCAAGGATTATCCGAAACATGAATATTTACTTTGTTGGCCTAATCCGTAAATCGCCATTGCATAAAAAGATAATCTTATTGGGGGGTATATACTGAATATGGAGGAGGTAAAACAATTTAAAACACTAAATTCACCTAAATCTAACCACAATGCATGATATATCATCTTTACTCTCGTTCAGCAAAGCCTCTGTTATTAACTGCTTAGCAGCCTTCAACGGGTCTTTAATTTTTCGAGCAATGTCGACTGCTTCTTGATTGGCCATTACCTGTTTCAATCACATTCTTAAGAACAAATGTAGATACAAAAGCAACTTTGTAATGAAAGACATATTTTTGCCCCTTTGGCTTTGCCATTTTGCTGATGTAGATGTGCTAGGTGTTAGTGCTAACAGACAAAAGGAAGTTAGAGCTGATGTTCATTCATTTACTTTGATAACAGAGAATGGGAGTTTCAACCCACTACATACTCAAAGACATCTCAAGGCTTAAGCCCGAGTATCATCAAGAAATTTTACAATGTGAGTTTTGAACTTGATACCTTCAACCTTAGAGGCTTCAAGCCTCTACTAAAGAGGCTGCCCCTTGAAGACAAGTGAAAGCTGATATTAGTACCTTCCAAAGACCGTCGCTGGCAAGAATTAATATGTCCATGTCAACGTCTATAGTGACATCACACGTGTCAGGATCTGATCGCAGGTGAGATTTGAGACTCTTGTCTCCAAATGCTCGTGAAACAGCTAGCTGCCCATTCACTCGAGGTACATCTCCTGATTTATAAGAAATTCAGCAGGAAGAAGAAAAAACATGAGTTCAAACGTTTATTGGATCAACCTTGGTTATGACGACTGACTAATTCAATATTGAGTACTTGAAAAGTTGCAAAAGCGAAAGTTCTAGTCATCGGTGATCTCCGAATGTTTCTAGAGGTTCCAATCACTTATGAAGCCAACAAGAGCGTATCTATAGGTTCAAATCCCCAACCCCCAAATATTGTTGAATAAAAAAAAAATCGTAAATGTAGACTGAATATAACACGGTAAAAAGAGCTATATTAAACCCAAAGACAGTTTCTTGGAACAGTAGGTTTTCATGAGATGTCAAAATAAAAGATCCTAAATTTGAATCCTACATTAAGGAACTAATTTTTGTTCTCCCACCAATGTGACTAAAATCATGGCCATCTGCTGCAAGGCTAGCTTTTTAGAGGTTCCATTTTAGTCATCGTAATTAAAAGCACAAAGTAATTAAAAGCACTTATCAAATGTTTATTTTTTGTTTCTTTATATCAATGAGTGTTCAGACTAACTTGCGCGCACGTCGACTAATTTTATTACACAATCGCCCAACCCTATTACAATTGGTTGACACGAAAATAGTAGGATACAATTATCAAATGTTTCACATTATTTGTCTTTGTCTTTTAAAATGTCTTGAAACCCTTAGGCCCGATTGGATAACCATTTGATTACGAAAATAGTACGATACAATTATCAAATGTTTCACATTATTTGTCTGTCTTTTAAAATGTCTTGAAACCCTTAGGCCCGATTTGATAACCATTTGATTTTTTGTTTTTTATTTTTAAAATTTAAGCTTATTTTTACTCAAATTTTCTATTCTGCCTTTCCTTAAAAAAGCATGTGAATGCTAACCAAATTTCAAAAATCAAAACAAGCTTGAAGCTACTTTTTTTTGTTTCCAAATTTTGGTTGGTTCTTAAAAACATAGATAAGATGTACATATCCAAGTAAGAAAAATCATATGGTGAAATTGTTTTAACTAAAAACAAAATGGCTATCAAACAGGGCCTTAAATAAGTGTTTTTGTTTTGGAAAATGGAGGGAAGGCCAATAGCAATTTTAACATTCACGGTCTGTTAAATTGTTTTTAACTGTTGATAGTAAAATTGCCCGTAAAATCTCTAAACATCTAAATCACCATTAGAAGTTCATCAAGAAAGAAGCAGTTGACACATAAAAAATCTGGGGAGGAACCCATGCTGAACAGATTTATCAGATAGAAGAACGCCCAACAAAACAAGTGATTCCATATAGTGGCACCAGTACAAAATACAAGTGGCAAGCACTCAGTTTTAGATATCAATAACAATTTCTAATAAGATATAAGTTACCTGGCATGTTTGAAACAAAGCCACCTTTATTCTCGATCATGCCGCGTTCTGTATTCGGATCATGATCGATAGACAACTGTACAGCTTCACCCCCTCTCGAAAGAACTGCACGTGAGTCTCCAACATTGGCCACCCATAATCGTCGGCCATTAATCAGAATAGCAGTAACAGCAGTCGATCCACCACGACCCAAATCAGAGCTGTGGGATAGAATTGCCTGGTCTGTCTTCTCATAGGCTTTTGAGATCGCGCTGTTCGGGTCAACCAGAAAATCTTCCTATAATGAAAAAAGGGAAAGTAAGAACCAAACCAGCAACCATATAAATACTCAGATATGTGAGCTTAGCTTGGAAGTTTTCAAGCTAGCATCCTACCTCCTTCAGGATATTAGAAAGCAAATGCTTTTGTAAATAGGCAGGCACACTTTCTCCTGAATGGCCATCATAAATGGCAAAGAGCCCCAATTCATGTTCTTGAATCTCAACAAACTTAGCAACATGGTAATCTTCCATGGGATGATTAGCTTTCCCTTTTGCCAGGCAGAAACCATACTTGATTATCCCCTCATGGCTTCTTCCCTTACCGTAGTTGAATGCGGATCTATTCTACACGACCAAATTATCAACGAAAGTAACATATTTATGAGCGGTTAATCATTATATAATCGATTGAAGTATAAAAATCTAGAAACAAAATCATTCAAATTCCAGTTGTTGATATATATATATGCACACAACTTAAGATCAGAAACGCACCCCGAAGTATTTTCCCTCTAAGCTACTTCCACCTGAATTGTTTATTTTTCTTTTCGCAGGAGGATTCGGTTAGATTATTTAGCACATTATGATCATCATTTAACAGTACAGCAGCTAAGAAATTGCTACTATACCAATTCTTCTCAGTGTCTTTATTTTTAAGTCAACGATATTAAGGTGTGGGAGATTCGAACCATAACCTCTTGGTTATCAAGTCACATCATGCTAGTTGAACTCAACTCTTGTTAGCCCCAATTCTTCCCAGTGTCCCATTCAAAATAGCATTTATTATTGTCCCAAAGGGGCAGCCCAGCAGTTGAGAGCAATGACTTCAAGGCACGCTTCCTTGAGAGATTTCTAGTTCGAGGCCGCTGGAAAGTGCTCAAACTAGAATACCCTTTGAAGTATCCCGGTGCCACAGCCTAAGGACGGGCCAGTGGTGCCCCGGGTATAGGGGAGCGGAGTGAAGCTCCGATTTTCCGGTTTTCAAAAAAAAAAAAAAATCATTTATTATTGGGCAGCATCAGCTTGAGATGAAGAAACTAAACCAATGCCCTCTACACATAGCAAACAAGTGCTATGCACTATGCATAGTTGTTTTAGATAATCTACACCCATTGTCATCCCGCTCTAGCTACGATGCGATCGTTCATCTCCAGACTCGAGGTTCTTGTCTCCTTAGAACCCATGAACACCGTTGTACAACCTATAGAAGAGATCATGTTCGAATATGTTCGTCGCACTAAATGATCTCGTAGCATAAATTTTTACAGGCCACAGCTCTCAACTTAACCACTCCCCTCACCCACCAAAAGAGTTGATCAACAAATTTACCTTGACCATCCAAACAGAGAATTGTTAGAATTGTAAAAATCTCCTCATACAAAAATTGGATACCAAATTTCCATGAGCTTTTGGTCAATTTTTAGCACACAAGGAAACACAATACAATTACAAAATTGAAGAATCATGAAACAAAAAGGCAGAGAGAACTAGTTATTAAATCTTACCCCAGAGTATGAAGAATTAAAACAACAGAAACTATCCATAAATTCAATTCCAAGTCCTTGTGCTAATTTCTCAGCATCAATCCCTCGAACAGAGTCACCTCCAACAATCAACCCCAAAACCCAAAATTCGAATCAAACCCACCTCCAAAATGCACCAACTGCAACACAAATTGCGAGCTTAATACAATTAAGAATCGAAACGAAACAAACCCTTAAACTAAAACCCTAAAACGCTGGAAAAATCAAGGCAAAACCCAAGAAAAACGTCAAAAAAAGAGACGAAAATTGGTACCCGAGTGCTGAAACTCCGGTTGAATGATTAAATTAACGCTATAAAACCAAAGGGGAACTGGGCTGCTGTTTTTGCAGCTTCTTCTGTGCGGGCTGCTTCAGTTTGTTCTTCTTGTTGACGATATTGGTTGCAGTTGGGGGTTCTTAATTTATTGTAACAATTGAATAAAAGAATGATGATTCATGGAGAGAGAAAAGGAGAATGAACATGGATCATACTTTCTAACCTTTTCTCTCCAAAAATAAAAATAATTAGGGTGAGTTTGGATTTGTTGAAAAAAAAAAGTAGAGTAAAGAGGAATGAAATGATAGTCTTAGTAATTAACTAATTATTTAGAATAATTAACTATTTATTTGAAATAATTAACTTTATGATTTTTTTTTTCAGAAACTAATTAACTTTATGATGGATAATTAACTAGTCATTTAAATATTAGAATTAATAATAGTTAAGTGAAGTTTAATGTAAGATTTAATAAAATGATTAATAATAATAAGCAACAAAACTAACAATTCAACGGCGTCAGTATACATCCAATGGCACTAATAATTCTAACTCAAAAGAATTACAAAAAATAACAGTAGTAGTACCATTTATTTAATAAATTATATATTAAATATAATGAAATATTAACCTTTAAAATTATATAAACTATTTTTTTTTTCTATGTTAGTAGGAGAATCAAAATTGTCCATAAAAATATCTCAAAAAAAAAAAAAAAAAATCGTCCATAAAAATGCCGTTAGAATGAAAATATAAAATTCCTTAACTAAGAAACTATGACTCCATCCTTCAAATTGTTTGATTTTTTTTTTCTTTTTAAGTACCATAATTATTTTTTTAAATATATTTTAAAATTTTAAATTCCAAGTCTAATTTCAATTTGCTTTCAAAAAAAAAATCTAAATTCAATTTGATTACTAAATTTTAAAAACAAACACTTTTACTTTTAATATTTCAATAATATTCATTTTTAGTTTTTGAAATAAAAAATAATTAGTTACCTAATATAATGTTAATTAAAATTATTTTAAATTTATTATATTAATGAAATGAATTTATTTTCACGTAAATTTTATTTTTTTAGGAAAATAAATATAAAAGAAAAAATACATAATAATGAATAGTATTGAAATGTCATTTGAAAAGTGAAACTTTTTTTTTGAAATCAAGAACTAAATCGAAATTATATCTCAAAATTATAGACTAAAAAGATTTTCCATAATTTAACTAAATTTTAAAATGATAAAGAAAAGAAAATGGAAATTTTATATATAACAATTAATTTTATAAATGTTATGGGGAATATTAAAAAAATGAAAAGGGTGCCCACAAGGTGGGACTAGGACTTTCTTTCATGTTGACTTTCTTGTTGTGTATTGATTACTTTTGTGTTTTCCTCCTCTCCCATGACATCAATCATCCCACCCCATTTTGAATTTTATATTGTGATTTTAATTTAATGCTTTATTTATTTCAATATTTATTTACCTATTTGATTTCTCTCCAGCAAATTTTAAAGGGCTTTTTTAGAAAATAATTACAAATTTAGGTTTTCCGTGAAAAATTAGTAAATCTAATTTTCTATAGAAAATTTCAAAATTTGTTTAATTAGAAAATTATATCAATACTCTCTGATTATATACAATTCATTACAATTTGGCATTTAACGTTAAAAAACGAATACAACTTCCCAAACTCACTATCTAGATATCCGTGTCCATTATGATGAATATTTACATCATGTTCATGCATTATATATAAAATAATGTTCTTGCTCAATATGAGCTATAATCTATTTGATTTTAAATTAAAAAAATAAATAAATAAATAAACGAAAATAGATTGTGGTCCATATTGGGCCACATAGGTGGGTATTATTTTATATATCATGTCCGAGCATGATGTAAATATTTATCGTCCATTATTACCGAATTTCCTCGATAGTTTCGTATTCTTCAAGTTTTGAAGCTCATTTTTTTCTCTTAAGCTTCCCGTGATAACATTTCAGAAATTCATTGTCTTCTACATACCGTTGTACAGAATGAGTTCGTGAAGAAGCAAGAAGGGTACAAAAAAATAAATAAATAAATAAAATAAGGATAAAAATTTCAGAAATATAGTGTATCAGAGGGTTTTTGGTTAGAGTTTCATAATAATCAAACATAATGTTAGAGGGTTAGGGTCAATCTTCATAGGAATTTGCAGTGTTGAAAAAACATTATTGAAATGCATGTACATATTATTGGAAGTTTTTAAGAAGTTCTTGGGCTTTCAAAAGATGGTATGTGTTTGGATGGTGTTGATGCCAAAATTTGGTCCTCGAGATCAACGGTGAATTTTTAGTGATTGGAGACGAATTACTTGCAGAACAAAGAGAATTAGACACCGTTGATCTCGAGGACCTAAGTCAGTTTAGGTCAAAAGATGTAGGTAGGGTTGATTTTAGGGTTTTAGAATAGCTTACCTCATTAATCTATCGATTGACATTTATAGGTTGTACGGACGTGGTCGTTTTAGGAAAATGCCTACGTATGGGTCGAGCCCACTTGGGTCTAACCCTAATTACGTAGAATTCTTGAAAGGGGCCGAAAACGACGCGTCTAAAAGAGCCAAAATAAGGAAATTGGATTAAAAAGGGAAAATGACCCGACCTAACCTAGCCACGCCTTACCCGAACTTAGGTCGGGTCTATCTATGCCCAACCCGACCTTAGGTTGGGTCTGTTCCCACCTGACCCGATATAAGTCAAGTCTGCTGTTGAGCTGCCAGACCTAGGGTCTGGCTCCTCAGTGTGTGGGCGCACGTGCTTGTGCCTCGGTGGTCGGGTTTACCTTCACCCGACCTGACCCGCTAGACCTAGGGTTTGCCGCCTCAATGTGGGCACGTTTGTGCCTGTGTGCGGCCTGCACCTGGGTGTGGGCCTGCTCCTCTATGTGGGCATGCGCCTGGGTATAGGCTCGCGCCCCACGCGGGTTTGGGTTTTTTCCTTTAATGTGGTTTTTGTTATAATTGTTTTCATCGAATAGAGCAGGGTCGTAGCTAAAAGAGATTGAGAATAACAATAATAATAAAGAGGAAGAAGAGAAAGAATGACACAGTGATTTTACGTGGAAAA
>JBBMKA010000018.1:2558905-2572700 GCA_037833695.1 Sechiopsis laciniata
CTTTGGACAAAGTCATGTATGATCTAGATCTTTCTTCAACAATCTTGGACAAAGTGTGTTTCTAGAATTCTCTTCACAAATCTTAGAGCAATGGTGTTCTAGAATTCTCTTCATCAATCTAGAACATATGTGTATGATCTAGAACCTTCGTTGGCCATCTAGAATAAAGTTGAATGATCTAGAATCTTCAAAATATTATTCTAACAGTTTTGGGTACTAATTGTACTTATAACATATGGAATTGTGGATAAACAATCTATTTCACTATAAATTTAGACGCATATTGCAACAATCAAGATGAGTGGTTCGACATTATTTATAACGCTTTGTCTGCTTCAAATTTATTATAAAGATGAATTTTAAATAATAATTTTAACTTAAGGGATATTGTAAGGGATAGATTGTTAATATTGATGAATACATTTTAATAATTATTAATGAAAAGTAGTATTATGTATTATGAAAATGTTATTACTATCATTGAGGAGTTGGTGGCTGAAGGTGCAGAAGCCTTGGCTGTGCGTGATGGAATTCTGATGGCATGGGAGTTGGAAACTGATAATCAAACTGTTGCCCTTATGCTCGAACAGAGGTGGGGGGATTATTGACGAAACTTGGAATTTTGCAGCGAGGTTCCTCTTCGTGTCCTTTTCTTGGTGCAATCGTCAAGTAAATTCTTTCGAAGATGGCTGCGATGGAAAATGTGGATCTTTATGTGATGGAGGACGTTTTAGAAGTTCTTCAAAATAGACTCCTTTTACAAAACTCACCATTGCTCTAAGTCATGTTTAACCCTTTATTTTCTCCATTCTCTTTAAAAAAAAAAAAATTGCTAATTTTTTTTAAAAAATAATCATATTTATAATTATTTTTTGAATTTGACTAACTTGATAAATTTTTTTTTTTTTTTTTTTTTTTTTTTAACTACTTGAATCTAATTTATGCTAATTTAAAATTATATGGATCCGAGCATATTTATTAAATTAAAATATTGCAAATAAGAATAACTAATAATCTTCCTTTTTTTTGTTCCTCAAAAAAAAAATCTTCCTTTTTTTTCTTTATTTGAGACAGAATCATTTATAATCTTTTTTGTTTTTCTTGTGGGTTAAAAGAATTGGGCAATAAATCAAAAGCGCGTAAGAAGGGAGAATTGACGAGACAGTTGAGTGAGTCAAAATTTGAGCCACAATTTTCTGTTTGATTTAAAATTATGAAAAGAGAAAATATTTCAAAAAAAAAAAGAAAAAGAAAAAGAAAATAGAGAAATTTAGGTCGAGCTTGAGCCACATGATCTAAATATTAATATTTATATATGTGTTCTATTTAAATTACTTTTTTTTATTTTTTAATCCAAAATAAAAGAAAAGAAAATAAATAAAAAATAAAATATGAATATATGAGTATGAAAAGGTAGGTCGTATAAATATGGCCTGAACTTTTCTCAAATCATTTTATATTGTTTTGGGTTATAATTTGACCACTTTTAATTTTAGCCTCTAACTTGTCCAATCACTTCTGAATTTTATTTTTCAACTTTCAAAAAGTAAAAAAAAAAAAGAAAGAAAAAAAGAAAAATATATAAACATGGATTTGAAATTCACATTTGAAATCACCTGAAAGATTGGAGGCTGATGATGTTTCTCTACCACTTGCTATATTTCCTTTTAGAGTTGTTGGGATGAGGTTTAGGATAAAGAGTTAATTCGAAAAATTATTTTGAATAGTTAAAAATGAAAAATTGCAGTAAAAAATTCGTTTGAATATAATTTTTATTTTATTTTATTTTTTTGTAGTGAAGTTAGAGACATTTGCTTATTTGGATGTAGATTTAAAATAAATATTTATTTTGAATAGTTAAAAAAAAGAATGATTTGAATTATCTTGAAAAGTTAGAAATGAATTATTAAAAATGAGTGGTTAGTATTGAGAAGTAAATTTAAGTAGTTGTGAATAAATGATTACAAATGAAATATTATTTTGAATAGTTATAAAAATCAGTGTGAGGAGTTAATAATCCTCCATCTAAATATTCACCATTACAGCTTTATACTAGCTAGGTTTGAGGTGGAAGCCTTAACAACGTTAACACTTCTTTCAACAAATATCTCAATTAGCATAAACATGTATTTAAGATTAAAATATCAAGTTGAATTTCGTCTTTAATTGTTGTGAACTAAAACAATATGGATAAAATTATCTTTTTAATTCTTAAGTTTCAAATTTAGTTTCTATTTGATTCATATATTTCAATATATTTGTTTTCTTTTAGAAATTAAATTTACGTCAAAATTTAAATAACGACTTCATCAATATATTGAAATTTAAAATTAGTCTAATCATGTTAGTCAATATTACTTTATTTTGAATTTAATAGTTTAATAATCAAATGCCAATTTTCAAGATCAAACTCGTGATCGTGACATTAAATTGGATTATAATCAATCAACCAAGTCAATACTCTATCAACTTTTGGTGTTATACTACTTTTTTTTTTTTTTTTTGGTAAATGAGAACTGTCCTACCAGCATTCTTTAGTTTACTTTGATATAATATTCAATGTTACAATTTTGACTCTAGAACCGACCTTACACAAAAAACATTAGAGTATATATTTGACATGAAAAGTTAGTCTATGAGATTCGATTACACATTCTCATTGAAATAAATGCAATAAACATTTTTTCTCAAGTGTCCCATTTAAGTACTAGTTATACTAATATCTTTGTTTGTTCTTGCTTATCAAACCGTGAATCTAATTCTGCAATAGAGAATCATAAGCATCTATACTAAGATTAAAACAAGTGTTTTATTTCCAACCATCTCAATTTGGAAAGATCAAATGCTTTCTTATTTTGTTTGTGAGGTTAGATTGACAAGTAGAGGGGAAGGAAAGAGATGAGAAAGAATATTTAATAATTTTATAAAAGTCAAAATGATTGATGATTTAACAAAAAGACATAATACTCCACTATAATATCCAATCAAGTAGAGCTCAAAGTTGCAAGTAATGGAACTTAACAAAAAAAAAAAAAAAAAAGGAAAAGAATTCAACAATGTTCATGTTTTTATTTTGTGGTAACATTTAAGTGTTGACTTTCTATAGTGGGTCTCAATAATGGAATCTTATGCTTCTCCTCTTCTTAGATTGTGCAGTTCATTGATGCTTCCTTTTTCAAGATTTTAAAAACAATTGCAAAACAGCTAATGCTTGAGTGAAGTGAATCATATGAGATAGGCTTTTTGGCCTATAAAAGAATGGGAATTTCTCCCTCGCCTTCGCTCTGCTTTGAAGATAGATTGTAATGGTTTGCTTCATTGTTAAATATATTGGTGTTTTCAAAAAAAAAAAAGAAAAAAAAGAAGGGCTACATAAGCGAATAAAACTAAAATCTAAAACATAGCTAAACTAAACTAAACTTTAAACCGCAGACTCTAAAATTCGGCCGAACAAAACGATGCAGAGGATGATTCTTTTCTTTTTTTTTTTGTTTGTTTTGGTTTGCTTTCTTTTTGTATTCTAAACAAAGATGTAATTGTTGTTGATCGATAACTATTAATTGAGATGCAGATAACAATCTAAGTAATCATTGTGTATGTTTGAAAAAAAGATAATAATTAGGGATAATTATTGTCTGTAATTAAAGTAGAGATAATGATTAGCGCAAAAGGTTTGAGTGAAGATAGTTATTGAATAATAGGATAATGGTTAAAAAAACTTGAAATGAATAATAATTACTCTTGGTTATGGCAGCTCAAAGCCTGAAACAAAAAGAAGCCAACCATTACTTTTCTTCCTCACTTGATGCTGGAGGCCCGAATGCCCCTAAAAGATGACTTCCACCTTTTATTTATTAAGTTTTTAATCGGAAGACTTGAAAGAATTTATTTTCAAACATCTCACACTTTTACACACCGAATCTATTTTATCTTTTTTTTTTTTTTTTGCCAACCATAATAATTCAACCAGCCAAAACATAAATATTTAACCTCTAGATCAAATGTTGAATCTCTCCAACTTTTTATATATGGTAAAACTCTAAAAAAATTAATCTATAAGTGGTGGCCATTTATCTTAGTGTATAAAATGGTTGCAATCTCCTCATCTAAATCCTATTGCTCCATGCTTGGGCTTGAACAGATAAAAACAGAAGAATCTCACAACTTTTCTTTTTCCAAGAAAGAAAAAGCCAGACATCTAAAGGCAAGCAAGATAGAGAAATATTTCCATAGCTTAAGCATAAGCTTACAAGAATCCGGGCTAATCGCAAACTTGAGTTTATTCAAAGACGATGACAACAATCACTATTTCAATTCTCTACCCTTCTGTTACAGCTACGCAAATTACAACTTTCACTATACAGCATACCAAGACATATGATACAACCGTAATAACGGAACGAGCGAGAGCGAGACTGATCAGCAGATGAACTGCATCTATCAGTTTGGAATTTCCTACACATGACAGTGACCAAATGGTCGAGTCAGATTGGTGGAGAAAGTAGAAGAACTTGTTAGTGTGTTGCTGGTTCACCATCTGGCTGACCTGACCCAATAGAATTGCATTTGCATCTACCTGCTAGTTTTCCCATATTTGCCTCATCACCTGTTTAAGAAAAAGTCCATTGAATCATGTCAATGTGATAGAATCATACTGAAAAACATTTGAGTTTAGCTTCTTAATCATATTATAAGATGAGGATGATAAGAAGTCGAAACGTTTGTATTTATTGCTAGAAGTATATCGAGACGGGAAAGGAAGTCCAAGCTACCAACTAGTTTTTTGTGGAACATTATCTGCTCTACTGCAAATGATTCACAAGTTGTTACCCAGTTTGAGATAGCCGCCTCCAATTGATTATTTGATGAGTCTGTTGATGCCCCTGCAGAAATGAAGAGCTGGTTCCGATACCGTTTTCATCAACTACAAACTGCTCGGCATAGCTCGAACTTGGTGGAGACCAAACTGGAACCACGCCTCCATCTCTCTCTCTTCTACCATCACTACTGTAAGAAGACTCTGCAGTGGAGTCTTCAGCAGCATTTCTTATGCCTACGCCTGCGGTATAGGGAAGTTGAGCCTCCGTTGGAGCAGTTGGCAGAACTCTTGGATTTGCATCTCTGGTTGGCTCTTGGTTTAAATTTACATTTATTGGCACTTCTGCTCTACCACCTTCTGCTGTACTTCGAGTACTCAAAGAAGGCTCGTTTTCTAGTCTCACCGAACTTGTCATGCTCGGGACCATCTGATCCTCGTAGCACCGAATTGTATGAGCGTTAATCCTTACAGGCTCAAGGTCTTCCTCCTCCATTGCTATGTCTTGAGGAAATGCAATTGGGATCGACTCAGAA
Organism: Sechiopsis laciniata; assembly: GCA_037833695.1. Lineage (NCBI taxonomy): Eukaryota > Viridiplantae > Streptophyta > Magnoliopsida > Cucurbitales > Cucurbitaceae > Sechiopsis > Sechiopsis laciniata. The sequence goes on from JBBMKA010000018.1 coordinate 2,564,258, forward strand.
TCTCCAAGTCCCTCTTCAGTTCCATTCTCCATTGCAGCTCTTGAAGCTGCTTCTTGTTGCCACATCTCTGACAATGCTTCTTCCAACCGAGCCTTGGCTGCATCGAGTCCTACAATGGGAAGAGGGTAGTTTGATCCAAGCTCGATCCCAGCAGCTTGGAGTACAAACTCTGGTGCATTCCATGGGTGATGAATCCATTCAGTGGGCAATCTAGATAGCTCAGGAAGCCATCTGCGGACATATTCTCCATTCGGATCGAATGTATAACCCTCAAGCTGTAGAAAACCAACAATTAGTACATATAATTACATCCAGAAACACATGTAATCCAAGATCTTAATGATGGCAGATGATAACAAAAGTTGCAGATATAAATCAAGACCATTTTTGGAGATTTTCATATCCAAAACACTCCATAAGAAGCCTTTTAGCACAATAAAGAGTTGGAAGATATTATCTTTAAGATAAATTCAGGAAGAACTCTAAGGGTGTGTGCACCTGTGGATTGTCAATGCGATCGAATTCGCGGCTATCGGGAAGTGTGCCAGATATGTATTGCCAACCAAGGGCATCGCTCTCGAGATCTGCATCCAAAAGAGTATCCCAGAAATACTTCATTCCCCATCTCCAAGGAAGCTGCAGAACCTTCACAAAGAAGCTAGAAACTACAACTCGAATCCGATCATGCAGCCACCCAGTAGCCCACAATTCCCTCATACCAGCATCCACTAATGGATAGCCAGTTCTTCCTTGCCTCCATGCCTTAAAATAACCTTCATCCACAACCCAGGGGAAGAATTTAAGGTGCCCAAGAAGAGGCCTTTCATGACTGTATGGATGGTTGAAACTCATGTATCTGGAATACTCTCTGAGCCCAATAGACTTGAGAAACAAGTTGACACTCTCTTCGCCGGCCTGGTTTCCTTCGTTGGTCCATAGAACCTGCTTCATTCGAACAAGATGAAACACTTTTCTCACGCTTACCTCTCCAAAATGCAAGTGAGGAGATAGAAACGAGGTGGTTGCACTATCTGCCTTCCTACGATTTTTTGAGTACTCGATCAATGGTCCATTGATGAATGTTGTCAAAGCCTTATCTGCGTTGCTCCAGCCGGGAGACCATGCTCGGGCGAGAAGTGCATTGCTTCCCTTCTCCAATTCATCTTCAAATATTAATGTCTCACATGGGCACCGAGATACATCACCTGAAGAAGCAAAGACAACGTTTGAGTAAAGCTTTTACATAGATTTTCCCTAAATGGCAAAGTAAATGCCTTCCAGAGAAGAAATAGGGACAGAAGGAAAGTTAAAAGTACCCACAAATCTAACAATCCCAAAGTAGCTTTCCATTTAAATAAATTTATGAAAGAAGAGAAACAGTGAATGAATATAAAGCACTTATTTCAAATGAGAAAATATGCAATGATTTATTACTTGACACGATCTATTCTATTCTATATGTTGTACTGCTATGTCCTTGAGTTCTAAAGTTCCACAGCAGGTTAGTTTTTACTCTTAAAAGAATTGGTGCCTTTTGACCATCTACAACAGATGATCTACTAGTTCAACTCATGGTGGCCACTTAACTAGAAATAAATAAATTTTCTACGAATTTTCTTGATATTCAAATATTGTAGGGTCAAAGTGTCAAACAATATATTCCGTGAAAATAGTCGAAGTGTGCATAAACTGCCCGAGAGACTCACAAATATCAAAAAAAGGAGAAGAAAAGTACTACATGAATATGAACCAAAAAGAAAGTTCGAGGACTATATTTAGGATTTCTTGACAATAGAATCACAAAGTGCTAGCAATTCTCTTCATTGGCTGATGTCAATCACTTGTTTTCTCAATCAGACATCTAAGTTTCAGCATGAAGGCTTGTGTTCTCAAATGCTATCCTATGTTTATGCACACCAACACGATAATATGCTAAAATGAGCCACCTAAAACATGTAATAAATGAAACTAGGTTCTTATTTCTTTAGTCAGGGGCCATAATGATTCAACAAATAAAACAAATAACACAGCTGACTTAGAATTTTGAGCAAGATATCCCTCGAATGTTTAAGCAAGATGACTGAATTCCCCCGTGTAAGTGTACAAGTTTTTGTTGGAGAACTTTCCCTGTTTTCCAGCAATTGTGTGAAAGGTGAAGAAGCTATGACTATAGTTAATGAAACCAACTGCGCAACTTTGCGATACCGGAAACACACTTGGTTTACTACACAGATATGAGTACGTAAAACTGAAGTTGAATGACAAGAACCAGCTTTATAACTTCTGAAAGTAATCGGTTTCATGAAACTCTTCAAACTTAACAGCATTGACTGAAATCAAAATGGATGAGCAAATATTTTAGAATCAAAGTAAGGACTGTTCTCCCTCACAAAATCCATCATGTAGAACGAAGACAACAACTAGAGAGTTACGAATCAATCAAATATTCGACAAGGAAAACAAAACTTTGAAGTAAACACAATACATTTCCAACTAAACGACAGAAAAACGACCTGGAATTATTCTCTTAGGTGGAAGAAGTGGTGCCTCTGGATCAAAAGGCATGCTGAGACATTTTTCCCAAAAACCAGCAAAGGTGGTAAATGAATTGCCATTGGCATCCTTAACATCCCACGGCTCGTACAGCAAATCGGCATTGTAGGACCTCACACCGACACCTCGAGCAGATAAAACCTCCTTTGCTCGATGATCCCGAATGAGTGACAAAGGATCTGATAAACAAACATCCTCTCATGAGACACATATTTCCAAATCATTGCCAAAACATCAAAGAAAAACTCAAATCAGACCAAATTTATCAAATAACCCCTTTAAGAAACCTCAAAACACTTACAAAAGTAGTCTAGGAAGACAAATCTACTCCAATAATAAACAAACTGCAGCCACAAATTAACATCAATTGACAAACAGATGAAGAAAAACCCCAACATAATGCCACAACAACAACAACAAAATACCTTCATGATTAAAGAACCACCAAACAGAAAGAAACTAGATCACAAAGAATAAATCCCAGAACAACACAAAGAAACCAATTCCACAAAAGGGCTCGTAGAAACAAACTCCAACTGCAACAACTCGAAAAACCCACAACAAACAAACAATAAAACAAATAAAAAAAAGGAGAAATTAAAAAAGGTGGGGTTTAAGAACAAACCATATAAGTGATTGAAGAAGAGCTGAGAAGCACCAGTGGCTTGAACAACATCAAGCAAAGCAGAAATGGTGTTAGTGGATCTCTTAGTGAGAAGAGAAGCACCAAGGTTTCTAAGAGAAGAATGAAGAAGGGCTAAGCTGTGTTTGAGCCACCATCGAGAAACTCTGCCGGGATAATAGTGACCCTCTTCCTCCGGCGCCCAGATGAAGACGGCCACGACGGCGCCGGCCCTCACGGCGGCGTTCAGAGCAGGGTTATCTTCAACCCTCAGATCCCTCCTGAACCAAACTATGCTGCAACCGCCGCCTGACATTTCACAAAATTATAACAAAAAAAAAAAAAAAAAAAACCCAGATACCCTTTTTCTGTCACTCACCAATGAACCATATCCATCTCTCTCTCTTCTCTCAGACTCTTGAGTTTTTTTTTTTAATTTTTAAAATTATATTATTTTAAGCCCTGCCTTTTGGGAACTGTAGAAATAGGGGGATTTTTCTGGGGATTAACATACAGAAATAGAATCGTTTATTTTTATTTTTTACTATCGTAAAATTTGTAGGGGAATCCTTTAGGGATGGTTGTATGAATCTCGATCATTATTATGATTATTTGGGGGGTGGAACAAGTTGAAGAAGAAAAGGGGTATGAAAATGAAGGAGGAGAGAGAAATAGGATGGGGGGAGATGATGATGACTGGTTAATGGAGTAGGGAGTAGGGAGTAGGGATACACCAAATTAAATTTGATGCGCAAATTGTAGCCACACAATCTGTTTTTTCTTTTCTTTTCCTTTCTTTTTGGTTTTGTTGATTTTTATTTTTTATTTCCTCTTATCCTCGGAGGAAAAAGACAAGGTCCCACCCACCTCTCTAGTTCCTTCTCCCATCGTCTCTTCTTCACACGGTGGATTATAAATAAATCAAACTCTTCCCAAATTACTTTTTTTTTTATTCCGAATTTATTCTACTTACTAAAAATTTTAGTATCTTATTTTAATATCGGTCATTTTTCAAAAGTATTTCATTACCTAATATTGCCAAATATATTAGCTTTTATTATCTTCTATTAGTTTGGCTTATTTTTAATAGTTTTAACTTAATTTAAGTCATTAATTTGGTGAGTGAAATGTCACAATTGTTTTTAATTTTTACATTTTTTTAATTATTCAAAATAATTGCAAATATTGCAACTTTTAATATTTTGCAAATAAAGTAAAGAAAAGTTGAATGTTATTATAAACTACCAAAATGTCATTTTTATCACCAAGTTATTGGCACAAGTCAATTGTTGATATTGATCAGTTTTAATTATTTATTGATAGAAATTATTAAATAACAGGATTGAAAGTTTGATTAATATGAATTCAATGTTGTTGGACTATAATTACATTCATTAAATTTCTCTATTCAAATGTAATTAGTAAAATCTTCAATTCTATGTATTTTTTTAATAAATATTTATTAGTAAAATCTTCAATTCTACGTATTTTTTTAATAAATATTTATTAGTGTCTTCCATCAATAATTTTCATAAACTTCAAATAAATAAATAAAATGATAAAATATTTGCTATATTTACAAATCTATTTAATTATTCATGGCAATGTTGGAAACTCGTTTGCCGAAAAAGTATGATTTGAATCACAAATCTTTTGTTGAATTAAAAACACACACATTTGAATTAAAAAAAAAAAAACTAAAACTGATTTAATTTTTTATTTTCAAATTTTGACTAATTCCGATTTTTTTTTAAATATCAATAACATAATAAATAAATTTTTTTTTTAAGGTGAACATAATAAATAAATCAATGTTAGAAACCGTGTTTGACAATTTATATAGAAAATTTATCATCACCAACACATTCTACCTCTTATATTATATTTATAGCACAATTTCTAAAATAATTTATTTACAACACATATCAGTAACTAGTGATAGAATGAGTGTGATAAAACTCTATCATTGATTGGATTCTATGGGTTCTCAATTTGGATTTTGTACTACAAATAAATTAGTTTTGATTTTGTGCTATAGATGAAAATATTTTAGTTTTTTTTGTTATACATATCCTCTTTTATATATCAAATAGAGCCTAATTATTGAATATTTTGATACATTTTATAATTTAATTAACTACTTGTTAAGGAAACAGAAATCATTAATTTTATCATAAAAAATAAAAGTTGTTAAAATGTAAACTTGGTTTAGATAGTTTGATATATTTTTGTCTTGCTATTCTATCATAATTGTTAAACTAAAAGCATGTATGTGTTTTAAACGGATGTTTATGTTTCTTTTGTATTTCTTTATAGATTACAACATATTCGAGATAGAGAATTTGAACCCATGACCTTATGATTTATGGGCATACACGGACTGTTCTTATTGACAAACACGTGCGTATGTTACACAACTATTTATGAATAAAACTAAGAAGGAAAATCAACAATTTAAGGAAAAAAAAACAATTTAAGTGCTCGATCATGCCAAAAAAGAAAAAAAAAAAAAACAATTTAAGTGCTAAACATACAAATCATAAGAAACATTAGACCAAAAAAAAAAATGATATGATGTTGATGGGTTCATTTAAACAACATATTTCGGTTTGAGATCTCTTATTTATCCCACTAACCTACTCTTCATGCTAACCATGTTATGTCTATTCTTTATCAAAATTTTTTTTTTAATAAATATATAATCCTAGAGTTTTGTTCCATTATATATTTGATAGCATTAGAGATGTCCATTTTTTTTCCAGTTTCGAACGAGGTGGTAAGTTCCCATTTAACCAGAGAATCAGGGAGTAAGCGGGGAGAAAGATTCCCCGCAAGTTAAATGAGGTCGGAGACAAGAAATGCATTTACTATCCCGATTCCCCGCCCTATTACATAATTTTTTAATTTTATTTTTAAAAATTATATTTTTTTCTCTCTTTTTATGATTTTATTCTTTAGAAACATTTTTTTCCCATATTTTTCCATAATTAACTATTTAAACGAAAATCAATACATATTTTTCCATGAAAAATCATTTACTTGAAAAATATTATTGAAAAAATCTAATAAAATTAAGATTAATTTGTAAAAGTAGAAGAAAAAAAATAGGAAAAAATTCTCGGCGGGGAACCCGATCCTTGCCCATTCCCCTTGATGAATCTCCCGTCCCGATCTCCACAAAAAAAATGATGAATTTCGCGAAGACAGGATTGATTTTGGTGGTGGAGACGGGACAAGGTACCCATTCCCCGACTTCGCCCTGCCCCGTGAACATCTTTAGAGGGCATCCATGTCTACTTAAAAACTTGGTCCTAAAAAATAATAGAGATTTTATAATTAAGTTGGTTTGTGAGTTTTGAATTTAAGACATCTAATAGAATATATTTTAATGATTACAAATCTCTATCAACTCTTTTTTTTTTTTTTTTTTTTTTAATCTATGATATCATGGGGCAGCTAGCATGCATCTCCATTATTTGGATGTCAAGAAAAATCGTAAAAAATTAATTTTTAGATAGGTAATCACTGGTTGAACCCATCACTTTAACCACAAAAATATCTTGTTTTATCACCTAAGTCACCATATGATGGTTTCTATCCACTCTTCCTTAAAAACCATCCTCAACAAATTATATCATTATTTACAAAAAATTATTTGACAATATGATCCTATAGAATTTAATTCAAACTTTTAAAATTTAAATACAAAATAATAATGTTTGAAACTAGTTTAAAATTGATTTCTTTATATAATTGTTGAAAAAGTATTATAATTATGTTTGATTCACAATTTGATTACTTTGTTAGAGAATCCATCAATTTATTTTTATTTTTTTTACATTATAAGATTTTCAATTAAAAAAAAAAAGAAGTTATTTTCATTACATTGTTTTTCTATTTGGAAATATGGTTGAAATTTCGATTTTCGAATTTCAATACATCATTTTCAGGAAGATCTTATAAAATAATTAAGAAGTGTGTCCCAAAAGTTTCTTTAGGAAAAATAGGAAAAGGTGTGGTTACTATTGGGGTTTTTATTCATGAACAATTTTAGATAAATGTGGGGTTTCCCCATAGTCCATATAGCGGTCAGTTTAATTCAAATATTTTTTATTTTTTATTTTGAAAATTCAATCATGATTGATGGGTATTCAAATTCATTAGTTTAAATGTGTTTTAGTCTAACATCCATTTTTGTTTAGGAGAATTATGGTAGATGACATAGTCTCACTGCCTTAAAAGAAAGGCTAACCTTCATAATTAATGTGCTTCTAATGATATTTGTTTCTTCCCCTAAGGAGAGTTAGAAAGGAAGCTAGCCCTCTTCCAAAGTAATGACTGCTTAGAGGGAAAGGTTCCTTTTCGAGTTTCAATTACATACTTTTTTTGCTTCTTTCGGAGGTACCTCCTTCATTTTCAACTCTAAAGTTTTACGTCTCACCACACTCTAGGAACACCGGACGTTAATATATAAGTGATTATCTACCTTTATCATACAAAGTTGAAATATTTATATGTCCATCCTATGAACAATACTCTACATTTTATATATTATATTAAAACTTTCACTCATACATTTGTAGTATTGCATTGAGCGTTAGTTTTAACTAGCAAATATTTTTCGATAATGCCCAACATAACAAGTGTTTAATGTCAGGTAGTTTTCGGCTAAAATAAGGATGACAATGCCCGTCATCGTTTGCGCCCGCCACTAAATATTGAAAAATATATTTTCAAAAAAATTGTGGCCTGGTTTATTTCTGCTCGAAATGAAATTTATGTTGCAGGATCTCTGCCCAACATGATTAGGCAACAACCCCCACAACTTTGTGTGTTTCCAAAATTCCACACACCTGTACTATGAACTTTGGAAACCAAATTAGCGCGCGCACACACATATATATCTATATACACTCGCACTTTGCACCCAAAATTTTGGCAGAATAACAACACAATAATGTGATTCAAAAAGTACTGTATATATAATAACAATTGTAAATCAGATTGAACTAATACAATAAACGTCATTAAAGTAACAAAATGAAAAAATGACTTTTCTGATCGTGTTTTATACTGTATTTCGATCTGAGCAGGGCTTGAATTTGCTATTTTTGTAAAATTTTAAACTTCTTGCACATTTGAAAATACATAATTATTAATTATATTATTTTTGTAAATATCTGAACTATTAATATCAAAGAAACAATTGACACACTGTCAAGTTATTAAGCATTAATATTTAATATGAAATAATAATAAAATCATTGA
>JBBMKA010000018.1:2580298-2619484 GCA_037833695.1 Sechiopsis laciniata
TATAACCGTAAATACAGAGGAATATTGATCACTGAATATTTAAACAAGGTACATTATTATTATTATTATTATTATTTTGAGAATTTAAATAAGGTATTTACCTAATAACAACAACAATATGGAGAAATTTTAAACTTACATTTTGTTAATTTAATAATAATTGAGAAATTTTGTACTCATGTTCTTCTATTTATTAGATCATTGATCATGTCATTTTAAATTATAATTTTTTATTATAACTTTTTTGATGATTTTTTTTTTTGAAATTATAACTTTTTGATGATAGATTCAAATTTTTGTTCATTAAATTAGGGGGAGTTTGGATTTTGGTATTGAGAAGAGGTAAGGAGCAGAGTTGAGATTTTCTAATTCCATATTTGTACATCAACCTCTCTCCAATTCGTCGTCAACCTCTCTTCAAATATCATATCAAATATTATATATAATCATATCAAATGTTACATCAATTTTTTTTTTAATTTTCAACCATACAATATACAATAAAATATATTTTATTTAATCTTATAAAATATTTTATAATTTTCAACCGCACAATATAAAATAAAATATATTAAATATATTAGTTAATACAAATATGCAATGTTACATTAATATAAAATAAATATTTTTCTAATACCTCTCCTCCAAAATATGAACTATAATCACTTTTTCTGGAAATCACTTTAATATCTGGAAATCACTTTTTCTCGTCATAAACTATAATTTTCTTGTTGAGCCACGTGGTAGATTTCGAGAAACGTGCCAATGCTACTAATCCTAATCTTCTCTTAAGGCACATGAATGTCGCGTGCGAAACCATGAGCCGTATGGTTCTCTATCTTCCTTGTAGTACGTGCCGGCATTACCGCCATTCCATGCCACATGTTTGACTTATTTTATTTCCACGTATATATATATATATATATTATATTAATCAACCTAAAATCGAAGTTATCTAATAATATTATTTTTTGTTTTCTGTTTTATTTAACAATATTTATCATATGTGACTATTTTTTGTTTTCTGTTTTATTTAATAATATTTTTTTAGAAATAAGAATTTTGGATGTTTTATTTAATAATCGTGAATTGAAAATTATTTATGAAACATATTGAACATTATTTGTGATATTGATTAAAAATTATTTATAATATTGATTGAAATATTAATGAAATACTATTTGTTATATTTATTAAAATGATCGTATGATTTTTTTTTCATTTTATTATATTTGTTCTAATTTTTTGCAATTTCTTATAAAAAGTTGCTATTCTTATAATTTTTTTTAAACATGAAAAATTCATTAACAATTAAAATACAAATACCAATTCAGTTTGGTATGTCCATTTTTATTTTTATGTTTTTAATACAACTTCAAAATAATTGAAAGGATTAGTGTATTTCATTGTTTGGTGATAATCCAATTCAATATTACAATCTCGATATCGAAAATTGGTATTTGACTAACTTATTTAAAAGTAATAGTGCCATCTATTTAGAACATATGGTCCCCTCCTCCAATTTGTATTAAAAAAGTATATTTTAGTTATTATATGTTTTAAATTATAATTTTGATGAAAGCACTTACAATAAAAAAAACAAATTTGGTTTATATTATTAGTTTATTTTAAATAAGTTGCTAATAGATTTCATCATTATTTGTCAAATAGACGAGAATTTCATAACCACCAAATATCCTTAGTATAAAAAAAATGTTGCAAGTTTGATATTTTTAGTGGGAACATTGAATTTCCGTCATTAAGAAGGGTTGTAATAGATGGTTCTTTTGTAATATATGAAATTATTTTTTAAAAATCCAAAATAAGACTAGAGATTGAATTTACATTTAATTGGAAAAAAAAAACTAAATTTAGAACTTTAAAAGTACGTACATGGACCAAAATGAAATAAGGACAAAAATAGTATTTTTAATACATTTCATTACTAACATTAATTAATTTTCTTAATTTATGCATTAAAAATATAGAAATATCGCTGCGACGGATTTGAAGCGAAAAGTTCGCCTTCGTCTACGTACTACGTATAAAAAGTAAAATCGAGCTCTGAAAAAAACAGCGCCAAAGTTGAAAAAAAGGAAAGAAAAAAAAACCCGAAAACGAAAAGAGTAAATCAAGGAAGAGAATTAAAAAAAAAAAAAAAAAAAAGCAAAAAGGAAATTCCGATCAAACCAAAATGCGCCCATCGATTAGCGTTGAACAGACTGGTATTTCCCATAGTTCGAGTTCAAATAGCGATCCAACCGATCGCAGAATTAACGCTCTCGTTAGGCATCTTGTTGAATCGCCTTCATCCGCCATGGCTGATTCGATCTCTGCTTCTGTCACTTCGTCGTTGCAGACCGATTCTGTTTTCGCTCACGTTGTTCAAGGTCCTGAAGATCCTATTCTCGGGGTAATCTCTTTCTCTAGCTCTTTCGATCAATCGCTGTAGGTTTTTCTTTCGTTGCTGTGTTCATCATTCTGGTTACGCGTTTCATTTCGTTGTTTGGTTGCTGACGATTTCAATGGATTTCGTTTTCGCTTTTCGTTTTGTTCTCGTGTTGTTAGTTTCTTGCGGTGCTGGATTTTTGTTTAGTTTTTTTTTGTGTTTTTTCATCTGATTTTGACTATTCTGTTTCCATTATACGATATGTTATGGAAATGAATTGTTTCGATCTCTTAAATACTCGTGATCGAGATTTTTTTTGTTGGCCGTTTGTGGATCGTGATCGTTCCTGTGTGTTTTCGTTAAATTTTAATTTTCTGTTGTTTCTTATGTCATTTTGTAGTATTTTTGGTAATTGTTCGACTTATCAGCTGGTTTGTTATGGATCTAGAAACGCTGAAGGATTTTTTAGGGAATTGAAAGACTATCGGTCAATAATCTGCTTGCATATTGTCACATTTTGCACCTATCTATCCGATTTTTTTGCAAGATTTACTAATATGTATAGATTATTGTGCTAAAATTTGAATGGATAGGTGACTGTTGCGTATAACAAAGATCCGAGCCCAAACAAGTTGAATTTGGGCGTTGGTGCTTACAGGACCGAGGTATGATTCTGTTGCTTTGAATCGTGATGCTGTTATAGAGATAAAAGATTCAACTCATAATATACCATCTTATTCACGTAAGATATCTGAGCAGGTTGTGTCTTGCAAGAAATGTATTGATCTTGTGGTATTTTGATATGATAGGAAGGAAAACCTCTTGTCTTGAATGTTGTCCGAAAAGCCGAGCATCAGCTTGTTAATGATAGGTAGTTCTCTTGATCATTCTCTTGTGAATCTCACTTGAGATAGATATTTGTTAAGGTTCTGATTTTAATGATCTACATTCTACAGTTCACGAGTTAAGGAGTATCTTCCAATTGTGGGATTGGCAGAGTTTAATAAACAAAGCGCCAAGCTGATTTTGGGCGCTGACAGGTAAACTACACCGAATTTTATTTACAGATGGTTAGTTGTGTTGCCATTTGGTTGACCAAGCTTAGATCAGTATCATTGGTTCAATAGTTTTCTTTTGGGTTTTATTTCTAATTCTTGCTCTTATATAGCCCTGCTATTCTTGAGAACCGTGTCACAACTGTTCAATGCTTGTCTGGTACTGGATCATTGAGGGTTGGTGGTGAATTTTTGGCTAAACATTATCATGAGGTGCGGATTGATTATGTGTTCCATTTCGTACTTATCATGCTTTCCGTGTACATGGTAATAAAGCTATCTTAACATTTCTTTTTTTCCTTGTTTTCCAGCGGCTAATATACATTCCCCTGCCAACATGGGGAAACCATCCCAAAGTCTTTACTCTGGCTGGACTGTCTGTAAAAACTTACAGATATTATGATCCCTCAACACGAGGCTTGGATTTTCAAGGTTCAAACAACTAAACAATTTTTAGTTATATCTCCATATGTCCTTACTTGAACAAGATTTATTCTATAAGTTGTACATCTGCATCCTTGAGTTCTAAGTTCTATCTGCATTCTGATTTCCAATGTGTTTTATGATTTATCTGTTATGGAAGTTTTGTTACAGTTAAATTATTTTCTAGTTGTATAGTCTTCAACACTACAGTACCCTCTGGCATTTCATGTTCGTGATTTAAGATGATTTGCCAGTTCCTTACCATTTAGTTGTACAATTTTAATCTGTCGCAGGCCTCTTAAAAGATCTAGGTTCTGCTCCACCTGGAGCTATAGTTCTGCTTCATGCATGTGCTCATAACCCAACTGGTGTCGATCCAACCCTTGAACAATGGGATCAAATCAGGAAGTTGATGAGATCAAAACAGCTTTTACCTTTCTTTGACAGTGCTTATCAGGTAGAGTTCTACATAGTATAAAATGAAAAGTTACATCAGTGTTTTTGATATTTTGCCTTTTATGATCTAGGGATTCGCCAGTGGGAGTTTGGATGCGGATGCACAACCTGTGCGCTTATTTGTTGCTGATGGAGGCGAATGTTTTATAGCCCAGAGTTATGCCAAGAATCTGGGGCTATATGGAGAACGTGTTGGCGCTTTAAGCATTGTAAGGTTTTATAGTAGATTGCTCTTCATTGGGATTTCATGTAACATCATATCCTCATTGATTTGATCATTGGTTAATGGAGTTTTGTTCTATTAATGACGTAAACAAGGTTCTATTATAAATTGAGATGAGTAAATTATAGAAGTTATCTTTCAACCTAATGTCATATGCATGATTGTCCACTGTACATTTCTTTTGAAATGATAAATTTCTTGCACGCTAGAAAATGTTCATTTTATCTGGGGAGTTAACTCCGTTTTGCTTGATAACCATGGAAAAAGTTGACTTTCCATGTCCAAGGGAAAATATAAAAGTTACCATATTCTTTAACCAGAATGCATATAATAACCCCTGTAGTATCATCCTTTGTAATAGTATTAACAAAAAAAAGGTTCACTAAATTGGGAAAATTACAATTTGCTGGACTGCAAGGGCTTCTGGTTTAAAAATTAAGTGTTAACTTAATATGCGGCCGTGGGGTAATGTTTAAGCATGAAGATGAATATTATGGGATCTGAGCTGATTTTCCAGCTTTACTGCTTTGATCTTACATTGTTAACTGTTGAACAGGTCTGCAAGAATGCTGATGTTGCGAGCAGGGTAGAGAGCCAGCTCAAACTTGTGATAAGGCCAATGTACTCAAACCCACCCATTCACGGTGCATCCATTGTCGCTACAATCCTCAAGGACAGGTAATAATAAGAACTTGTCATGTGACCAAAATTTAAAAAAATATTGAGGTTTACGTGAGCCTCAAACCTTACGCCTTCTTAAGATCATAAGAGGCCTACGCTTCTATGAGAACACATTGAGGCTTGAAGTTTCTCTGTATAATGATTAAAAGAATAATATTAATTTTTTCTGTTCTTTAGAAACATAAATTATTACTATAACATTGAAGGATACAAATTGTTTGAATGATCCTATCGGCCATAATGATAGCGATGCTAAAGATTTCTTATAGAAATTTTGAGTGACAATTGTTGGGGTGGTTCTTTTATACTTTATTATAATTGTTATGTTTTGCAATACTTTTTTTGTGAGACTTATGCTCGAGACTTGGATCTCACTCCTTCAAGAGAAAAAGCCTCGCCTTTAAAAACATTGTGTGTGACCCGAATGAGTTCGGGAAAGTGAACATATATGCAAGATGGTCATGTAGACCTCCTTTGTTGACAATTCGTATCGAACCATTTTAACTGTTTTTTCATGCATCGTGAAATCAATTTCTTTGTATGAATTTTAGGAATTTGTTCAATGAATGGACTATTGAGTTGAAGGCCATGGCAGACCGCATTATTAGCATGCGTCAGAAACTTTTTGATGCCTTGCGCGCCAGAGGTTAGTATTCATTCTCCTGATATTCCTTGTGATATTTAACGTGCTTCTTTTAGTATTATCGTTTTGAGTGCTCATAATCTCATCGAATCAGTTTGTTTGGAGATTAAACGCCCTTGGTCGAAGGATAATGATGAGGATAATAGTATAGTTTAAGAGAGTGAAAGGGAAATAGAAGAACTATCACACTTGGTTTAAAAGGGGCACGGTAGTTTGACAAGGCTGAATCTCATTTTTGTGATCAGCTTAAATTTATATTGGAAGGCAATTTTCATGATTCAATATTAGTTCTAACCTAAAAATATATTGATTTTACTTTAAAATAAAATCCATTAAAAGGTTCTGGAATGATTTACAATTTGTTATTGGTTTCGTCCTAGTTGGAGATGGGTTGGTTATTTATTTAGTTCATGTTAATTTAGGAAGCTTTGCTTTACTCATGACAATATTGGCTGTGATTGGTGAATGATTAAGCCTGACAGCTATAGATCTGGCTGTGCTCTGTAGTGTGTTTTTACGATTAGAAGAGAGAACAGTGATGACCTGAGAACAAATTGAGTGGAATGCGACGGACATGGTTACCTCGGGTATAAGTGGAGGGAAGCTTCGATTTCCAAGTTTTAAAAATAAAAGAAAAAGAAATAACTAGATCAAGACAGACTAAACAGAATTTGCAGGAAAGTTTAGAAGAAAAAGGAGAGTCTGCACTTCTCATTCAAAGTCTTAATTTATTGTCAAAACTGACTATGAAAGGTTAGATTTATATTTATTGATTAGGAACCGTAATCTTAACAACATCAAACTTAACCTACTTCTATCCTAGCACAAATTTATAGAGTGAGAGTTTTCATGAATTAATTTCTTAACAACCATAAGAAAGATTGGTTAGAAAAGTCAGAAGATTAGTAACAAGTTAATTGAGATACTCATAAATAGCTTAAAAACGAAACTAAAAATGTTTCAAAATTTGTGTTGATTTAACTATGATTGGTTGGTCGTGGATGAATCCTTAGTCCCTAATGTGATTCCTTTTGGTAATTTTGATGTGATTTGGGGTCAATTGTATTGCATTTTCAATCAGTGGCAGAGATGAACGGTGTTTTTTTTTTTAATTTTTTTAATTTTTAATTTTTAATTTTTAATTTTTAATGTCGTGTGTGTGTGTGGCAGGTACACCTGGTGATTGGAGCCACATCATCAAGCAGATTGGAATGTTTACTTTCACAGGATTGAACTCGCAACAAGTTAGCTTCATGACCAAAGAATATCACATTTACATGACTTCTGATGGGTAAGCACAAGCACCTTTGGTTTTATTATCGCTATAAATTCTGTCAAATTTTATCATTTCTTTTTTATTTTCATTTTTATAAAAGCTATATTCTATTTATGTTTAAAAGGAAACCGAAAGTCGTAATAAGAAGGGGACAAATGCATTATATAACAATTTTTGTTTTCAAATCTTGAATTAGAATAAATAGAAGGTCTATCTAAAAGCTTTTTTTTTTTCTTTTTTTGAAAACATAGTACAAGTTCTCGAAATTTGAAAATATGGTGTTAATCAATTTGTCATATTTTAATAGTTTAAGCAAATATCAGGTATAAAATCAAATTAACTTTTTCCCAGACTTTTGTTTAGACCACTCGAGATCCAATATTAAAATGGGTTAAATAGTTGATATCTTTCTCATCTATTTATAACTAATTGTCTAATATGTTTTTACTTTGTTCATTTCATTGTTTTGTGCAGGAGAATTAGTATGGCTGGGTTGAGCTCTAGAACCGTCCCTCATCTTGCAGATGCAATTCACGCGGCCGTAACTCGCGGTGTCTAATTTTGTCGACAGCGACGAACCAGCTTTCACTTTTGCTTAGTTTATTACAATTAAATAAAAACTTCCTTCTTTTCACTGGAAGCAAAAATTGTTGTCATTGAAATGCTTAAAAACTCGTCTTGTAACATTTTTAGTTCCGCTAAAAAAATGGCTTTAGTTCCGTCTCTTATCTTTTTAATTTTTTACTAAGAGAGTAGCAATAGCGACAGCCGTTAAGTCAAAAAATTATTTAAAATGACAATGATATTACACTACAGACATTGAAAAATTTAAAGCCGAGTTGTTGTGGTGGTAACGATAAGTTGCTATCTGGAGCCTTTGAGAAGATTATTAGAAGGCGGACTTGCAAGAGTGGTCGCAGCGGTTGTTTTCACATTCTCTTTCCCCGGAGAGCCACAGTCGCTGAAGTCCAACACCCGACACTCTGCCTGAAAATAAAATAGGAAAATGATATTAGATGGATTTTTCTCCCAAATAATGAGAAATATTTGCATCATGTCTGGATATTATATATAAAATAATGTCTACCTATGTGGCTCAATATGGACTACAATTTATTTGATTTTAAATTCAAAAGATAAAAAAATAAAATAAACAAAAACAAATTGTGGCCCATATTAGGCCACATAGGTGGACACTATTTTATACATCATGTCCGGGTATTATGTAAATATTTATCAAATTAAAGTATTTGCAACCATGGTTTTTCTAATACAATATTATAAAAAAGTATGTGATAATATTCATTAATACCAAAGATTATAGTTGTTAATCACTCCATGACAATTATGAACATTAATCGAATCATGGTTTGTTAATGTAACTCAATAGTAAATATTGGAAGAAAAGAGTTGAAATGTTTGAGAATCATACCAGAATAGTTTCATCACAATTGAGATGTTTCCTGCTTGTTCCCTTGAGCAGCGACTCTGGAGTTTCATTTCCCAGCACCTCATGGGCGCTGGCACACGCAGCTGCCGTTTGCTCGCTTACTTGTTTCATTAACCCAATTGCATCGACGCTTCTTTCCCTCGGGCTAGAAAAATATCCCATGTCCTGAAAAACCAAATCCAAAATAATTATAAATTTCTCACACAACTGCAGGTTAATATAAGAGCAGAATCTATATAACTACCTCGATCGATATTTCTGTGTCGATCCTCGGGCCGGGTAGGAAAGAGTTGAAGAACCAAGGAGACATCCACGCCGAAGGGGAATCGATACTTCTCTTAAAAGGAGTTTCACCAGGTCTACGACGATAACCCATTAGAGTACATAAAGAAAAAGTCAATATTTGTGCGTGTCTAGAAGCATCTCAACTATGCTTATGGAACTATTGTCTGATCCTAAAACATTTGGTTGTCAAAAAAACTCCGCAGAGAATTAATTCACAAAATATACAGAAGCAAACGACTTGCAACACATTTTTTTCTGACTATTTTTACCCTATGAGAGCACCTATTATTATGCATAAATTTTGAAGCTCAAGGTGCCGTTTCAAAGTCTGGATGACACAATAAATACTCCGAGAAGAAAATGTACTACAAGTCGTGTAAATTATTTTTCTAGTTAGGTGACTATTATGTACATATTTTAAGTAGATGACTACTATGTACATTTTTTTTTAAATTTAAAAATCGAAACTCCACTATACTTGGGGTAACTATGTCCATCCCTAGACCAGGTACTGGGAGACATCCAAAAAATAGAGACACGGGAGGTATCTACAAATTAATGTCACAAGTAAGTCTAACCAATAACTTCCAAAATTACTTAAGGCACTCAACGTCGCACTTACCACTATAATGGTTATATATATAAAATAAAAATAAATGAGCAATACTTATGTAAGGGTAGGTAAGTATATTTGAAATACTGACCACCATTTTGGACCACATCCTTTTGCTTTTTTAAAAAAAATAAACTTTAATTGATGGAGAGAGAAATAACTCAATCATTTCGACTAAAAGAAGAAGAACACTGCATTTAGAAACGGGGTGGATGAATCTTACAATGAAGCAATTCCAGTGACGGTAATCTGTGGGTGTTTATCATCTATCTTCTTAAGGGAAGGAGATGAAGTGGCACGGAGTTTACACGTAGTCGCAACCAAATGACTTTCGGGATGATTTTCGCCGTAATTAGGAGGGCTGTTAGGTCCATGTGAATTCACAGCAGACTCTTCTGAAATAATTTCTGCATTTAATGTATCCTTCAGTTTACTTGGACAGTGTCGTTTCTTGACTCCTCTTCTTGAACTGAGGGTTCTTTTATCAACAGAATGAAGTAGCAGGTCATTGGCATCATGTTCAACCAGGACTCTTGAAGGCACCTGCCAAAAGCCAGTAAAACTAGAGGTGTTTATTGGGAGACCAGAAACTGATCCGATTCACCAAAACGACCGAATAGACATCGGTTGTGGCAAAACCGTCTGTCAGCGGTTTGAGTCGTAAAAAACCGACTAACGGACCAACATTATAATAAATATTACATTTTTAACCTTTTTTTTTTTTTTTTATTAACATACGAGAATAGTTGAAGAAACAAGTTAACTAGGTATAATCTGCCACATTATTATCAAACATCATGATTATGAAAAAAAAAACCCGGTTTCAACACCAGATGAAGAAACTATCAGTTCCTAGTTTGAGCAAACCAACTAGTCGATTTTCGACATCGCATTTCCGGAAAACCGACCCGATGAATTGGCCTACGTAAAACTTGATTGCTCAATATGATAAAATAGTTAAGTAATTCCTCAATGGTATTATGGTAAAGATAATATCTCCTAAGAGACGACTGAAAAATGACTCACAATTTCAGCTGCAGATTGAATGCATATCATCTCGTCATCTAGAGATTCATTACCATCGCCTTTCGTCTCTTCTATCTCCTCAAAGGCACAACACATGTTTTCTTTATCTTCAACAGAATCATCGTTGTTCCTTTTTTGAGTAGATGGAGATGATATATAAACTTTATCAGACTCATCCTTGAACACAACATCCAAACGTGAAAAGTTTTCTGTCAATCTGGATGTCGCATCAGTTTCAAGTTTTTTGTCAATTCTTCTATCAGAAAGAGGAGACATTAAATCACGGTGCCGTTTCTTCAAAATGGATGGAGTACTGGCAAAAGTTTTTGCAGCGCTTTTTAGTACAACATCTGGACTAGTATCACGAGATGGCGAATCCCATAATCGGAATGGCGTAACACAGTTTAGAGAAGACATCATCAACTGGCGTAGACCGAGTGGGCTGTACTCCTGCATTTCACTTCCAGACTGTATGAGATCACAGCTGAAAAAGGGAACATCTAAACTCGGAAAAAGAGGAGGCGCATAGCAAAGAACTCCCGAGTCTTGAAGTTCATTAGACTGTTTCGGTCTTTCATCTGAACGAATACAAGTCCCGGTGCTATCTGTAATTAGTTTTGGCCGGTCTTCTGATCCACCAAGATGTTCTTGCATTTCTGGGTTGTCTGTCACATGAGAACAGGAAGCATTGGATATTCCACCGCTAAAGATAAACCCATTCTGTTGGCTAGTTATACATTTGTGTTCTACTGCTCGTAATGAAGTGTCATTATTAACAAAAACCACAGGTGGAATCAGCATGTAGGACTGGGACAATAAATTTTTTTCCAGCTCATCAGATCCTGTAGGATGATTATACATTTGGGAAGCAGAAGTACGGTTATTTTCCACTTTTGGAGTGCTCAGGGATTGAACTGAAACTTCATAACCACACATTTCAGATACATATGGGCCTTTTTTAGGATTACTAGATAGATCGCATTGGTCACTTTTTGCATCTGAGAATAGGACCCGGCAACACTCATCGTCAGTTATAAACATGCACTCTGCTTGGACAGAAGCCGAAGCTCCATTTACTGTTGAAGAATTTCGAGCAGAATTGCCAGCATCATGACTTTCACCGAACCCAGTACCAATTGCTTCAAACTGCTGTGCTTCTTTACCCAATTGTAAAGAAGTTGTTCTACAATCATGCAAGAGATTCGGTTCTGAATGTGACAAACAGTGACCTGCTTGAGCAAACTCAGCAATGGGATGAGTAATTTCTTCCACAGCGGAGCAGTAGTAGGGTTCAGTACTGGATACTGGGCCGGAACTTTGCTCGTTGGCCATCCCCAAATCCTCAATTAACTGAGATTCTTTTCTCATGTCCAGAGTTGCACATGCTGAATCACTCATAAAGCTATCAGCAACTGTTGCATCCTGACTACACTCTGAAATCTCTTCTGTTTCCATTCCAGACAAGCCACTGTCATTTCCACTACCAAGCACCTTTGGAGACGACACTAGGAGTTGGTTTGGTTGTCCAAGAGAAATTGGATCGTGAAATCGAGTGAGCAAGCCTGAGGCCAAGTAAGAATCCAATTTCTTTTTTACAGAACTGTTCCAATGATTTTTTATAGCATTGTCTGTCCTGTCGATTATAAAAGCAGAAATATAACATCTTTCACGATCAGTTGAAATTCAATTAAAAACTGAAAAGAAATGCCGTTCAAAAGAATAAAGGTGCAATGAAAAAAAAGTTTAGACATTAAGGTTTACGTTAACAATTAATCTGAAAAGATCTAAAGTAATAAAATTTAATATAGAATAGAACAGCCTCGCATAATGCCTCAACTTTAAGCGACAGATGGGACATACCTTCCAGGTAAGAACTTCGTTAGCTCTGCCCATCTGTTCCCATGAATTTGATGAGCACGAATTAAAGCTAACTCCTCTTCTTGTGTCCATGCTTCTTTGTTTATATTAGGATTAAGATGATTGTGCCACCTGTCAAAACAGATATAATTTATTTAAAAGATATGGGAAGGACAGCTGAAATTATAATAAAAGATCAAGAAAAAATCATTATGGCTTCCAGGAAAGGAACTTTCAGCAGATAGGAGTTTACCAACGAAATAATAGAAATAATATAGAAAAATCAAAATCCAATAAGTCAGCAACAAAATAACTCAATTGCCATACCTTTCTCGGCATTGCTTACCAATGCGTCCAGGTAGATGTTTAGCAATTGTGGACCACTTTTGTGGTCCATATTTGTCCACCATTTCAATAATAATTTCATCCTCCTAATACAATTCACTAGGAAAACAGGTTAGATCAAGTATGATTCCATAAAAAGAGTACACTTCATTGAAAGGGCATGCTGATTAAATTATCGTGATAACTGGAATAGAATAAACTTAAGAACTAACTTTCACAAATGGATCACCTCTTTAGACCATGGGCCTTTGACAAGTTCAGGATTTAAAACCTTTTGCCATCTATGCAGACACTGTACATCTGTCCGATCCTTAAAACATCCGGCTACAAACAATAAACATCATAAAAAATAAACCAGTGATGCAACAAAAAAAATAGAAGTTCATGCAAAATGTATAATTCTGATAAGACCCGAACTATATATTCATATATGGAAATAAAAAGATAAAAGAGATACAAACTAACCAAGTGTTCAATAGGACTTGGGACCTCCCTTCTCTACAGAATCCTCTCTTGAACCCAAAGTGTAATCACCCAATATTTTGGATAGCCTATCACCACTAATCCTCTCCTATTTATAGCCAAAATCATCTAACAAACTCTCTAACTATTTGTTCATATATGATATACCCCTCTATGAACCAAAAAATTCATCTAAGAAAATGGACTCCTTAGACCATGCACAATTATAGGTAATCTAATCATCCAGTACAAAATTAAATAAATACGGTAAATAAATAATAATTGACAAATAACAAAGTAACATGAATTATGGCCTCAACAAAAAGTCAAAACACTGGTAGCATAATATACTCAATAATACCTATTTTCTTCCAGTTCTTGCCTTTGAAATGATCAACTGCTTGCCGCAAAATTTCATCCTGGTTGTGAGTAAAATAGATTATCCAATACTCATATATAACTTTTGGAACAACAAAAATAGTTCAGAATAAAACGCATCATCGTGAGAAAAATATTAACATCCAACTATGATAAACTCACCTCTTCCGTTGTCCACTGCCCTTTGGTTGAACGTCTTGTAGGGCCACTGGTTCTCCTAAACATAGCCCAAAAGAACATACATAGATTTCAGCTGAAAATTTCATTCTTGTCTTAGCTAAGAGAGCAACAAATATTAATGCCAAACAACAGTATAGGAATATGTGTGGTACAGGACATAAAGTCAATTCAACTATAAAACTGCTACAGCAGTAAAAAACAATTCTTGTTGAATCAAAGGAAATTAAATTACAACATTAATTGGGGGAAATGAAAAGAAAAAAAGACAGGAAAACTACAACAAGCTAGCTAAAGATATTCTATAAATGAAGTCCAGGAAAAATTTGAAGGAAGATGTTGTACATGATTCAAGAATAACGATGCTTATATGGGTTAAAGTGGTAGATTTGGTTTATAGAACTTGCAAAACTTACAAAGCGACATTAAAGAGAGACTATGCTTGCAGTATAGTAAGAAATGTGGAGCCAAACATTAGATAGATTCATGAAATTACCCATGGAGAGCACGTATCCTCTGATTACGAACTTCAGAATTGCCTGAAGTTGTTGAGATTGTTTTATCACCTTCCATAACTCCTTGACATAAAGGGAAAAATGCATAATATCCCAATTCCTACCCGACAATGGCTTGTTCTAAAGAATGCTATCCGGACCATTATATTATTCCTATGTAGAAAAATCTACCATTTCATCTGAATTTTTCTGAACAAGTAAGATGACATGTCAAATACTTGCAGGCAGTAGAACAAAAAAATAGCAGAAGAAAATAACATACGGCTGTTGCTAGAATAACAGTTCCAGTATCTTAAAATCTAGCACTTCAATTAAGTATAAAATGTGAGGTCAACAGGATCTTTGAATCAATTATTCGGTAAGTCAGCCAACCATTATTCACGCTGTGTGTCTAAATCCATAACAAGAAAAGAAAGTGAAAGGTCCAACAATTAAACCTAACTTTAGAATGGAAATAAGCTATCAATCCATAAAACTTGCATCAAAGCCTACTAACCATACTCAAACCTAAAAATGACGAAAATAACTACCAAGAGCCAATGGAGAATGTATGCAACAAACATCAGAGACGCGACTTAATCAAATTTCAATATCTATCGCCGTAAAAACTATGAAAGTTATCAAATAAGTGATAAATCGCACAATCAAACTCCAAAACCGAAAACGCCACATTACCTGAGTGCAAAAAAACTGGAACCACAACGAGGATAAGAAAGAGAGCATTTCAAAATGTTCACAAGGTTAATCACTCGAAATAAATGGAAAAAAAGTTACAGAGTTCACAAATTAGGACTGAAATGCCTAAAGAACTTCAAAAACGAAGCGATTACAACACAAACGAGGCGAAGATCATAATATCAATGGAAGTTAACCAAATTAGCCACAGAAACCCTAAAAACCTCACCGAAATCAGCATCGAGCGGCGAAATGCGGATGAATCGAAAACAGAAACTGGATGCAGCGATCGGAACAGTAAGCATTAAAGGATCTCAATGGAGAAGTTGATTTGTGGAAATTTGATCGGAAAAGGAGCGAATGCGCCAACGCAATGAGATAGAGGAACTGATAGCGAAAATGGCTTTTAGAATTGAAGAACGTAAATTAAACGGTCAGGAGTTTTTTTCAAACATAAAGGGGCGGACTGAAGAGGTTCAAAACCAACGGTTGAGATGAAACAGATTTGGATATTGAGCGGTTAAGATTTGAACACGTGAACATGGTTGTCTTACTACCGACAATATTTACTTGTTTGGTTACGGTCATTGTCAGCTTAACCGAGACGATAATTTTCCGGTGCAAGCAAAGTCCATCATACTTTATTCTTCCATTTTTTTAAAAGAAAATTTCACCAATTTATAAATAAACAAATATCAGAAAATTTTCGACATTAACATAGTATTATAAATACTTATTAATATATAGGATTATGTTTAGCTATAAACATTCATCAATATCAATAATTATATTTATTATCTTTTTTACAACAATCATACTTATAATCATTTTTTTGATTTGACTAATCTTACAAGCTTTCTATATATACTAGTTAAAATAATATTTTGATAATGTGATTAATCTTTTATTGTAAACTTAAAGTTAATATTATGGTCAATAACAATAATAATTTCACTACACATGACTTTGTAGAGTAACTTTACATATTATCGCTTGTTACATAAATTTTTTTTAAAAAAATTTATGTGGCACTATTATATATGAGTAGAGTCTCATAACATTTGTAAAATTAATTTTAAAATATTAATAAAGAGTACTAAAAAATTAACAAAATAATAATAATAATAAATTATAAGTTATATTGAAAGTACACATTAAAATTGAGCATTTGAGTATTGTATAACAAAAATGTAACACACTAAAAAAGACAAACTTTTTTTTTACCAAGTATATGTACACCTACATTTCATATACATTTATTATTATTATTATTATATTTATATTTATTTATTTCGTATAAATAATAAAAATATATTAAAAATAAAAAATAAAAGTACTTATTTTATTTTATTTCATCTGAAAAATTATTTTCTTCATATTTCACTAGTTTGGCCTGGTCAACTTTTTTTTTTTTTCCAATAAAATGGAGATAAAAGTATTTATTTAATTTGAAAACATAAACTTAAAAAAAAAAAAAAAAAAATCATAATCCTATGAAGAATTATTATTTCGATTTTTGTGATACAGAAAAAATGATAAAAATGATGTTCTAAAATGCCTAAAAAACTAGCAAACTAAAGAGATGGGGTTTTGGGATTGGAGAGTACTAAAGCTGACTTTAGCGTGTTAGGGAGTGTTTGTTAATTGGTGGATATGAGTGTTTCCATCACATCCATAATAAAAGGGATGGTGGTTTATGATTTTGGCTCTAATAGTCGACATGAGTAAAACTTATGACCGTGTGGAATGGGGTTTTTATGTGGTATAATGTTGTTGAGATTTCGTGAATGTTGGGTTGATTTTATCATGGATTGTGTTTCCTTATTTTTTCCGTTTTTTTTAATGGCCAGCCTGGTGAGATTTTTTATCCTAGAGCGGACTTCGATAGGGTGATGCCTAGTCCCGTATCTTTTTTTGTTATGTTTGGAAAGTTTATCATGTTTGTTGGATGAGGCTCAAATGAGGGGCCAGGTCTTTGGGTGTAAGGTTGGTTGGCGTAGTCTTGTCATATCTCTCTCTTTTTTCTTTTTCTTTTTTGCAGATGACAACCTCCTCTTCTGTCGTGCTTCAGTTCAGTTCAAAACATTGTTGTCATTCAAGATATTTTGCAGCCCTATGAGAAAGGCTTTATGCAATGTGTTAACTTTTTGAAGTCAGTTGTGCTCTTTAGTTCTATCGATTGCTAATCGTTCTTGCCTTATTGGGTGTTTGGGGGTAAGAGTTGTAGGTGAACTAGGACTAAGATCTTATTTATTTATTTTTTTTTTAGGAAAAAGTCCAAAAGGTTATTTTTGGGTGGAATGACAACTTTTTTCTGCTGCTTGATTGAGGTCGTTGTCCAAGTCATTCCGACGTATGTTATGTCGTGTGTTCAGCTGACAAAGTTCTATTTTCTGCTCTCTCATTTCATGGGTCAATTTTGGTGGAGATCCTCAATTGTCAAGTCTAGGATCTATTGGGTTAGCTGGGCTTGGGATAAGTTATGTGCCCAAATATAAGGGTGGTTGGGGTTTAAGTACTTGGTCGTTTAACCAAGCTTTAGTGGCTAAGAAGGCTTGGCGATTTCTTCAATAACTTTATTCTTTGGTTGGGAGGGTGATGTGGTGTAAGTACCTTTTGTTGGCTTTTTGGTCATCTCAAATTAATTAATTAACCTATTAATATTTTGATGATAATAAACTTGAAATTTATTTCCTAACAATCTTAGTGTTTTGAAGGTTTCATTGTATAAAACTAGAAAAGATGATTCCAATGCATCTTGAATTATTTAAACGGAGTTGAAACGAAAAAGTTACGACCTAAACGAGTTTGAATGGTCAATCACGACGTGATAATGTAACAAAAGTTGGCAAATTTAAGAGTGACATGTGGAGTCTTGAATGTTTGACACACGAAACTTTTTTGTGTTTTAAAAAGTCAATATAAAAGGAAAGTAAAGGAAAAATGAAGGTAGACATTATTATATTATTATTTGAGTACGTGTCTAATGGTAGCTTTTTGAAAAAGTAAAGAAAGTTAAATATTGTTGTATTACTTTTATGTATTTGTCTAAATGCAATTTTTAAATATTATAATATTATTATTCACTGTGTCTAGCAATAAATTTGAATATTTGAATATTATTATAGATTGTGTGTAACGGTAATTTTGGATATTATAATATTGTTATGCATTGTGTCCGTAACTTTATTCAAAATATAAAGAAAGATACATGGTTATATTACTTTTATCTTTTTGTTTAAATGTAACTTTCTTAATATTATAATATTATTATATATTATGTCTAACAGTAACTTTAGATATAATAGTAATAATAGTATTACATATTGTGTCTAATGGTAACTTTGATTATTTTATTATTATTATGCATTGTGTCTAATGATAATTTTGCATCTTTGTGTCTAATTTAAGTTTCATCTTATTCTTGTGAGAGAATTATTGTATTGTGAGAGTTAAATTTATAAATCCACTCTTTGAGAGAGTTTGCTCATCTTGATCCTTCATTTCCAAATCATTATATGGGTTTTTCTTGATAAAAAAAAAAAAAAAAAAAAAAAATTGTAACAGTTTGATCTTGAGTTGTGGAAAAGATCAAGTTCGTTCTTGCTCTTACAGAAGGAACATTGTAACGGTTTAACTCAAAACTATGAAAAAAAGTCTTTATTATTCTAGTGGAATACCCAAGATGATCTTGGAGAGTGGAGTAGAACTGCTTCTGTCAAATCACTATAAATTCATGATGTCAATTTCTCTATTCTTATCTTATTTCATTATTGCAATTAAGTTATTGTTATAATATTATATTAATTATTTTTATATATTCATTTTGGTTGGTATAATTTTATGAGCAAAACTTAGATACTTGTTGGTAAGTACCATGTTCGTACTTACCAACATATTAGCCACACATTTCTTATTAATAGAAAGAGAAATGTTTTATGAAAAAATTGATTTAACATCTTTAAAGATAAATAAACAAAAATATGTGGCTCATGTGTTAGGTAAGTATGAACATGGTACCTACCAACAAGTACCTAAGTTTTGCTCTAATTTTATCTTGACATCTTCTTTACCCATCTTTATATTAGAATTAAATTGAGTACTTGAAATTTGTCTTTGGTAATTTCTTATTTAATTTGTATGTATTCTTGATTAGATTAATTGTTTAGTAAAAATTTATTTAATTTCTTTAATTGGTTTGACGTCAAGAATAAGTTTCAAAAGTGTTAAGAAATCTTATTCACCCCACTGTAGGGTTGTCATACCAATCCAACACTTTTCGAATTACTCTTTTTAGGATGCTTGTGTTGACACTAATCCGTCTTATGTTTGGCGTAGTATATTAAAGGGTCGTGAGCTTTTTGTGCGGGGTATTCGACATCGTATTGGCAATGAATTGGATACTCCTATTTCTGCATGTTCTTGGATTTTGTGTGAATCGTCTTTAAAGCTAATATCAGTTCCTCAGTTGGGTGTGGCTCGTTTATGTGTTGCGGAGCTGATTTCCCCTAAGAGCTCGTGGGACATGGAAAAGTGTGATCCCTTGTTTTGGTTAGTGAATTTTAATGCAATTTTATTAGTTCTGGTTTGTGCTTCGAAAGAGGTGGATAGGTGAATTTGACTATTATACTATGGATGATCTTTTTTTCTGTTCGTAGTTTTTCAAGTTAAAGCTTGTTGTGAGCTCTGAAACAATACATAACCAGTTACATCATATAAAGATTATTGTGGAAGAGCTATTTATTTTAAAGAAATGCAAGATTCTAATCTAGATGTTGCATCACAAGGGTCAGAATATGATATATCAAACTTAGCGCATGAATCCATGCCTCTTTGGAATCGATGGAGTCCATTGATCATTTTTTTTTTTTCTAAAGTGTAATTTTGTTGTTGCCATGTAGAAATTATTTGGCTCTAAATCAATCATGATGACAAATTTTTGTGGAGCCATCAATAGGGTGGTGAAAGAAACTCTAGAACATTCAAAGGGGTCTCTGTCTCACCATCATAGGTTTGGGAAGACGTAGTTTTTTGGTGTAAAAAATCTAAAATTTATAATGACTATGATCACATAGTGTCATT
This sequence comes from Sechiopsis laciniata, assembly GCA_037833695.1. Lineage (NCBI taxonomy): Eukaryota > Viridiplantae > Streptophyta > Magnoliopsida > Cucurbitales > Cucurbitaceae > Sechiopsis > Sechiopsis laciniata. Next base: position 2,600,310 of record JBBMKA010000018.1, read on the forward strand.
GCACACAATTGGAGATATTTCATGTAATTGCTCTTTATATGAGCCTTGCAAAGTTAATGAAGTTTTCTTTTCTCAAAATAGTAATAATAAATAAGTTGTATGTGAAACCATTCACTTAAATGAAATTAATCAAAATCAAATCAATTTATGCGCAACTCATCTGTTCTTATCAGATATATCGTCTGATCCTAAAATATTTAAATGTCAAAAGAACCAGTAAGAAGTTAATTCTTAAGTAAGTGTCTATCATAAATTGAATTAATCACATTTTACTATGACACTCTTGACAACCAAGTCACTCAATGATAATTATTAATAATCCAAATGTTGAGATACCAAAATTTAATACTTAAAAGAAGAAAAAATGTATGTACTAGGGAATCAAAGTTTCGCTCCACTATTTTGGAGAAAAGTTTGGGGCACCACCAATTTTTTTTTTTTTAATCTCTTTTCATTTGTAAGAGATTTTTTTTTTTTTTTTTTTTTTTTTTTTTTTTTTTTTTTGACTGGCAAAGTAGTAGCATTTATGTAGCTGCACCCAAACTTTTCTCTTGCCCCACCTTAAAAAATATCTATTTAAACCAAAATACTTTAAAATTAGAATGTCTGGCCTCACCGAATGATCAGTGGCACAATGATTTCATTTTTTGGTTATAAACCAGTTCAACACTAGCATCACAGGTTTGAGCTAGAGAATCGGTATTTGTCCCTCCCTTCCCCGATATGTACTAAAAAAAAAAAAAGAATGTCTGGACCCAAAATAGATGCCTGAAGATTTAGACCAAGCAAATCCAAAACCACCAAAATCAAACATAAAACATACTTAATCGATCAATTTAGTTGAACCCAATTAAAAAAATAATAAATAAGTTCAAAATCTTTGCAAAGTGATTAGTTTTTTTCCTTAATTCAACAATACTTGAGATTAGAGATTCGAAGTCATAACAAGATTATCAATTCATAGAGATCAGACAGAAAAAACCAAACTATCGACAATTATTTCCTACTTGGAAAATAAATACAAGAGAAACACAGTCAACCAAAACATTCAAATGAAATTTTAAAAAATGGAAAATGAAGTCTTTTTATATTACAATATATACTTTTGGACAGGCAAACACGCCATACTTTCAAATTTCGATGATAGCTTTTCACCTGCCATGGAAGAAATAAAGTGGGGATCTAAACAACCAAAAGAACAAAAAGAAAATCACTCATTTATATAACAAGGAAATAGAGAAGTCCATGCCAAAAATGTGGTGATAGGATTGACCCCTAAAGGAATTAATGAATATTAGGACATGTGAGCAAATAGTTAGAGAGTTAGATAGTTTGGTTATAAATAAAGAGAGGTTAGAGGGGAAAATATCCAAATATTGAGAAGTTTCTTTAGGTTCAAGAGAGAATTCTCTAGAGAGGGAGGTTATTTCCTTTATGTTTGGCTTTCCATAGAAGTTGGGTCCTATCAAATGGCTTCCTCTTTCTTACTATATTACAAAAAACACCAAAATGAGCTCAGCATGTATTCTTGCTTTAAAGGTTGCAAGTTCGAATCCGCAACTCAATATATTGTTGTTATACTCAAGAGCCAAAATGAGCTAACTTGTCATCATTAAACAAGATAATTACAACTTACCGAACATAATTTATCCGCTCTCCATGAAAGGCACAACAATTTTCTATTTGTATAGTCATCATCCAAGTAGACACAATAAGTTGAATATCATTGAGGCTAGAGATAATTTGATCACTCACAATATGGGCAACTTTGGGCCAAGAACCACACGCTGAATGGGCAGATGAGCTTCTCTAAGAAGAACAATTTTAGCAGCTGCAAAAATTTGAATCACATGAAATCGTCCTCGAGTTCTTGTAGCGATTTGCTGGTTGCTGCAATCTGTTTGTTAGATGTCATCTTATCAGAGACCATCAAACCCTTGTAGCTCCTTAGCTCTGCTTGCCTCTCTTTTTCTAACCTGTCCATTTCCTCGCGGCGTTTCTGCACACGTGAAACTTTACTATAACTAACGAGACATGTAAAGAGTTTCAAGAAAACGACCTAGGAAAAACCACGTCGGAGTTGTTTGATGTACCTGACTTGATAGAGGATAAACATATTGCCACCCAATGATCAAATTGATTGTAGTCACTAGCAGAATATCTAAAATTATAATTTCTAATGATAAACGCTTTTGAACTTGCCGTATAAATCTAGAGCAAGAATGTCTACACAAAATATGAACTGTTTCAGCCACGGCTACAAAACTATCCTTTTCCAATGTAAAGGAAAAATAAAACCATCCCGAAACATTTTTTTAGGTTCAACAACAAATGAGGGTCGGGATCGTCAACAACAAATGAGGATAGGAGGATTCAAACTCTGGACATTGAGTTGAGCTATCGTTCTAGTTGACTTTTTTGTGTGTGTGAAATTTACAATCACAAACCAAAACGTTTAACTAGTCATTTATCCAAAGTACATATAAGTTGAGAGTTCACTGCAAAAATTAAAATGACTGGTACAACTCGGGGCTCTGTGCCATACATATCAACAAGTAGAAAACTTAATAGATTCCAACAAAAGGAATTTCCTCTCTTAGGAAGAGAGTAAATTTGGCTCCATGTAAAGTCATAGGTAAACTATTTATCCGGTAATCTCAGAAAAGGTGAAATATAGAAGTCCAAGATGTAGACCTAAAAAGAGGATCTAATTCAGAGATGGAAAAAAAATTTCACCAACCTTTTCTCTCAGGTGTAGTTTCCTCTCTGCTCTTTCAGCTGCATTCACAGCTTCGCGTTCGGCTGGACAATGAAAAACAAAGTGCTCATTAACTGTTTTACCGGTATATTTGCATGCAATGTTTTAAAAGGCTAAAAGATAGCCTCGAGGCGGTATGAGCCTCAATTTTAATCAAAAGTATTATAAAAATCTTAAATTTGTGTAAACAAGCATTCAAAACATAATATTTATATATACAAGTATAAAAATCACCAACAATTGTCATATAAACAAAATTCCTAAAAAGATATCATTAACCTCACTACTATTATAACTAATAGGATTGAATTATTCTATAAATTTTTTGTCTTCAATGTTTGTAAAGGGTAAGTACCAAGTAGTAAAAGTAGCAAGAGATCAAATTGTTATGATTTAAATCTTTATATTGTTAAAGAACAAGAAAATTAAGACTATTATTCTAATTATTATATGAGGTGTAGAGACGTTAAGCATCAATGTGTTTTCGTAGAGGCGTAAACCGATCCAAAGAAGGTACAAACCTTAAGGCTAAAAGTTCCAGGCGTAAGCCTCAATAGCTTTATGAAACATTGAATGCATGTGAAGATGGGATGACTAAAAAACAAACACAATATGTGAAGTCCATACTTAGGGGTGCAAAACACGTGTTTTTTTAAAGAAAAATGATGCAAAATGTGAAGACTCCAAAATTTCAAGCAAGTCTGCAAGTGTAACTTCAAAATTTCATCCTTATAACAAAAATGTCATTTCCAATTTACCTTTCAAATCAGGCTTCCTTTCCACTTTAGTCCTATTCAATCTATTCACAATGTCATTGATCCGTTTTTCAACTCTCACAGTTCGAACCTGAATTGTATATAAAGACAGGTTTTGTAAGTCACCTTGAATATTACAACCATACAAGACGCATAAATAGCTGTGTTAAAAAAAATTTAAAAAATAAATAAACAATGAAGCTTACCATCTTGGAGTTATGAAAACCAACTTGACCAACATCCATAGAAGCAGTTTTCTTCAAATTGGCCCAAGGTGTATAGACAACATCAATGTTGTTCACCTTGTTTCCTGTCAAATAAAAAACCAAATAGGCTCCTAACTTGTGACGCAATTCCAGTCATCCATAGAGAACAGAAATGCAGTGCCCGAACATAGAGACAAACACAGTTCACTAAAGTTTAACTAAACCAAAGCCTATCATTTTTCTATTTTCTAGAAATAGACTGTTCAAATTCTACCTTGAATGGAATTGGCTTTGACAAGCTGAGCACAATCCTCCAGCAACCCTTCGCTCATATCATCAATGGTCTGCCCTTTTTGCATTCTCACATAAACATGGGCAGATGACATCTTGTCAACATGGAACCTGCACAAAACAACATTTGTTGAAAAAAGAAATCCCAAGCCAAATTCACCCTTAACGCAAAATAAGAAGAAGAAAAAGAAAGATGAGCCTTGAATTCTTCACTTCCATAAAAGATTTGATAAGTGATAAATCAATGTCCTGTATCACTGGATAAGGATTATGCAAACAAAATTGAAAATTCACACAATCCACCAGACATAACCTTTTTCTTTTAACCGTGACTGTGCCTGTGCGCACTTCAACTATTGTCCCAGGACATACCGTCTAACCCTACAACATTTGGATGACAAGAAAACCCCTAGGAAATGAACTCCTAGTTAGGTGGCCATCATCACCTCTTATTTTCTCAAAGCACCAAACCTAACTATCATGGTTAGTCCGGTGGTCAAAAGGGCTTTAAGAAGGCAAAAACTAATGGGTAAAATCTGTCGTGATGGCCACCACTTAGGAACTAATTTCCTAAAAGGTTCCTTGACATACAAATGTTGTGGATTCAGGCAGCCGTGATAATAGTCGGATGCACTTAAGCTATCCACACTTATTAATTTCGAGATACCGGTTCAAGGATAGCCATAGCTTCCATTTCATCGAGCTCCACAAACAGAACCAAGGATAACCATAGCTACCATTTTACAAAAAATCAGAGCCAAAAAACAAGTAAACAACCACGAAAACCGTAATCATCAGCACTTGTGCCCTACTTGATTAATTACGAGAAATCGTTTTCATAAACATCTCGATGAAATTAACATCCAAATCACAAGCCGTGAAAGAAACAGAAACAAAGAAAAGAAACCACGGACGATAGATTACCAGATATCCTCAGGGAAGCCGTACTTGATGAGCTCCTCGTTCTCGTGCTTGTCGAGCCCCATGAAAATGGTGTAATCACCGACGTCGGTCCGGGCTTTGAAATAGAAAACCATGGTGGCTCGAATTCGTTTTGCTCAACCTTCCTCAAGAACGAAAATGGAGAGAGCAGAACGAATTAGGGTTTTCAATTTGGGGGAAAATAGACAATGGATGGCTGTTTGTTGTGTGCGATTTTTGATCGGACGCTGATATTCCACGGTAGCGTAGAATAATATTTTTAATCCGGCGACTCGCCGAAGAAAAATTACGTTACGCAATTGCATTAAAAATAATAAAATAAAGATTTGCTATAACACCAATATCTGATTATCTATACTTATTTATAAATTTGCTATCTATCCTAAACTAGCTATCCTAGAATTTTTATTATAGTTTTAAAAGCTTAAATATATTTCAGGTATGTTATAACTTAGTTTTATGATTAAATTGTCGAAAGACATACTTATCCTACAACATTTGAATGTCAAGAAAATTTATAGAAAATTAATTTACAAATAGATGATTATTATGGATTGATCTTATCTCGCTTCTTGGTTTTTAAAGACTCACGTGACCACTAAATAACTCAATGATGGTTTGGTTTTAAAAACAACCATTTAATTTATATGTTTTGAGAAAATCTAAAAATTAGTCTATATCATTTATAATCGATAATTAATTATGTTGTGTAACTATTTATAACTAAATACTTAAAAACATATATATGTATATGTAAAGGATATGATTTTCTTATTCAATCGATCATTTAACTTATGTTGTCATTATTGATACGTGAATGTCGAACGAAACTTTAAATCATATTTTTTTAGTTCAATAATCTACAGGTTTCTTATGAGCTTAACAAACAATTGGATAATTCATCAAAAAAAAAAAAAAAACAAACAATTGGATACACACAAACAGTAGCTTGACGGCATCTATGTACACTCAAAGACCAAATGGTCATGTGTTTAAATCCCTCCATCTCCAAATTATTGTAATAAAAATAATGGATACTAAATGACTTACTTTTGGGTCATAGACACATATTTTATGACAGTTTAATTATGTTTTTGTTGACAATTTTATAATATAGGTCAATGATTAAATCTCATGATCTTTTAGTTAAATATATAATATATTAATTAATTAGATAACTAAAAAATGATTGCCTTATATTGGATATACTCAAATTATAAAGGATAATATTGTACAAACTATCTATAAATTATGTCGAATGAGTCGATGACACAATTAAATATCTTGTTTGTGGTTTGGTATATATTATAAAATGTTCTTAAGTATTTTTTTAAAAAAAATGTTCTAGAAAATTATGGATTGAAGGTAATTTATTATGTAAATTTACAAACCAAAAGTTTTAAATTTTTTATTTTAATATAAAAGGTGAATTTTGATATATTTTTTAAACATAAAAGTAACTTTTATGAAGCAATTAATTAATTTTCTTTGAAAATGTATTATTAACAATACTCATTAACTGTCCATAAGGTAGTAGTTCAACAATATTAATGTACACTCAACCATCAATAGGTCATGGGTTCGAATCTCCAATTTTAAATTGCTATAATTTCAAAAAAAAAAAAAAACGATACCCATCAACTTCAGCTATAAAAATGAGGTAGTTGAGAAAACAATAAAACTAAGGTCTAATCCATTTTTATGGCTCTTTTTTATCAACCGACTATTCACAATAGTTGTTCAAAAGATATTGTCAACAGAAAAAAAAAAAAAAAGAAAAAGAAAAAAAAAAGTGATTCTCCAAAGAAAAAAAAATGCGAGCTTGTAGCTTCTATGATTAAGTGGATTGATTGAGATTACGATACTTTAATTATTCGTGTATATTTAGAATGGTCATTTAATTGAACTTTAAATTAATAGATATTATAATCTTCTTTTCTATTACCTTTTCTTTGGAAAGGACTGTTTTTCAAAATAAATATAAAGGAAATAGGTAATATTATGGAAGCGTTGCGCTTTTTTCTCTTATTACTAGATAGGAAATTAATTTTGAGAAATCTGCCATTAGTTTCAGCTCCAATACTGATCAGGTAACTAGTGACTTTTTTATTCGGCAGCTTCAAGTAAAACATGTGGATTGTCATATGCATTATTTAGGCATCCCAGTTTCTTTACCTAATTCAAAAAAAGTGTCTAAAATTTGGAAGATGCTCTTTAAATGGAATCATAAGAACTTTTCTGCCGGAGGTAAGGAAGTCCTTATTAAAGCCGTTCTACAAGCTATGCCCATCTTCTTTATGAATTGCTTTAGAATTCCTAAATCCATCATTCAGGACTGTCATAGGATTATCTCAAGATTTTGGTGGGGGGATGATGATACAAAGAATCGTATTCACTGGGTTAAATGGAAGAGGGCATGCGCCCCAAAGAGAAATGGGGGTCTTGGATTTCGTGATTTAGAATTGTTCAATAAAGCTCTTTTGCCAAAACAAGGTTGGTGCTTGATTACAGCTCAAGATTCTCATTTGGAAAAAGTTCTAAAAGCAAAATATTATCCAAGTAGCTCTTTTCTCGAAGTGGTCAAAATTAATAATAGCTCTTTTCTTGGAAAAGCATCTTGTGGGGTCGGGAGCTTTTATCAAAAGGTTTGCGATGAAGAATCGGTGATGGCAAACGAGTGCATGTTCTATCTGACAATTGACTTTGTAGATCCCCTACACTAAAACCAATCACCTTTGTTGGAATTAACAAAGATATGAAGGTTTCTAACCTTTTGAGACAAGATGGAGGATGGAATGAGGAAAAAATTAGACAACTCTTTTGTCAGGATGATGTGAACCAAATTCTTCGCCTACCAAGACCAAAGTTTGTGGGGAAAGATAAGATCCTTTGGCACTATGAGAAAAATAGCGTCTTTACAGTAAAATCAGCTCATTGGCTTGGGATCCAATCGAGGGGAGAGCCTTCTTCGTCCAATGATGACTTCTCGAGAAGTTGGTGGAACTTCTTATGGAATGCAAAAATTCCAAACAAGGTAAAGTATTTCATTTGGCGCCTTTTTAATAATTTTGTTCCTGTGCAGGTAAATCTTATTAAAAGAGGAATGAAGGGAGATGCAGTTTGTAAGCATTGCCATATCTAGGAGGAAGCTCCCTTTCACGCCTTATGGGATTGCAAGCGAGTAAAGGAGTCTTGGAAGCCTTCCCATTTTTTTCATCTAGGTTTTTCCCCAACCATGCGATGGATGTGGAGGATTTGCTCTTGTGGTTTTTTAAAATTTTGGACTCTTTGCAAATGGAAGAGTTTTTTATGCTTTGTTGGAGGATTTGGAACGTCAGAAATCTGGAGCTCTATAACAAATTTGAAGGTTTTTATAGGCAGAATAATCAAGGACATCTCAATGATTGAGATTATTGTTTGTAATATATCAAGGATTTTAGAGTTGCAAACCAATTAACGAAGCTGAGCATGGAAAAACAGTGGACTCCAAGAAGATGGAAGGTGCCTTTACAACATAATTACAAAATAAATATAGATGCAGCCACCAATGTTAACGATAATCGAAGTGGGATAGGTCTCATTACTAGAAATTGGAAGGGCGAAGTTATGTTTGCTGTTTCAAAACCAATATTAGGTGTTCTGATGCGGAGTTTGCGGAAACTAGACTATTCATGAAGGTGTGGAGATTGCTTTAACGTTGGGTTTCAAAAGAGTTGAAGTTGAATCTGATGTCTTACAGGTGATACATTTACTTCAAAATCGAGCAAATGATCTTTCAGAGGTGGGGAGAATTGTTGAAGAAACTCTAAGGTTAGCACGCAACTTCGAACACATTGATTTTAAATAGATTGGACGAGATGCTAACAGGTTAGCTCATAATCTGGTGCAATTTGCTGCTATCGAGCTTGAAGAACATCAATGGATTGAAGAGTTGCCAGATTTTTGTGAAATTTGTTATTTAGATGAATTAGTGAAAAATCTACCCACCTGTATGGAAGATTTTGATTCGGTGTAATTGCTATTTTCTTTTCTTTCTAAAAAAAAAAAACAAAAAACATATGAAGTTGAAAAGTCAAAATTTTATAATTATTAATACATTCAACATTCATCTAAAAAATTAGATTTACTATCTCAGTTAAGCTAGCTTGATACTTTAAACATCACTGTTTCCTTTGCTAAATTTTGCTTTGTTTTGAAAAACATTAATTTTTTTCATGATGAAATATGTGTGTTTGACTAAACAAATATGTGGTTTCTGGGAGAATAATCAATTTTATACCTAGATTTATAAGGTTGTATCCAATTTTATAAAAAAAAAAAAATAATAAATTTTTTTTTAAAAAATGGATACTTTAATTGAATCTTAAATTATTAATGATTATAATTTTTACTCTTTTTTTTTAATATAAAAGAGGTTATGGATTCCAACATAGGATCAGGTTATTAATACATTTAATATCTCACTCGCTTTGACTTATAACTTTCACTTTATGTTAGGTTTCATAACTAAATTTAAACATTTGTAATTTATGTAGAATTTTAGGTACACCTACACCCATCTGAAGACTTAATGCCAGAAGACAACAAACAATTTTAGAATATTAAAATTAAGCTTATTTGCAAGTTTTGAATTTGAAACTTGAAACATACTTTGTAAACATCAAGCCTCAACCAATGAGACTACCTCTTGGGGACTTCTTGTAATTACAATTTACAATTACTAAAATGGATAGTCCATTATTTAGTTCAATATTTAGAGGTAAACATTTAAACTCATAACTTCTTGATCATGAATACATTTAATCAGCTAAGTTAATTGGCAAAATAATTACTCGTAAGGTACAATAACCAACATATCATCTTAACCTAATTAATATATCAAATAAGGGCATTCCGAATAAATTCTACACCTGCACGACAAATTTACCCATTACCTAATGAGAAATTTGTAGCCTAATTGGAGCAATAATAGTATCTCATATATACTTTTATATTTAAATTTTAGTACAAGTTAAAACAAAAAAGAAACCAAAAGGGTTAATAACTAAATTAGGATGCTAAGTTAGCATTTCTTACACAAATTTGGGTTAAGAATGTATAATGATATCGTACAATGCATTACATTTAAAATGCATAGTGAATAGGAAAAATAATATTTAAAATTTAAAAATAATATTTAAAATTTCGCAACAGATATTTGTTTAGTCAAACACACATATTCTCAAATGCATAGTGAATAGGAAAAATAATATTTAAAATTTCGTTCACACACCTATAAAAACTCGATAATTTTCCCAAACTAATCCATCCATTTCTAAGTTTTCCAAATCCCACAATAAAGAGAAAATGTTCGACGATACAAGTACGCATTTTGACTATTTTTACTAGATACCGACTAAATCTATAATATTTGGCTCTTGAAAATTTGTAGGAAATTAATTCCTAGATGTAACTGGTCACCTTAAATTGTACTTAAATTTAAGACCCTTTTTAACTAATAGACTGAATCATGATGGCTATGGACAAAATTTTATTTCAATACTACCCACACACCATACTTTCTTTATTCACATTATAGGGCTTAGGATCTCAATTGAAAGGGGTGAATAAACTTTCTAGCATTTATAAGATATGTGAACTATTTTTTTCATTACTAATTGATTTTGAGATGAAACTTCATACTATCTAATTTGATATTATAGCTCATTAAACTCAAACAAGTATTCGGTCCAAAACTCGTTAATAAAAAAGTGACACTATTTTGAGAGGCATGTTAAAGATCCCACGTTGAAAAGGCAAGGAAACCTACTATCATTTTTTTTTACTTTCTTTATATTTGTGACTGTTCAAGCCAATTTCGCAACTAATATCACAGAACATACCATTCGACCTTGCAACATTTTAATATTAAGGAAACTTATAAAAAATTAATTCCTAAATAGGTGATCACATGGATTAAACTCATCCCCTCTTAATTCCCTAAGACCTTCCTGTCCACTAGAACCTCCTTCTAGCATTTAAAAAATACGTGAATTACTACTTTCATTATCAATTAATTTTGAAATAGAACTTCGTATTATCTAATAGACTTCGGAAACTCTAAAGTTTATTTAGAGGATTCTAACACTCATCATAGGTGCGTGGTTGTAAAGTCAAGGAATCATGAATCGTGCAAGACTTTGAATCTCGATAGATCCGAGTAAATGTTGGTGGACACACATCATTTTTTTTAACAAAAATGCTGACATGGCAAACCATAAATGGCCGTAGTACTAAAAAAATAACATAACAAACTATTCTAAATGATGCCAATCAATTAATCCTAGCATCATAGCCATCAAATTTAAGAGAATAAAATTGCATGACTAAATCCAAATAATCATAAGAATCTAAAAGCAATTACTAGATCACATTTCTCTCCAAAAAGACCAAACCTTATGGCTCATATTTGCAGAGATTCTCAAATCCCATGTACTCGTGTCGCTGAATTTGTCCAATCGTCTTCGAGATTCCAACTCCACCTATCAAACCAAACCAGAATCCATTTCAGATTTATTTAATTATTTATTCTGCAGAGAAAATGGCATAAATCAGTTTGTTTATAAATTGTTTTCACCTAGAGAAATTGCACTGACAAATATTGTGAAGGACAAAATGAAGATAATTAAGGATGCTCTTCCAATCAGGTTAATCAGCTTTCTGATTACGTGCTGGCCAATAAATGCAGCTATGGCAGCAACAAGGATGAAGTAAAGAGCTGCAATATTACAACTTGCTTAATAAGTTTGATGGTTAAGAGCTTATGAGAAGAAAAAGAAAAGAATTTCTTGGATTAATTATAATGTGATTCTTCGTGTTAGAGACATCGAAAGATAATTGTGAAACGGGACGTTTTTGGCTACGGAATTGATTACCATAAGGAACGGGAAAACGGTCGAGAAGATAGTATTGTATTACAGACATTGATGAGGAGAATGACATTCCAAATGTTGCTGTAGCACTTGATACCTGCAAAATCAAGGTTAAGTAAAGTTAACTTTGATATAATTTCACCAGCTAGAATCATAGTTCAACCGACATAAAGTATAGACTAATGATAAGAAGTCGTGTGTTCAAACTTCTCACCCTAGCTTAACTAAAAAAAAAACCTTTGGTATGATGTTTGTCCACAACAACATATAATTCATCTGCTTATTATCAAGGGCAGTCAGCAGCCACCTTGGCAATCAAATGAGTCCAGTCAACCTTCATCTGATGTGGATATCAAATAGAGGAACATTCCAGATCTCTTTGATTAATGCACTTTTCATTTAATTATTCAAATATGTTCAACTATGTTGTCAAATGTCACCTTCCTCACCAAATTGCGTATAAAAGAAGAATGGCACCCTAACTATAATATATATATATAGATATTTTTTTTTTAGCTCTACAACAATTAGGGAATTTGAACTGATGACCTTTGGATCATTAGGCACATATTGATACCACTAAGTTACTGCTCGTTTTAACCCCTAACTCTAATTCATTGAAGCATAGAGAGATGCCATACAACAGTGTGTTCTCTGTCTATTCGATCTTCTCCATCTTTTCACTTCCAAATGTTGTCGGAATAAAAATAAATGATATGATTTTTAAAGTACTTGTACGTAAATTTTTAATTCAAAAATATTATCCCAAAGAATGAAAAAGTGATATCAATCAGTCGTATACACCAACAAAATTATTTCTTATTCGAAAAGAAAACAAAGAGAAACTTCATTAAAAAAAACGAAGCCAAGAAAAAGGGGAGAAAATCATGGAACTACAAATGAAAAATGTAACATCACAATGGCTCATGTCCACGGAGTAAAAATTGGAAATTATTGAAGTCAGAGGTTCAACAATGTGGAGTTGCGATAATTTGCTTTATAAGACCATGTTTGATAACCATATGGTTTTTTGTTTTTTGTTTTCAAAATTTAAGCTTATTTTACTCAAATTTTCTACAATGTGCTCCGTCTTTCACACAATGTATCCATCTTTTCTTAAGAAAGTAGGTGAATGCTAACCAAATTTCAAAAACAAAAACAAGCTTTTTGAAGCTACTTTTTTTTGTTTCCAAATTTTAGTTTGATTTCTACAAATATAGGTAGATATCCAAGTAAGAAAAACATATAGCAAGGTAGTTGTGGTAGGCTTAAATTTCAAAATTCAAAATCTAAAAACAAAATGGTAATCAAATGGGACCTAAGGAACCCATTTTAATTTGCTTCATATGATTTTTAATGTACATGTAGATAAATTTTTAATTCAATGATATTAAACCAAAAGAATGAAAAAGACGAAGCCAACAAGAAGGTGAGAAAATAATGGACCTAGAAATAAAAAAATGTAACATCACAATGGCCCATGGATGAAAAAGAGAAACTTTATTAAAAAAACGAAGCCAAGAAAAAGGTGAGAAAATCATGGAACTATAAAATGGAAAATGTAACATCATAATGCCCATGTCCAGGGAGCAAAAATTGGAAATTATTGAGGTCAGTGGTTAACTAATGTGGAGATGCCATAATTTGCTTCATAAGGGACCCACTTTAATTTGCTTCATATGATTTTTAATGAACATGTAGATAAATTTTTAATTCAACGATATTACCCCAAAAAATGAAAAGGACGAAGCCAACAAAAAGGTTAGAAAATAATAGAACTAGAAATAAAAAATGTAACATCACAATGGCCCATGGATGGTCCACGGATCCACTGTGGGAAATTATTGAGGTCAGTGGTTCCAACAATGTGAAGATTCCATACTATTTTTCATAACCCACTTTTAAAGGGTATCCATGTGAAATATATTTTCTCAATGCATAATGTCCACATATTAAGTAATGGAAAAAAGTTGTCCAGATAAGGGGGTTTTTAATGAATAATAATATTAAAAAAAATCTATAGATATAAAAAATTTAGAAACTTTAAAAAAAAATAGAAAAATTTCAAATATAGTAAAAATAAAAAATGGCCACTATAAATTGAATGTCATTCCCTCTTAATCCTTTAAAATCTTCTTAACCATTAAACGATCGTTAATGTTTAGAATACTTTGAAAAATATACAATACAAAAATTGTGAAAAAATCTAATTTTGTTCAGTAAATACTTTTTATAAAATAAAATGAGGACAGAGGCACGTGCCTCCCTGGTCCTCTAGTGGATCCACCCTTGACTTCTAGGTCAAAAATGTGCTCAGAGTTCACAGACAGCATGATATTAGCGTGGAAAACTAATAATTGTCCGTCAATAACACAGTAACATTGGTGTATACCATTTACGATAAGGAGCTCAAATTTTCCTAATAGTGTTGTAGAACTAAAAAATAATAACAATAATAATTTTCAGAAAGATCTTAAAGCCATGTGCCAAGGTTCAGAAACGTACCTGAGGGGGAATGCCCAGCTCCAAAAACAGAGGACCCATAATAAATCCTCCACCAAGTCCAAGCAGCCCACCGACAACTCCAGCCATTATGCCGAGGAAGCAATACAGAACAAGCTGGTGAACTCGAAAATCTTTCTTCTGATTTCCCAGAGATGCAATTTTTCTCCGTCCTTTGTACAAACAAACTGCCTCATAACCAGATGCACCCAAAGCGATTGGAATCTGCAGAGTGATTATGAGGGAAAATGATTATTTGTATTAGAGGTGAATGAAAGGGGGTTACGGGGGAATGACACGGGGAGAATTTACCTGTAGTAAGTTTAGCACCCAGTATTCCAATGAACAATTGGATGAGTGCTTCTGTTTTCAACAAGAAAGGAACGATTTTCAGTTTATTGTGATTATAAAATAAAGTTTATTTTCAAGAAAGAAGAGGCAAAAACCTTGGTAATCTGTATTGCGAGGAATGCAAGCCAAACAAATACAATAATTCCCAGTTCTTTCCAATACACATTCTTGAGAATTGGAACCTGCCATTTCAATCACAGTTTCAGCATGCTCATTTATGATATCATTCATGTCTAATAAGTATGAGAGAGTTTTTTGTTCCCCTTTTCGTGAGAAGGGAGACTTATGGTGGAAGGTTGGAATGTGCATTATTTTGTGGAGTTTATGGCACGAGAGAAATAATAGAATCTTTAGAGTAGAGAGAAATCCCCAACTAATATTAGGGTGGAGAGAGATCTTCAACTAATATTTGAGCTTTCGTTAGATTCCATGTTTCTCATTGGTCCTCATCTATCCTACTTTTTTGTAATTATCCATTAGAAATAATTTTATTAGTTTAGAATCAGTTTTTGTAGCTGGTCTACATTTACTTGGACTGTTTTTTTGTTTGTCCTTTTGTATTGTTCTTTCATTCATTTCTTAATGAAAGTTTGGTTCATTAAAAAAGGATAAATAATGAACTTACCTCAGGATCAACAGGATCCATTTCGGGGCTTTGGCTCGGACCACTGGGAAGTGGAGCATATGCCACATTATCGCCTTGAGGATCTGATTTTACAAAAATGGAATATGAAATAAGAACAAGAATTAGCACGGTCTTGATATACTAAACAGTAGATTGGCTCACCATTTGATTCAGCGCGTTTAGCAGCCTCCTGAAGTTGAAAAGAAGAGACAACCAATTGTTAGAAAAACAATGTCCATACTAAAAAACTTTACAGAACCATACATTTATCCTAACCATAATATTGAAAGTGAAACTATGTGCAGCAGAGACTTGAAGTTCAAAGTTTGAGTTATAACCATTTTCAATATGGTTTCCTTATTCCAAGTCTCAACACCCTTCAAAAACGATTTCGTCGATGTACCTACAAGACATGAAGATGAATCAAAGAACAGAGAAAAACATCCAGTACAAGGTTCAACGAGATTCATCTGTCAATTACCTAAGAATAGAATGATGAGGAGGACAGTAACCATCCAATCGGCAAATACGACATTTAGAACTACCCCAATGCTGATACCGAGCATGAGCATAGGCATGATGAGAAGCACCAAATCATAGTCAATAATAGGAAGATCAAGTGTCGGATGCCTTAGCTTAAGATTATAGTAAACAGTTGATGCTGCTGCTCCCATTACCATGCCTTTAGCAAACAAGCAAAACTATGCATGTTAAACATATTGAAAGCAAATCCTGAGCGGATTAGAGTTGATTTGATACTACAAAGATAGCCATGCCTAGTAGTTAAGAGAGTTTTAAGAACTAAGCAGTTACGGGTTCAAACTTCAATCCATGATGGCCACAGGCCACTCATAAAAATTAATTTTCTCTGGATTTCCCCACAACCAAATATAGTAAGGTCAAGCGGTTGTCCCATAAAGATAGACGAGTTGCACGTAAGCTAACTTAGATACTCGTGGATATAAAAAGCTATATTGCAAAGATCATTCCCCATACATTTTGATATAGCTGTAGATGACTTTGGATCGAACCCAATGATTAAACTAAGCATGGGAACATAAATTCCACCACCACCAACACCTCCTACGCTTCCAAATGCAGCACCCAAAAATCCAATAACAGAACCTACAATAATCTGCCACCCAAACTCCATTTCCTGTAAAGAAGGTTAAAATACAACCATCAATACATGTGTCTTACTTGTACCTTTGTAGATAATGATTTAATTCTCGTCGAAAAATCTTCACTAAAATCTCATCAAAGACTAATATAGTTATGGAACATGGACAAGTAAATGAAGACAGTGCATCTTCCTACTCCAAAATCAAAGATAGTTCAATTAGAAAAACTAAACGCAAGCCAGACAATTTTTCTTCAACAAGTAAAGTGAAACGTGAATAGTGTATTATTAAATATAAAGATTACTATTATAATGTCAGCTATGAAATGATAAATGGGAGTAAGTTAACGTACTTTTTATAGTCCGAAGCCCATAAGCTTAATTGTTTATTAAAGAAGTATTAAGGCATATTTAGGATTGATTTTGGGAATGACAAGTGATTTTTACCATTCTAAAATCACTCTAAAACATATCGTTAATGTATTTTCTTCATTGTAACCTAGAATAAACTAATATCAAGTGCAAAGCCTTTGAATATAAAAAATTCGAACAGTATAAAGCAAGATCTTCAATGAAAGCACAGAAAAGTTCATATATCAAAAGAATTCAATATGCAGAACTCCATTTTTCACAATGAAACCATAAATAATCCAAAAACATGTACATAATTTGTTAGATCTGAACCAAAACAGCCAACAAAAGCTAACAGCTAAACGAAACCATAAAAATTATGTTAAGTGATGATAATGAAGTTATAGGTTGGAATCTCCCAACCGAAAATTATTATTGAACTCAAAAGATGCAAACCAAGACAAAACCTAGAACGACAGTTTCCAAACAAAACAAAAAAAAACTCTAAAAGAAAGTTCCAAAAGGACAAAAACTCATTTGATGAACACAGAGGAGGCCGAACAACAAGATTTATTCGAGCCTAACATCACAAAATCAAGTTCAAACATCTAAACTACGTTTTTATTTTCACTCCATTTAGAGAAATCGCAAACAAACGATCCTGAAAATATAGAACAAATCCGAAATGCATTAGGTTTTCTTTATCATCTACAGAAAGCAAGGTACAAAAAGTTACTCACAGGCCACACATGATGATACCCCGTTCTATCCGGCTGCCACAAGAAACTCAAAGCGCCTCGGAGCAGATTCAGATCTCCAGAACCTCCATCTCCGTCGAGTCTCGCCGTTTCGAGTTTCATTTTCCGTTCGCCGGAAACCAGGGCCAACGCCATAGCAAAGTTGAGAATCGTCACCGCCATTGACCGAAACCCCGCCCATGTTCTTCCATAATCACCCGCCATTGAAGCTCCGAAAACTCTCCTTCTGCTCAATCGCCAAATGAAACACGAAATTGATTGCGAAACGTGGAAAATGATCCGAGCAGTGGCTTATATAATTGTAAAGTAGAAATTATGGAAACCGAACGCCAAAATCATTGAGAGTGAAATTTGGAGAAAATGATGGTGGTTGAGTTCTATTATTTCTCAACCACTTGGCTGGAATCAATTAATGCTTCAAATATAAAGGATTTTTCTCATATCCATTTTTTAGTTTTAATTCACCTTCCACTTGTTGATCAAACAGAAAAATATTGTTTCTACGAATGGTTCAAAATAAAATTAAAATTTCAACAATATGTTTGGATGGAGAAAAAATGAAGGAATGGCGCTAAAACATGTTTAAATTGTTTGAATTGAAAATCGTAAAAATTGTTTTGAATAAACTTTTGTGAATGAGTGATTTGGAGTTTTAGAAAAAGAAAAAAAAAATTGTTTTTACGAGGAGTCTAACTATAGCTGTTTGCCTAATGGTGAAACAAATATTAATAAATTAAAATGTCGCAGGTTTAATTTATGACGGTGACATATACAGAATTTTTTTTTTATATGTATTTAAATATTGTAAGTGGTGCAAATCCACCTGAACAAGTTCACTAATATAAAAATAATAATATGTTGAAAGTGGAGTTTTAATGAATAGTTGAAATGTTGGATTGGAATAAATGTTTTTTCGGAAAAAAATGCTCAAACCATCCTTAAAATATGGTGTTTATCATAATCAACCCCTTAAATTTTCAATTTGAGTAATTACTACCCCTAAATTTTAATAAGTGTTGCAATTAAACCCTTCAGGCAAAACTTGAAGGATTCTTGTGAGAAGGGTAAATTTGTCATATTTTTATATTATAATTCTACGAAAACATATTATCTGAAAACCTACGCAAAGAGAAAGAGAATTCCATGGCGGCACTTAACTTGATTTTCAACAGAAAAATGGAGTTTCCCCCCACAAGTTGTCCACCAGTTGAGATGTTTACAAAAAATTGCAGCTGCAGGTTTACAAAAAATCTCCTGCTCCTTCTTCCCTTCCCCCTTTCCCGATTAAAATTTTCATTTTTGAATTCAACTTCCACAAAATTTCAGATTCAAAAACCCCAAAACCTCAATATGATTTATTTTCCACTTCAATTCCCACTAAAAAAAACGCCCAACATTAAAAACCCACCTTCCTAGAAGCAGTTTATTTCAATTCCAAAGAAACCCATTTCGAGAAGGAGATTGATTCTAAAGCCACTCGTCGATATTGCCAATTGTTTGAAAGCATAATGTCAACAGTGTTGGAACGGGCGGTGATGAAGCAAAACTATCAACATCTCAGCTTGCGGGGGGGGGGGGGGGGGGGGGAACCCCCCTTTTTCTTTT
>JBBMKA010000018.1:2625609-2654972 GCA_037833695.1 Sechiopsis laciniata
GCTTTAGCGAAGCTTTGGACAAGCCACGTCATCATTCTTCCATTTATCATTTTATTTAAATTGTGTGTTTGGGATTTCGCGAACAATAACTCAACCTAAATCCTACTTAAATATATCAAACAAACACTCCCTAAAAAGTAGTTTTAACAGGAAAAAAGGGCAAAACAAGGGAGGCTTAATAAATTTTTGAAATTTGCTATAGGAACCCAACCAAATGGGGGAAACATAGTTGCAATAGAAGCTTTTCTGATGAGGTGAAAACTAAGAAATCTAAAAACAGGACAGAACTTGCTACCTCATTCAAAATCTGTTATGTTTTGTTTGGATACAACTGTAGGCAAAGTTTTGCACATAAATTAGCCCAATGTTAAAAAAGCTTTAGCTTACACAGGATGGGGATGGATGATCTGGATGGAAGATTATGCTTCCCCCCCATCCACCACAGCTTTCTTCAAATTTATTCCTTCTTGCTTCCTTTATCATCTTCCCTATCTTCAGATGAATCACCGGTCGTCTTTGACTCGTCGAACTCTAACAACTGCACAAAAAATGAACAAATACCCAGTTTGAATCAACCAAATCCAGTGCAATTCTGTCTCGACGATCGGAATTTATCATATCATATATGTAGGAACGGGGGATGTTCTGAGCATATATGAACGAAAGCAAAAACGACCATCGTTAAGAATAAAAATAGAAAACAAGTGTTCCCAACCGGAAGCCTCATTGATATAGAAGGCTTGAGATCCTTTGGAGATCTAGGTTCAAAACTCACAAGTGAGTTTAATTGTAAAAATTTTATTGTATTCTACTGAATTTAGGTCATGGGATTGGCGCAAGTACCCTAGGTTATGTAGCGGAACAAATATGTTTGTTTTCAGGTGGGCGGCCTCGATTTCCGGTAATAAAAAATGGAAAGCAAGCAAAGAAAGGGAATAAGTGCAGGACAAACCAGTTTCACATCGCCATTCCATATGACATGAGCAGCCAAAAATCCAATAACAGAAGGCACAATGTACAGAAGTGCAGGCTGAAAAAACATGAAAGCAGATGGAGATCAGGCAACATATTTTCAATAAGGAGATTGTTCTAATAAAGGGTGCATAGACCAGAGACAGAGCAATGTGAAAGCAAACGTCACCTGTGCAGCTTGAAACCAATTCATGACTATTATTGTGAGGACCAAACCAACTTTGTATCCCACAAAAGCACTCTTAAAATATTGACCGTCTTTTCCTCTGGATGCATCAAACCGAAGAGCCAGAGCAACAAAGATGCCTAGAGAAAGAAAAAAAATAATAAGTTTTTTAAGTATTGGGAGGTAAACATGCCAACAAAAGTACGATGGCACATTAGATCTATAAATAAGCGAAAAACACCAACCTGCTTATGATTATGTGAAAATCATGCAAAAGAAGAAAAAAAAAACGGAGAATCAAATCATGTTAATCACTAATCATCAAGCAGCTTCTAGGTTCATTTTCAGATGAGGAGTTCCAAGTGGTTTTACTTTCCCAATTATCAAATATCAAGGATAAAAATTCCAACAACTCTATCCCTCTGATAACCCAGTGTCTATTTTGTGTCTGGGTGTGCAAACTGCAAAGCCATGTCAAAACTGAGTGAAAGGCATGTTTGGAAGTGATTTTGTATTTGTTAAAACCACTTCCTATCATTTTTTTATAACTAAGAATTCTACATGCCTTTCGCCACACTACATGCCTGAGGGCACCCGCGCTCGTCCCAAGGCTTGGATTTGAGAGACAACAAGGAAATTTACAATTAAGCCCACTCGTGAGTTTCGAACATGAGACCTTCAAGAGAACATACCTTGGAGACCTCAAGTCTCTACCAACAAGGCCTCCCCTTCGAGACCACTTTCCTCATTTTCAAAATCACTCCAAAATTTTAGAGCCCAAATCAAAATTCACTTTTTTATATACGTGAGTGTTTGGGTTAGCTTATGAACACATCAACTATTCTCACGAGATAACTGTCTCACCCTATGGCATTTGATTGTCAAGATAACTCTAGAAAATTAATTTTTAGGTAGGTGACTAACATGGATTGAACTCATTACTCTAAAGACCATTATGTGACCACTAGGTCCAATGGTTAAACACTCCATAACCATTCAATTTAGACACAATTAACATTAGAGAACAGTTGGAAAGCGACATGAATGGCATAACGCAATTCAAAAAAAACATATTGGAATCATTGAGATTGGTTTTCAAGGGAGACACCAGAAATGTCCAAACCACAAATCCGACACGTGAATTCTAACTCACCGGGAATGACAATGTCACCAAGTCCAAGCATCGAAAATGGTCGAGCAGCATCTGCAGTGGGGAACAAAAGCTGCAGATAAATTTTAGAAACCAAAATCAGATAGTCAGCTTAGCCCAAATCACATTACATTGCGAAATGTGATCAACAAATGTCGTGGAAAAGAAAAATATGAAACTACTTACTGTTAAAGTTAAGTAAAGAGTACATACCTTTATAGGTGCGTCAAACGATTTTGCAACACTAACCATAACTGGAGTAAAGAAAACCCAGAAGATATCGTATACAAACAGTCCAGCCTATGAGGATATTGGCAAAAAAATCAATAAAAGGGGAAAAATAGGCAACTTTTAACAAGAATTTTCCATCGTAAACGAGTGGAAAAATAGATAATGATATCACCAACATAACATCTATTCATCAATCATCATAACAGCCAGTGGATTATATTCTAGAATGGACAGGCCGAAGCATATCAGAGACATAACATGAAACTCAAAGACAAACTTGGTGGCGTGAAATATGTGTGTTCTGTTAATTTTCTCAAAGCTCCTTTACTATATCAATAATCGAAAATTGGATTGTCTCACAATACAAGATCCTCTGCATTCATGAACATCATGGCCGTGCACTCAAAACAAAGAACAAACCAAGTTGGCATTGCATCTAAAGAAATAATCTGATGCTAAATTGTATTTCAGAACACATTTGACAATCAAATTCCAAAGCATGTTACGTCAAGAGCAGGATGATTGTCCAGTAGCATGTTTGATCAAACACCTCAAGTATTCCATACAACAGTAACCAGTAAATTATGTAGCATCATTAACTTTCATTTTCAAATCCTTATATTCCAATTCTTACCAAAAGTATGGCGCCAGTCTTAAAGGAGCCAAGAGAAAGCATTTCAATTCCCTGCACAGTAAACAGAGAATTAATTACTTGTGTGCTCAACCATATTATCAGTATATGTGCTGGGTAAATGAAAATCAATTTAATACGTTCTGTTGTTAAAAAGACATCCAAAATCCCACAAGTTAATTTTAGTGATGCCGATGATAATTGAACTGATGATTTGATTCTTGAATTAATCCTACAAAAACCTTGCCAATGAGCAAAGAGCTCCCACCCACGTTACTTTAAGGTATTAAAGATAGCAAATACCAATGAATACAGTGAAGTTTATATTAAAAGATTGCATTGTACCTGGATACAAAAGGCAAGGCCCAAAATATTGTTAGCCAGCCAGTGTTTCTTCATAGCATACCATACACAAAAAAAGGTTCCAGGAATCGATGCAACAATCTGAGACCTGGTGAACTCGATCTCCAAAGCTGTGTGAGAAATAAAAGGAAAAAAATCATTCAGCATGATAAAAGGAGATAAGGTCAACCAGACAAAATCAGCTTAAATCTTGAGAGCAGCAGAAGATCCAAACACAAAGTTATAACCGCATAAGATTGAAAAATATGGGTCTCAAAACAACAAAAGCCATTGTCCAAGTTTCAAAAAGTTTAACCTATGAACTTCCAAAAGAAAGGGCTCTTTATTTGTTTCTTATGCAAAAAAGAAAAGAAAAAAAGGGTTCTTTATACAACCCTGGCAAACATATGTGTGTGTGTATATATATATGTATGTATATATATGTATATATATGTAATATAACTAGAATAAAGACCATTAAATTTCAAATTCCTTAACAGGAAATGTGGCAATTAAGTTCTTCAAAGTGAGATCTAGACTCAGAAAAAGACAAAAAAATAGCTGCGATAGAGAGACACAGAACTGATGGAAAACATCAGTTGGGTTAAAAAAAGAAAGGTAACAAAGGGACAACATTGTGCGGAGAATAACATTGACATCTACACATTAATATAAAAACATTCGGAACGTATTGCTAAAAGAAAACAAAAGCACATACCACGGAAATATGGAAAACGCCATACAATAGCATCTTTATTCCAATGGTCTGGCAGATATCGCTTAATAGCAGGCAACAAAGTCGCTCTATACAAAATGGAAAGAGGATAATCATTGATAAATTTTGAACTTAGAGCAACACATTTAATTATAATGGAAATAATGAGAGCTTATGACCAAACACATTTGAATACATACGAAAGAGCAGCAATTCCAAGCACAAAGAAGTAGGACGTCAATACTGCGTTAACCAAGTCCTTTGATAGAAACTTGAAAAGCAAGAAAAGAGATAAAAGCATTGCACTTCCAACAAAGGGAAAACGCATGGCATGTTCACTGGACATTGTCTCCTGCATGTTTGATAATAAGATATTGTAAGCAAATGGATTGGTAATCATGTAAGAAAATGAAGAAAATGGAACTGGAAGCAATAAACAACTTGGAGTAATTCCTCGTTGCACTTACTGAAGGTGGAGTGGGTTTCACAGACCGATAACAACCAACATAAACAGTTAGACAAGCAGTCAGAACGACATTCACATTAGGATCAACCCTCATAACAAGTGGAGCTAAAGTCAATCCTGCATCCGCAAAGTTGAAGAGGTTAGGCTTAACCATACACTAGAACTTAGGATATCGTGCCCAATTCTCCCAAATGACATAACAATTGAATTTTAGGATGGCAAGATGGAAATATGACTATCAAAATTTTATCTTTCTAGTAGGTATCATTGCATTAATTCTGTTTGATAGAAATCAAGTACAATTCGTCCAGATCCATCGAGATCAGTGAATATTCACACTATTCTTAGTGGTGCTTCCAAAGTGAGCTACTATACCTCCCCCAGAATAACACAGATTCACATATAATGATTTTTAATGAGAATGAATATCTTAATATGACATGATAATACATTGCAGAATTTATTTTTATACAAATTCCAGACATGTTAACCAAAAAAATACAAATTCCAGACATGAATTTGTATACCAACTGATAAGTAAGAAAACCACACATAGCTTACAAACATGATTCCTCTATTCTCTAACACAAACTACAGAAACCTTTTATCTATGATTATACTTCATACAAGTGATGCAGATCTTGCAGATAAGTCCAAGAAATTACAATTGATAACCCTAAACAGTCAAGATTGAATCTATGATTATACTTCATACCATACAACTAACAATATTAGACGAGCATATAAAATGGCAGCTTAATAGACCCACAGGGAGAATAAAGATAATTGTTCATTCATATTCAAGCTTTTTTCAATTGATGTTGTCCCAGTGCCCAGACATCCAGCGCTAAAAGAATGGTCTTACAAAATCAAAATTATCCCGATTTCAACATTAATAGAATTACACAACTAAACACCAAAGAAAGAAAGATCCCCAGATAAACGAACGCCGAACTAAATGATTGTATTTCACAGCAACGAAAAATCAAAACAAGAAAAAAGTTACACACCCGCTAAAGCAAAATTCGCAATCCGCTCAGCGTTCTTCATGATGGGCAGTTCTCAATTAAACGCTGTCGATCCGGAAAAACTACAATAATTGTCTCGCAATTGCTCGCTCTGCAAACAAACTCGAACACAAACATATTAATTCCGCTAACCCAACACCAAACATCTAACGATTCTGAAAATGGGGGCAATTACGCAGCGTAATTTAAACTAGGTAGGTAATCAAACAGCCATAAATTAAAAGAAAATAAATATTAGAAATGGAATCAACAAAATAAAAGAAAAAAAAAATTGAATTGGAAAAAGGAACAAAGAACCATACCAATCATCAGCGGCTCGAAGACTTCGAGTGGATTTGACCACGCAGATCGGAGAGCTCGCCGAAGAAAGAGCAGGGATTTTCTTTTTTTCCACAAAATTTTCAGATTTAGGGTTTAATCTTGACGAATGAGAAAACAAAATTGAAACGGGGAATGAAATGGTAAAACCAGTGTAAACAGTAACAGGACTGGGATTTTATCGGAACGGGATGGACAAAACGTGGCGCTTTTCTATTCGTTTAAAATGGTTTATGATGCAAACGGTTGTTTATGATTGGCCGTGGTATTTGGGTAAAGACAAAAATTTCCCGGGAAAGGAAGCCACGTCTTTTGCTGATTTTTGTCCATTCACGTTTCGACACGTCGGATATGTTTTCCTCCGCTGTTGAACCGTTTATTTCCTTCCGATGTACTTTGATTTAGTGTCAATTTAGGTCTTAATTTGTTGCGAAAAAATCAGGTATATTAAATTTAATAATTAGCAACAAGACCTACCAATATTTTTACCATTTATTCTTCTAAAAACCATTATTATAACCAATAATGTTCTTTTTTTTTTTTTTTTTGAGAATCACCAATAATGTTCTTTTTCGAGATGAATGATGTCCAAATAGGTTTGGATTTTCCACCACCTATCCAAATTAATTTATGCTAACAAGAATAATAACTCTTCGATATTGGTGTATATTAAATGATCAAAAGGTTATTAGTTCGAATCTCCTAATCCAGGTTTTTTGTCATTACTACAAAAAAAACGAAGATGATAGACATTTATTTAACTAGTTTTGATTGTGTTCAGGCCCCTTTTTGGCTTTCACAATACATTTCTTCATGTGGAAAGTCCAAAGGATGGGCAACCTTTGGACATTCCATAATCTAAAGAAAGTTGTTACACTTTATAGGCCTAGTTTGATTTTTTACTTTCATTTTTATCTCTAAGTTTGAAAGCAAGTGAGGTGTTTCCCTCGAAGATGAGTTACTTAATAAAGGAAATTCTACCCCAGTGATGAACATGTGTGTTCCCTCGCTGGTGCGTTCATTTCTCTACGGTCTTGGAGCTCTCTTCTCTCCATTTGGTGGGTTCGTGTACAAGTAAGTTTTATGTTAGTAGGTTTAACCCCCAAAGTTCTTCAAAACTCAACCTTTGTGGTGTTTAAATTTATTATTTGATCTTTTATGTTGGGATCTTTCATTCCCATATATAAAAAAGCCAACTTGCAAAGTGTTGTTGATCATTTCGAATTTTCTTCATATTTGATTTTCTAGGTTTTGGTCCGACTTCTGGACTGAAATAAAGGTGATGAAAGGGTTTTGTGAGCCCTTGTGTTTGTTTTCATTTGATTGGGAATATGGCAGTAGAGATGTCAATTTTTCCCGTGAGGGTGGGTCTCTGCGGGGACGCGCCCTAACGGGGCGGAGAATGGGGTCGGGGACGGGAAAAAATTCCCTGTGGCCTAATCGGGGCTGGAGACGGGGAATGTATTCCCTGTCTCCGTTAAAATTCAATCCCCGTTCCTCGATCTTCGCCCCGATTTTTTTTTTTTTAATTTAAAATTTTTATTTTTACTTTCTTCCTTTAATTTTCGAATAAAAATATATTTGTTAATGAAATTATATATACATATGAATATTTTTCCTTAATAATTAACATTATAGTTGGAACTTATAGATATTTTATAAGAGAATCTAATTATTTAGAATAATTGTCCAAAAATTATATAAAAAATTGATTTTTTTTTTATGAAAAAATTCCCATGGAGAACCCGATCCCCGAGAAAAAAAACAGAGATTTTTTTAGGGACGAGGATTGAATTAAGTGGCGGGGACGGGGAGGCCATTCTCCAGCCCCGCGCCATGAACATCTCTATATGGCAGTATAATTTTCTATTATTGTTTTTATTATTATTATTAATGAATGGTTACAATTTAAAAAAAAAAAAAAAAAAAGACAAATCAAATCATTATTATTATTATACGTGAAGAGTTAATTTCTACCTATTTAATTGAGACAGTAAATCAGAATAACTAAAATTGAGATTTTTTCAAATACTAAATACCAAATTATAATTTTTAAAATTATGAAACTAAAATCTAACATTTTTTTTTCAAATGAGAGTTATAATTTATCTTTAAAAATAAAATTTCCACCAATTATTCAAATCTACATTTTAGTTTAATATATATATTTGGAGTTTAGGGTCAAATTTTGGGTCATCTTGCTAAAAATACAGGCTTCACTACTTTTTCCTTCTTACTTATCATATTGCATATCGTTTTCTCTGGAATTTACAGAGCTGCTCTCAAATTCCCAACTGAACGATGCAATTGCAGTTGCAGCAGCTTCATGGAGGCCGAATTTCAAAACCTACTGGACTATGGAAGCAAATGCCAACGGCTTCAATTTCTCATATCTCAAGCTTCAATTCAAGCTCACTCAAATTCCACTCTCCATTCTTTCACCAGCTCTCATCGTCTAATTCAAATGTTCTCTGTCTTCGCCCCCGTTCCGTTGCGGCAAAGCCGATGTGCAAAATGAACGATGGAGGTTTTGTTCTTATTCTTCTGCGTTAACTAATTTATCTGTCTATTTGTGGTTTTATGGGTGATTTTTTGTTGATTTATTAGGGATTTTGTGATTTTATTGATGAATATGCGTGTAGTTGAATGATTAGGGATTTTGTTTTTAAATGTTTGTTAGATTTGATATCACAGTTGGAGCTGGGAAAATCGCTGCAGAATCGGAAACTGGAGAAGCGTGTGAATGGTATATTCTGGATTATTCTTCTCAACATTGGAGTTTATGTGGCTGATCACATTTTTCAGGTAGGGTTTCTGTTCTTTTGTGCTATCAAGTCTAATGTTGTTGCTTTTTGAACGAGTGAAAAATATCCCCAAAATATTGCCAGAAAGGTGAAATGTTGCAAAGGAGTCGGATGATAGTGTTTTTAGGTCAAACCTCTATGATATATCATTTTGGTCCACTTTGGCCCTGGAAGTTCCAAAAATGGGGTACTATGGAGTCGAGTGAATTCAATATTAGACATTTGTTGTTACTGCATTTCATCCTTCCTTCTCCTTTAAGGGCCTACCCGAAAGAGAGTTCCGTGTTTCTTGATCATGAATATATGAATAGGACGAACTCTATATTTTAGAGTTTGTTTCAATTATCATGAGATGATTGCATCACGTAAATCATAAATTGCTTAGAGGTTATGAGTTCAATCCATAATAACTTTTGACATAGAAATTAATTATCTACGAGTTATCTTGATAACAAATTTAGTAGGGTGGTTGACCCGTGAGAATAGTCGAAGTGTACATATACTGGCCTAGATACATAAAAAAGCTTTAAAGTATTCCATTTTGGTCAATGTACTTTCAAATGTTCAATCTTAGTCCATGTACTTCAACTAAAGCTTAGAAGTAATCCTTGCATAAATTCGGAGTTACTTCTTTTCCTTGAAATTGGTTCAATAGTAACAATAATTTTAAGACATGAAATGACACAATTAATTTGTAGACACCTCTTGTGTTTCCATCTCTTTAATGTCTCTTGGTGCTTGACCTAGAGACGGGCGTGGTTATCTCGGATATAGTGGATCAAAGCTCCGATTTTCTGGTTTAAAAAAAAAAAAACATGAAATGACACAATGTAAATATATTTCTAAAATGAATAGAGAAAAACTTTTTTTTGTAAAGAAAATGTAACAGCTAATTTTAAGCTTGATAGAAAGTACAACTAAAAAATTGAACATTTGAAAGTACATGGACCAAAATGAAAGATTAGGAAGCAAAATGATGTTCTTACCATGAATTAACTATTTGTCAAAGCCGATTGGTACAGGGGATTAAGGGGATAATCCATTTCGTTAGATTCATAGCAGTCAACTTAGCTAGTCCAAAATTCGCTTTCCTTGTTGGAGAGATTACTTTTTGTTATTCGTGTATGTTTCGCCATTAGTTTGAACTTGTAAAATTGAAAAGAATGAGGACAATGAATGAATTCTTTTCTTCATAGGTTCGTGGCATAGGAGCTCTTTACCTGTACCACAATCGGCCTGCATGGTACCAATTTCTTACTGCAACATTTTGTCATGCTAATTGGTGAGTTTTTGCGTTCTTTAAAATCATGCAAATTTCAAATTTCTCATCAACTCTTAAAAGGAACGGTGGAGTTAGAAGCTTGCTTATCTTCTCACGAGAATGAACTATCATGGGTTATCCTAGTGGTCAAGAGAGACTTAAGAAACCCAAATAATATAGGTTCAATCCATGATGGTCATGACCATCTTCTAGGAATAAATTTTTTACAGGTTTCTTTGACATCTAAATATTGTAAGATTAGGAGGATTGTTCCGTGAAAGTAATCGAGGAGCACGTAAACTGACTCGAAAACTCACGGATATATAAAAAAACTTCATATGAGAATTGATTTTTCTGGTTTTACAAGCATGGTCATGGTTTAATGTAGTACTTGCTATTTCCTTGAATGTTTGCAGGAACCATCTGTCTAGCAATCTTTTTTTCCTGTATATATTTGGTGAGAACCACTTTTGACTTTCCTCTCTCTTCTCCAAAAAAATGAACGTTTCTAATATTTTCTGAAATCCTTATTACTTTCACTCTATGTATGAATTTCTACTTCCTTTATTGGAGGTGAAAATTGAATCATATTAAATCACACATTAACCCGAAAGCTTAAGCTAATGAGTTGGGATAAATTTAGTTATATCAACAAATCATAAAATAATCAAAATGTGTTGACATTTAATAGTTCCATTCTTTGTGTTCAACAGGAAAACTCGTTGAGGAAGAGGAAGGAAACTTTGCTTTGTGGCTTTCCTATATTCTTACTGGTGTAGGTGCAAATATTGTTTCATGGCTAATTTTACCAAGAAATGCTGTTTCAGTTGGAGCTTCTGGTGCTGTTTTTGGGTTGTTTACCATAAGTGTCCTTGTAAAGGTATCTATCTAAAACATAACGATTCATCATTTTCATCTTGATTTTAAATACATTTCAGCTAAGAAGTTCCTTCATGGCAGATGTCTTGGGATTGGAGGAAGATCCTCGAAGTTCTTATACTCGGTCAATTCGTTATCGAGAAGGTAGTTCGTTCTCTTTTTACTTCCATGTGAATGATCTTCAACACCTTCGACACTGATAAACATCCTTCCCAAATTGGGAATGCATTGCTACATTGTGCAAGTCATTTTTTAAGATGCACATTATTATTTTGCTCTATTTACTGTCTTAATCGATACAAGTAACCAGATAAATACTGACAACTTCAGTATAGTTTAATTGATAAAAATATTTGCTCTCAAGCATGTTGAACAAAAAAAAAATGGTTAAATTATAAATTTGGTCTTTATGAATATAAAAATTAGAATTGTTAAGGGGTAGCCTAAGAGTTTAGGGTCTCTTGGTCATACTAGCTTAGAGGTCTCAAGTTTGAGCCATTAAGTGAGCTTAAATTAAAAACCCTTGATGCCTACCGTGTTCGTGACTTGGCGGTTTGGGTACCTCCAAGTATAGAGGAGCAAAGCTCCAACTTCTTATTATAAAAAAAAAAGTTAGAATTTCATCAATGTGGTTTTATAAAATTTTCATAAATAGTCTCTAAACCGTAGAGACCATTCATGATGTTTTATCCAATCATAAGAACAAAATTCTAACTTTTAAATTAATAGGGACTAAATTTTAATGTTTTCCAAACCTAACCATCATGGATTGGTCAAAAGGTATTGGGAAACTAAGAGATTATGAGTTTAATCTATGGTTGTTGGCCACCTACCTAGTACCTAGGAAATGTTAGGGTCAGACGATTTATTTTGTGAGAATAGTCGAGGTGTGCATATGCTAATCCAAATGCTTACGGATATAAAAAAACTTTCTTCAAACCTTAGAGATCAATCAAATTGGTAACTTAACAAAAAACAATTACATAATAGAGTCCAAATAAAGTGTTAAAAAGAGGTTTTCCCTTTTCTTTTAGTACTGATTAACATGAATCTTGTTGTTTATTAGTCTCTTGTTCATTTTCTGTTTGTTGTGCGTTATTTGGTCAAACTATAGGTTATGGAAGCAGCCCAAGCTTCAACTGCATTGTCGGGAGGCTTCCGTGGAGGCGTGTTGCAAAATGTCAACCATGTTGCTCATCTCTCTGGGGCGCTTGTCGGCGTCGTTCTGGTATGGCTTCTCAGTAGAATTCCTTCTCAACACTCTGATCTAGATGCCTCAGCTCTGCATAGGAAAGGAACATAGAATTGCTGTAGGCAATTCCACTTTTTCACTTCGAAATTGAAAATTTTATTGTTGTATAATATTTATTGTTGTATCTTGTTTGAAATATTTCAACTAGGACTTTCATAATAGATTCTCTTAAGTACGCACAAAATGTCTGAATAATACAATTCTAAAAAGAAGTTTCTGTCGATCTTGGAGAAATCGAATTAGGTTATTATTAATTGATATTCAAATGTGTTACATTGGCCTCTCTTAAATAGGGAAAAACCCAAATTAGAATAAGCCAGTTTACAAGACGAGGAAAATATACATAAGGAAAGACAATTAATAAAATAATTGATATTCAAATGGTCTAAAAATGTCTTTTGATTTGACGGTCAAAGTGCAACTTTGGGAGCCCTTTAGTTAGGACATCAACAATTTGTTCTGTTGTAGGTAAGTAGAGAATGTAAATCACTTTAATGTCAATTTTCTCCCTAATAAAATGTTTGTTAACTTCAATATATTTTGTCCTATCATGAAATTCTAGGTTATAAGCAATGGAGTGGAGAGGACAACATTGTTGTCACAATAAATCTGCATAAGTATGACTTTATGAATTTTAGTTATTCTAGAAGTCGTTTTATCCAAATACCTTCACAAATTTCATGAGTTAATGCTTTAAATTTTGCTCCAGCACTACTTTTAGCTACTACACTCTGTTTTTTTTACTTCTCTTGTAACTAAATTTCTCCAACAAACGAACAATAACCTGACGTAGTACTTCCTGCCCAGTCAGTATCAGCGTAGATTTCAATATTGAAATTATTGTGTTTCTAAAATAGTATGCCTTTTTTCGGAGTCCCTTTTAAGTATCTCGAGATTCTATAGACTACCTCAAAATGATTCTAGTTTGGAGCACGCATAAATTAACTTACCATACTTACTGCAAATGCAATGTATGGTCTCGCGTGAGATAGATTAATAAGTCTTCCCACGAGTAATTGATATCTCTAACCTCTTTCTCGACTGTTGCTTGCAACTTTAAATTTAGTTCAATAAGAGTTTCGGTTGTCCTGTATCATAGTAATCTTGTCTCTTTCAATAAGTCAAGGTTGTATTTTCTCTAATTAACAAGGATTCCTTGCTTTGATTGGACAAATTTCATCCCAAGTAAGTACTTTAATTTTGAAACTTATTTGTTAGTCTTTTTTTAGTTCATTCATTCCAGCTTCATCATTACATGTGAAAATTATATCATCCATATATACTATTAGAACAACCATCTTCTCATCACTAATATGTTTGTAAAATATGGCATGATGTGCTTGACTCTGAAGAAACCCATAACTTGTAACTGCTTTCCTAAAACGTTCAAACCACACTCTAGGGGATTGTTTGTTAACTCCAAGCTTCGCTTCAAATCTAGGTAGTAAATCCATAGACACTCCTCTTTAAGATCACCATTAATGAATGCATTTTTTACATCAAGTTGATAAAGTGACCATTCAGAGTTAACTGCAATAGAAAGTAGTACTCGAATCGAGTTAATCTTAGTAGCATGAGCAAATGTCTCTTGATATTCAATACCATAGGTCTGAGTAAAGCCTTTAGCAACGAGTCTGGCTTTGTACCTTTTAATGCTACCGTCTGCATTGCACTTTACAGTGAATACCTATTTACCTCCTACGATTTTCTTATCCTTCAGTCTATCAACCATTTCTCATGTACAATTCTGTTTGAGTACATTCATCTCCTTCGTAACTGCTAAATTTCAGTTTGCATCATTATGAGCTGCTTGTATATTCTTTGGAATAAAAAGGTTAGCTAACCTAGATGTGAATACGTTATGGTTATCAGACAACCTATGATATGACAGATAATTGGCAATTGGATATTTCGTACAATTACGAATTCCCTTCCTTTGAGCTATAGAAATATTGAAATCAAGGTCAAGAGAAGAAATATTGGGATCAATATTATTAGAAGAAGACGAGTTACTTGTATCTTCGTAACATTCTTTTGGGAATCTAATTGATACGGTAACAAATCCATTGTCCGATCTCCATTGTTTTAAATAGGTGTCCTTCTGGTATAAACCTGAAGCTCAGAACGTGATTAGGAAGATCAACCAATAGTATTTCTCCTCTTGATATAGAACATTCTACCTTTGGCATAGGACTAGGGCTGACTTTATTAGGACGAATAATTTGAAGAGGAGAACTTTCCCAAAAATACTAGGAGTGCAGCAAAAAATCGAAAAATCGAATCAAACCAATCCAATCCAATGGATCGGATCGGCTTTTTAGCACAAAGTTGGGCATATCGGTTTATAATTTGAAAAAACCAAAAATATTGGATAAGTTCCAATTTTCTTTTAAAAAACCAATAAAAATCGAATCAAACCGATATATATATACATACATATGCATACATACATACATATATAGTCAATAACTCATATAAAGTCATATTTCTTCCATTATTTAGAAGATTTTCTAAAGTTTTGAAGATAAATGTCAATATATTTTTCAAGTAACTTTTTCAAACTTTACTTTTCATATTACTTGTCATTATCTATTTGAAACTAATTTTATGAAAGAAAATCGAATGCAAAGATCGAACTTGTTTATGAGAAGTGTTTTTTTAATGAGACATGTTGTTTTTGATATATTAAAAAAACTGGACATTGGATCGGATCCAAAATCGAACCGAATCAATGGTTCTATACTTAGACATTAGATCGGATCCATTTTTTGAAAATCGAAAATATCGGTTCGGTTTGGTACAAAACCAACAAAAACCGAACCGAAATTACCCTTAAAAAATACTATGGTAAGTGTTCCACATAAAATAGAAATTAAGAAAGACCAAAAACCAAACAACTAAAGAGTTCAACTAGACAGTTGCCGGACAATGTGACAACTAAACCTCGGTCAAATATTACCTTTGGTGGCTACTGTCGTCAAAGATAAAGTCATCGTAGATCCGCATCACGTGCCTATTCGATAACTTACCAGTCAAAAAGCGTTGAGAGATTTAAAAAATGGATTATGTGTCTTTTACAATTTTAGATAGGTATGCTGAGACTCAAATATGAGTGTTAAAACCCAATTAAATATGCCACTAACCAATATGAGTGATTGAATAAACCCATACCAATATGGGTGTGTTGGAAATAGATATTCTACAAACCAATATCAATGCTGCAACTCAAATACCTTATTTCACTCACACCACTTTAATGGCCACAGCTCACTTCTTGCCTTAAAATCCTCACAAGTCTGTGTTACCAATCAGCCTACGTTAAAATGCAGTTGTGAAATTAAGAAGGTCATGGGTCTGTGTTCATTAAATCACGCGTTTTTTTTTTAACAAACTTGCAAATTCGAATGGATTTGCTGCTGAACTGAATGTGAACGTTTAGTATGGTAGCTACCTAACTAGAAATTAGTTTCATACGAGTTGTTTTTAACATTCAAATGTTGTAGAGTCAGGTGATATCTTCGTGCACACAAGCTGACCCAGACAATGTAGATATATAAAAAAGCGACTATAAACATGGATCTGGGTACATATATAAAGAAAAAGACAATGAAATACACGAAACAAGAAATCATGTGAATTGGGGTTTCACAGGAAAGAAAAAACTTGCCCGAAACAAGGGCACGACATTGAAGAACTTCTGATCTAATTCCCAACATTGTTTCAGATTCATGCAACAGAGCTTCACTTCTCAAAAAAGAAAAAAATAAAGAAGCTAGAGAAGTAAGAGAAGGTTGAAGGTCGTCGCTGTTGCAGGGAATGGCAGTGGCAGCTGCTATGGAAATCAATGGAGTCACCCAGACATCTCCCAGAGTTCCTCCGACATGTCTGGGGCAAACAAGAACTTATCAAGTTCCCCACAGTACTAAGCAAGTCGACATCTCGACCAACTATAGGTGCAGATATCTACTTGAGAATTAGTAGATACATTAGGCGAATCTTGGGTCACGCTTCCGCTTGATAGTTTCGAACTCATACAGTCTGGGGTTCTCTCACTATGCTAAAAGCAAGGGAGCAGTGATAAACCCTAAATCAAATAGTAGAGCTCTTGAATCTTGTTAGAATGCTTTGATATCATGTCAATTTTAGAGAAATAAAATTATGTTCTATTATTAATCGATATTCAAATGTGTTACATTGACCTTTCTTAAGTATGGAAAAACCCAAATTAGAATTAGACAATTTATAAGACAAGGAAAATATACCTGAGGAAATCTTTACATAAGGAAAAATACAAATAAGGAAAGAAAATTAATAAAGTAGTTCAACAGTTGGTAGTGGGTGGTAGATGTGATTTTGATTCGGTTTTTATTAGTTTTGTACCAAACCAGTATCTTTTTTTTAATAGCTAAAAACAACAATTTCGAGTGTTTTTGCTTCATATTTTACATCTAGGTTGGTTCTTCTTTCAAATTTCAATACCAATATATGTTTTTGTTTTCCTTAGAATTTATAAGTGCGGTTTGGATTTTATATTGGTTCTTCCATAAAAAACCGATCCAAACCATTATATTTCGATTTTCTAAAATACCAAATCGATTGATCCAATATTATTTTAAAAATCCGAATCGATTTGGTTTCGTAAGTTTTTGGATTTTTCTCTCATCCCTAGTGCGGTTGGCCACTTGGCAGTTGTATTAAAGGTCCATTGTCCTATAAACTAGTTACAACAGGTTGATATAATGATATGGATATTTAAATAGAGTTTGTTTGAATTCAAAGTATTGTTTTCTAAAAATGAGTGTGTATTTTGGCAGAGATCATTTTCCTGTTGCAAGAATTTTATCTCCCGTACTTTTTACTGGTTGGGAAGCCATTTGCGTGGCTTTTGAGGAAGGTGGTTTTTCGTGATCTGGCTTCGCTTCGTGATTGGCACACACTCATTTTTTTCTACTCGTAATAATACTCACTTTTATTGTTTGAGATAACAAAATCGTTAGTTACATACAGTAATATTGATTAAAAAGGTGATTAGATTAATTTTCAATATATCTATGAAAAAATTATTTTAGTTTTCGAGTGAATTTAATTTTTAAAAGAAAATTAAACTAGATCTCACATTTTGAGACTAAAAAAGTAATTTTCTCTTAACTTTATAAATGTTGCACATTAAAAAAAGAAAAAGTCTCTATTACCCTTTTATTTTATGAATTTTAGAAATATGTTTAGTAATGTCTTTAATTATATGAAAATTATTATTATACCAATTTTGATTATTAAAAAAAAAAAGAAAAAAAGATAAAACTATTTTTTTAGTTCAACAATAATTGAGAGTAGAGGACATAAACTCTTCGTGATGAGTACATATTTATGTTATTGAACCATTATTTATGTTGACAATAAAATCGATTTTAAAGATTTGTTAATCTTATGAATCATTGGAGAAGTGTTTGTTTTTTTAAAAAAAATATATAATTGATTTTAGTTGTATTGAATGTAGGAACACTAAAATTAGATATTTGAAAGTAATAAAATAGAATGAAAAAACTTAAATAGTTCAAAGTTCAAAATAGTGTTACCCTTCTTTAAATGAGTTTTTTTTTTTTTATAGAGAAACTAAATTCATTTTCATTTGTAATAAGAGGGATGTCAATTTTTAATAAATCAGTGTTTTTTAAAGTACAAATCATAGTGTATTTTTTTAATATAATAAATCATTGTGCATCAGTTATTATTATAATTTCAATTTCATCTAATTGCTAAGTGTTGTAACCTACCATAAACTCAAGAAGTCTTGCGATTAATAAAAATAATTTTCATTTAAAACGAATACATAACATGCACTTTTTTTTTTTCCTTCAGACTTTTTTTATTTAAATTCACGTGCTTTCAAATGTTTGAAATTGAAATGAGATAAACTCAGTGGTAATTGGTCTATATTTTCACCACTAACCTAGATTTTCGACTTAGAAATCTCACGTTTAAACTCTTCAACCCTAAATATTATTGTTAGACTAAAAAAACTGAATTTATATTCTTCCAATCAACCTTTAAATTAGTCCTAATATTTTATGGTTAACTTTTCAAAAATAAAATTGGTCTCTATTTGTCACCTCTATAAATTTTGAAAAGATACTCATCGTTGTAAAAACAGAAACAAAATAAGGACAAAAAGAAAGAAAGAAAAAACTATTTTACCAATTTTGAATAAAAAAAACATAAAGTTAACAATAAATTATTAATTAAAAGCCAAAAGGAATAATAGTTAAGTGAACATCGTGTATTAAAAAGAAAAAACTTAGTTTACAGGTTCGAATTTCAAATGTTGATGATTTAAAAAAAAATGGTTGTTTTACTCATGACAACTTTTTAAAAATATTATAACTTTTATTATTTTCAATCAATTTCACTTTGATGTTTTTTAATTATTAATTTCGCTTATTGAAATCATCTCTTTAACTCGAATTGATTTTAAAAAAAAAATTAAAATCCATAGTTTTTTTTAAAAAAATTTCTATTTATGAAAATTTTCCTTTCAAATTTTACTGTAAAGAACTAAATTTAGATGAGAACTAGAATGATAGATTATTTGATTTTTTTTGAGATACTAAAATGTAATTTTAACCAATATATATTTGGTATGCATTACAACAATGGTAAAAATTCTGATTCTATGCATTACAGCATTCAATGGTAAGAATCTAAATTCTAATCTTTACGGTAAAATGGAAGGTAAACATGACATAATCTTGAAAGTTTTCATACACAGAACACATTCTAACAGAACAACAAGTGGGTTTTGGTACAAGAAAAGATCAAAGAA
This sequence comes from Sechiopsis laciniata, assembly GCA_037833695.1. NCBI lineage: Eukaryota > Viridiplantae > Streptophyta > Magnoliopsida > Cucurbitales > Cucurbitaceae > Sechiopsis > Sechiopsis laciniata. The sequence continues at coordinate 2,644,645 of JBBMKA010000018.1, forward strand.
CTTGGATATTATTTCTCTGCATAAGCCGATAAATAGTCTTAACGTAGAAACCATAGCTTTTTCTTTAACAAAAATATAAAGTTTTTACAACTAACTACATGACTGGAAATTTCACAAAAGCTTTTACAATGGAGCAGTTTTTATAGCACAAGATTGGAGCAAAATCCAAGCAACTGGTAAGAGCCACCAGTAGTGAACATAACAAGTAGCTCGTTTATCTTCATTCTTCTGTTCCTACGCCAATGTGGGCGACTCGATCGAGGGGCCTCAATATGCAAAACTTAATGGCGGTGACTCATGTCATACTGAAATTGGCCAGAGCTGATTGGAAGAATGACGAGAATGCTTGTGATGCGCTTTGGTCATCGGCTTTGATTTTTATCTGTGCTTTGGCAGATGCTGTGTTGATTACGCACTCGACCAGAAAGTTGGATGGTTCTTCTTGTTTTTGAGCGAAGAAGAAAAATTTGAAGTTAGGTGTCTGGCCACCGGATGCAATGCAATGAATGGATTGGTTTTGCATGTGCCGAAGGAGAACTTGTGGTGACGTTAGGGCTGCGACACCTCGGGGGCTTACGGCATATTCCTGCATCAGAAAGTGCATCTCAGCAAGATGTAGAGGTCAGTATAGTGTAAGGTGTTAAGATACCGATCCTAACCAAACCTGTTATATGCAGAAAATCCCAAATACAATAGAATATGGATAGTGACACTGGAGATATCAAAGGTTAGACGAAAGACAGTGACGATATAGTATAAACATGAACAAGAATGATAACTAGTTTTTTTTTTTTTTTTTTAAACCGGGAAATCGGAACTTCGCTCCACTATACCCGGGGTAACCACGCCCGTCCTTAGACTATGCACTTGGAGACATCAAACGAATGAAAACACGAAAGGTATCTACAAATTAATGTTCCAGGTAAATCTCGAACCTAGAACCTTGAGTGGAGCACACCTTCAAAGCCCAAAAGATAGATAGTAAATAATAGACATATTCACTGTGAATTTGAGAGAACCAAAACCTCTCAATCCAACGTCTAAAACCTTACATAAAAACAAGCCTCCCTCCCCCACCCCTCCTATTTTTTATATCCACCATCTTCTCTCTTTTACCACACAAATAACCTTACTGACCACTATCCCCCTTGTCCCCTCCAAAATGCCAAATATACCCTTAATAGAGTATACACAAGTATTTGGGGGTCTCACGTAAGGATCCTGAGTTCAGTTTCCCTTGGAGCAGATAAATATAATCAAACGGGATAACAATGAAGATTCTAGCTCATTTTGAAAAATTTGAAAACAAACCAGTGATAGAGATATAGGCAGCTGGCGCCATTTCTGCTGAAATGTTCCTGGAGCTAAAATAGCTTTTGAATTCAGCTGCAGGGAAGGTGGTAAAGGCGCGGGCGCGGGAGAGGGAGCAAAAACTGTTGGTAGACCCAGGCCAAGTAGATCATCAATTGGAGAGCTCGACGGTGGAGCCGGCCCCGGCATCGAAGGATTTGAGACTGCAAACTCTGATGGCGCTTGAGGAACGAGAGATCCAATAGAGCCTTCATATGAAGGAGCACTATATGCAGAACCATTGTTACTAACGATTCTACTTTCCTCTTCCACTGAGGTGCTTAGAAGTAGATCCTTATCATTTGCCTCGACTCGCTGAGCTGGAACAACAGTGTCTGCGGACTCAGCAACGATAGATAAATTTCCAAGTTCGTCCGAGAACTCAAATGGACCTCGGTGTTCCTTGTCAGTGAACATGTAAGATGGCTGCAATAACATGCACAAATTATATGATTATACAGTAAATAACAATCCATTGTAGAGGAGTCAAGATTTGGTCAGAACTAGAGCTTGTTGAGGATCCACATTGAAAAAGTGAGGAGTCCTCACAACCTTTGAGCTTGTTGAGGATCCACATTGAAAAAGTGAGGAGTCCTCATAACCTTTGAGCTTGTTGAGGATCCACATTGAAAAAGTGAGGAGTCCTCACAACCTTTATAAGATAGGTGGATTTCTCCTCTTATTATCAATTGATTTTAAAATGGAACCACATACAAATTTAATATGATACGATATCAGAGTTCATTAAGTCCGAACCGACATTTGGTCCAAGAAAAATGAAATTGGGATCTGATCCAAGATTGAGAAACCCAGAGGCATCATCTTGATGGAGCACGTTGAAGATCCCGTATTGGAAAAGTGAGGAGGGCTCACAACCTTTCTAAAATAGATGAACTACACCTCTTATTACCAATTGGTTATAACTTATAAGATGGAAGCCCATAGTAATCTAACAGGGTGCTAGAGCACAAAATGTTTTAACTTTGCTCTTCATGACGATTCTGTGCTCCACTATCTCTACATTCTTAAATTTACAGATATAATTTCAGATTACTCCTTGAAATGAGAAAGTCAAAAGGTATATAAAATATTGGAGCCATGAGGATTAAGTGCCATTACCTTCTGGTAAATAACAGACAAACTATTAAATTCGTCAAATATTCTATCCTTGACTTCACTGCTCTGTGTATCAGCAAACACTGAAACAGCTTGCTTTGGAGGGTTGACCACGCGTTCAGCTACTGAAACATTATAATGCAAAAGCCTGTAGTAGAATAGTGCTCGATCATGCACATCCTATAATCGAAAGAAAATATTAACACATAAAATGACCAAATATTGATAAAAACCCAAAAAAAAGATTGAATAACCTCTACCTGGTGAAAGTCAGCAAGACCTACTGCCAGTGCAGCTCCCAAGGTCTTTTGGGTTTCAGGTGGCCTTTTGAAGAAACACTTCATTACTGCAGTGAGAAGATGTAGGCGAACCTGCAATACATCATTCAGCGTGTAAGGGTAAAAAATATGAAGATTTTAGAACATTAAAGTTGAAACCGGATATATATAACGGCAATCAACAAATGGTTTAAAATTTTCATCTCCACAAGTAACAAGTCTGTATTTGGAAAACTGATTGATTTATTATAACAAGTCTGTGTTTGGAGCACTGATTGTTATTATAAACGGTAAGTTATTATAAACCATGTTTGACAAGCAAGTTATTATAACAAAGGCTATGATATTGTTGTTTAGGGTACAGCTTATTGTAACAAAGATTATTATAAACAAACAGTGTTTAGGGTGCAAGTTATAATAATAGAGAAAAGAAAATGGTTAATCTCAAACGGGGGCATGGATTATGTGAAACGGCAACGGAGGTCATGTGAACGAGGGCTTGGTTTGGACCAAGCCACTGATTATTATAACCGGTGAGTTGAATTATAATAAGCAACCCCCATTACATAAACGGCCATCAAACACAACCCAAGAGACTCTTGAAATTTTCAAATGGTAAATTGACCACAGCCTAACACATGAGTCTGGGTTTGATGCCACCAAGACAGAAAAGATTGAATCCCAGCAATTGTCATTTTTGTCAAATCAAAACTTCAAGCCCGCATAAGAGGCAGGCAGGTGTTAAAATGATTTAGAAATTGGTGATTCAATTATAGTCATAACTCATAGTATAGATAAATGAAAGACCAGAAATAAGACGAAGTAGTTGTATCATCGGTTGTTTAAGCATAATTTTATTTTTAAGTAAGAGATTTAACCTCAGCCGAAGGCTCGTCATCCCAGTTCTCAATTAAACTCTCTAGAATATAAGGGGCATCATGCATGTCCTGTGAGTACTCCCCCAACATCCAGATAAGAGCTGCTTTGGCCTTCGGTTCTTGAATATTTTTACTGCTGATGCTGCCGACAACAGCAATGCAATCATGGCTCCATTGTGGGTATTTTCTCAAAAGATCTTTAACAAGCACCTGCCAAAATAATTCCGAATTGTTCCCAAATATCAAGAAAGTAAAGAAAAAAGAATCACATTTTTTTCACCACTACTGTTACTTTCATATTGCAAAATTAACATAATAAAGCGAATATTATACATTTGGACAGCAGTCTTTAAAATAACAAAACCTAGCAAGCGTGTAAAAAAATAACTAATTACCAGAGCTTCAGCAGTCACATAGTCCTTTTCCATCTCCAAGAACTGCAGAAGTCGATCAACAATTGCATTCACATCATACTGCTGCAATGCTATTTTCCCTACAGCACGTATTGACTCTCTTGCAATGGGAATATCAACATTTGCAACATATTCACATAATTCTGTCACTGTAAAAAGCAAAAAAAAAATAGCATTTCCCAAAACACTTGAGAATATAAAATAGATATACGATATCAAAATACCAAGTCGAAAAAAAAGGTACGAGATGTGCAATCAATTAATCAACTTCGTAACTAGGCACAAAAATGACCTGATGGAGTTCACTCACCAATTTCATAAGTGTTGCTCTCATTTGCCACTGCAGTCAACATCTCAAGCTTCAATTTTTTGACATAAGATGGCTCATTGTACTGACAATAGAAGTATTTATAGTCTGAGGAAAATATATATGGAGCACGCACCACCAGGAGATGCAGATGACTTAGAACTGCATAAGATTGTTCTGGGCTTCCTGAGCTCACTAAGGTTAAGAGAGGGGCTTTAATCCGTTCATAGACCTAGCCAATATATAGAACTCCATAAAAGTCACGTTTTCAATGGATTAAAAAAAACAAACAAAGAATTGTGTAAGAAGATTATGGTCAATCCAATGGACCAATACGGGCACTGAAAGTCAAGAAGTCAGATAATAGTGGTAAATTGTAATCTCACATAAACAAGCCACCAGCGATAATTTCTTGTCCTAGGATAGGCATATAGAAGTTCATTACCAGGAGAACTTTATTTTGCATAATTAATCATTTGATTTATTTCCCTCTACAGAATCTTAGACTGCCAAGTTAAAGGTAGAGGAAACTTTGGACTCCATAAACTTAAAAACTTAAACTTTGGACTCCATACCTAGTTGCAATGTTTAAAAATTAAAATAAAACATTGCGACTAGGTATGACCATATAATTTATGCATGAGAGATGAAGATAAAACTGTTATATAAAAATTCAGTAAACAAATAAAATGTTATAAATGGATCAAAACTCTTGATAGTCACCTGCTGATGAACATCAGTCATAGATAAAGTCAAATGTAGAAAAACTTTAGTGGTAGCCAATACAACAGCACCATTAGCATGCTGAAGTCGATCCTCAAGGAGATTCATGATGTCAAAAATCTCGTTAGTATCCGATGGAACATATTTGGAAACCAGTTCAAGTATGAGACATTGTGCCCATTCATTAAATTCCTTGATCCTGCAAGCATTTTGTACGAAGTTTGAATCAAGTATGATAATGATATCCAGATATTTCTGGTATTATACAATGCATATACAAGAATAATTAAATAGAGAGACTAGATCAAAACTATAAAGGAAAGACATTGTTTTTTTTTAACATCCTTTAGAAAAGGTTTTTTTTAAACCTTGAAAAAGAGCATTTTGGATAGGAAACAAAACTTTTCATTGATGTGTGAAAAACTTTTGGAAAAGAGTATGAGCATGGAACAATCTTGTACTGCTAGCTAATACAATTCCAAGGCAATGTATGCTATTCTAACAGTAATTTTTTTTAAAACTGGGAAATCGGACTTCAATCTACTATACCCGGGGTAATTACACCCGTCTCTAGGCCAGGTATTGGGAGACATCGAAGGAAGGAATGGAGACATGGGAGATGTCTACAAATTAATGTCACAGGTGAGTCTTTAACCTGAGACCTTGAGAGAAGCATACCTTCAAAACCCAAGCCTTCGACTCCTTGAAGACTTTATTCTTTCTAACAATAATTATAAACGCTATTCAATGTTTTAGATGACAAGAGTTGTATCCCAATAGAGAAAATAGTAAGGCCTAAAAGTGCATCTAGAAAAGCAACAAAGAATGGCATGTCTATCAACATGGAGGTACATATGATGTCTTGATCTAAGATGACTATTTTTTTCTTAAAAGACCATCATCTAAGATGACTAAATATAACATCAAAGTTCCAACCTACTACTGTTTAGACCTCAAAGCATTTTTAAATTTCAAAACATATAATTTAATTATACCGATTCAGAAGATAATAAACAACAGGCTTGCTAAGCAAAGCTTCTCTTTCCCTAGATGCTTCTTCCACGGAGCTCGCTTCTGAGGTCAAAATTTCTTGTAGAGCAGATAAACAATTTGCAATTACCTGGATAGGTTTAAATGTAATACATTAAAAACCCTCATCAAGTCAAAAGATAAAAGGAAAAATAAAATTGATACCATTCAATATTTTTTATGATATTTTTTATTATTTTTATTTTTAGTGAAAGACACCATCCAACAAGTATATACTTCAAATTGTTTCTTATCCAAAAAAATAAGTATATACTTCAATATTATGCAACAAATAATTCAAGTTAATTATTTTGTTCGTAAGGGTTCGAGTATCTTATGCGCACCTCGACTAATCTCATGGGACAAACGTCTAACCCTACTACATATGGTTATCAAGATAACTCGTAGGAAATTAATTCCTTGATGGGTGACTACATGGATTGAAGCCATAACCTATTAAGCACTTTAGGATTTACAAGGCCCTTATTTGACCACTAAGTCAACCTATGATGGTTAATTCAAGTTAAATTGGAATACAATGATAATTACGATTGTTTATAGAAGATAAAAGAACAAGTACAATACATGCTACTTCAGTTTCAGCAATAATTATGCATAAAGAATAAGCTATACAGGTACTAGAAATCTCTTTGGTAAGGAAATAATTCATTGGATGAAAGTGAGTTCAAAAGATTCCTCTTCTTTTTCTTCTTTAATATGATAGGTCATAAAAAAATAATAGTGCCAAATCAACCTATATTTTGATAACGAGACATGTTATCAACAATTTATCTGAGAAATGAAGAAAGCTCGAACAGAAGAACATCAAATAGCACAAACTAGGATTAAATAATTTAAAATAATACCTGAGTATCTCGATCATTAAGCATCAAATGCTTCAGTGTTGCTAGAAAATCAGCATCTATGCACGTTGAAGCTGATATATGATATAGTTTCAAAACCCCTGTAACGGCCACCATTCTCACATAGCTATTGTTATCCTTCAAGCCAGAACCCAATGGCCCTACCAGATACTCAACCAGATTTGCAACACGAAGTGAACATAAACTCCTAAGAGCAAGCCCTCTAATCATTGGATCCTCATCCTTGCAGTCTCTTTGAAGGAAATTAATTGTGAGCAGAGCAAGATCCGGATTACCCTTGGCATAATTGCCAACATATAGATAGCACATTTTCTTGAGAACAATGTCTGATGTAGCAGAGCACATAACCATCTCTCCGAAGAGAGACGATACATCAATGCCGATAGTCATGTAAGAGATCACTTTCTTGAAAAGCTCCCTCTTGGAATCCTCAGCACCCGGTGCCCTGCTTCCAGCAAGCTGCCGGAGCTGTGATTTCAGATCAGATACTTCGCTTTTTCTGGTCAAGTCAATCAATTTCCAAAAAGGCTCAATGCAATGAATAGCAATACAATCTTTTTTATATAGGAAGCGGAAACATTTTTATTGATCAAGATTAAAGTGTTGTAGAGGAGAGGATCAATTTCTAAGCCTCTTTTTACAATGAGATAATACGGTAAATACAAATCTGAATCTCTTGGGAAATTAAAAATACAACTTTAGGTCCTAAGAGGGAGGCTTGTACACCTGAGGGGGTATCTCAAGAAGAGCAATACAAATTTGTTTTAGATTCTTGTAAAATTAAAAATCCACATTACTACTGCATAGGATTGATGAGACCTGACACAAAATTAAAGTGTTGTCTTTCGGATTTTTCATTTTAATGAGCAAGTATAGAAGAAACTCGTTCCGTTCAATAAAACTTCATAGCGACCCATTTCAAAGTTCACATTAATTATTCCAAATGATAAACCAAAAATAGTAGACAGAATCTCACACGGAGTAGTTAAATTACTACAAGGCAAGCAATTTAATCAGGATTTTACTCATTGGATGCTACAACTAATACAAGAGAACACACGACGCTTATAGTGTCGAACATACAGCAAAACCTCAATGATCGATCACAATGCAATAGTCAAGAAAAAAAAAAAAAACCAAGTAATGAAAGGATAGGGGAAATTTCGATTTCGAACTTGATCAGATCCATGACTTCTAAATCCAGAGGGGAAATGGTAAAATCATTCAAATACCAATCTGAAAACAGCTCCAAGACTAAGTCATAAACAGAAATGAATTGCACATGTATGATTCAGAATCGTCCTAAGAACTGACAATGCAAGAAATTTGAAGAGGGGGAGATAAATTGACACTTACCCCGATGGTTGTGACGGCGATGGAGCTCGATGCGACGGCGCAGGCGGAGCCATGGCGGATCGGAATTGTTCCGACGTACAGTTCCGATCAAAGCAAGACAATTTCGAGAGAAATATCTCGACGACAAGGCAGTCGTGATGGTCTCAATTTCAACTTTGGCTATGGAGTTTGTGAATCTAAGACGAAACTTGGAGATGCAATTGCACTGTAGACACGCCCGCAGAGAATTCTTCTCTCCTTTCTCGTTGGTTTCTGAAAAACTTGGGCCTCAGGCAACCGAACTATTTTAAAAGTGGGCTTGGGCCCATTAGCGTTTAGTTCACGCGATAAGCCCAAATTCAATCCAACGAAATATTTCATGTATGTCATTTTGACAAAAATATTTATTAAAAGGGAATTGGTACTAAATGTCTAAAATTATGAAATATCTTAAGGGAATATCTACACTTTTTGTGTTTAAATTGATATCTAAACTCAAATTCATAGGAATTCCTCCTCATAATACCCCTGTTACCTATTTTTTGCACTTAGGTAAAAATTAAAAAAAAAATCAATTAAAAAAGGAAAATACACTTGGCCCATCATCCAATTAATCAATGAGAAAATAATTTCCACTTTTTTTTAAAACGATTTTAAAAATATATATATTAGTAAGCAACAAATTATCCCGTAGATTTAGGGATAATCAATCATCATGTTTAACAACCATTTCATCACATTTGATCACAACCATTCAAATTTTGGTAGGTTTGATTTTTTTTTTTTTTTTTTTTTTTTTTGTCTCACACACCACACCTCACACACAGCCACTTTATTTTTTGAATCTCATGTTATACCTCGCACACAGTCAATTTCATTTTTTTCTATGCTTGTTCACAGTTTGCAGGTGAGCACTTCTTATTCCTTTCTTTTATTATCTGAGTTTAACATGATCCAAAACTCGTTGTCAATGGAAACGACTTCTAATACCATTGCATTTGATAGGCATTGGGACACGGGGAATGTGTACTCAAATTACAGCACGGTGTGTGTTCATGTGGTCGATGGGTGCACAATATCTCAACTTTTTTCATCCATCGTTGCTCGACTCAAATTCAACCAGAGTTCCAAAATTTCAAGTTTATGCGTTTAGAAAATGGGGGCTATCAGAAGCAAGATCATAGATCTAATCGAAGATAGAGATGTTCGGTGGATGCTCAATGGCGTTGGCAACAGGTTGTATACAGACTGTTGCATCATAGCTGAAATCACAACGACGCGTACAAATACGCACATCGCAGACACATTGTTACGGCCAAGTGCGACGAAAGTAGGTTAAGTGTTTCCGAGCAAATACGACTTAAATGAAACACTTTATAAGTTAGCACTGAGCATAAGCTTGTAGTTTATAACCATAAAGCCTAGTAAGGCACAACTTAATGTAATATAATGTCCGACTCAATTTTTTGTTATTCGGTTATTATGTTGTGTACGGGTACGAACAGTTATATATAAACCCAGGTGCAGTCTTTGATTCAATTTTGCCACATATATTATTCTGTGTAGTTGTACGGACAGTTACACGCGAATCATACATGGGTTCACATTACATTCGTATATTAATTTCGTACTCCACATTGTACTTAATATGATCACCCATTTGCATTTTGGCAGGTAGCTACACTGCACATGACATTGATGACGATGGCCATTTTAGATACTTTTTCATGAGCATGGCAGCATTCATAAAAGGGTGAGATCATTGTCTCTTAGTCATTTGTTTATCTCATGAGAATGTCTACTCGTTTTTTGATAATTGATTTTCTTGCCTGAATTTAACACAAACCTCAACACACCATCATTAACACCATTACATGCAGCTGCATCTGGTGAGTTTTTCTTTGTTTTTTGTTTTCTCTTTTTAAATGCATACAATGGCGAAATGATTTTTTTTTGGGGGGGGGGGGGGGGTTCATATGCAGTGTTCTGTCTGTTTACATCCAGTAAACACTTTT
>JBBMKA010000018.1:2662161-2675441 GCA_037833695.1 Sechiopsis laciniata
GCATACTCCGTTAGTATCGTCAGCCAATATATGAATAACCCAAATAAACAACATCTCGGTGCTGTGAACAGAATACTCAGATATTTGAAACGCACTCCTGGTCATGGATTATTATTTAAAAAGTCCTCAAACAGATCGGTAAAACTTTACAGTGATGCTAGTTAGGCAGGCGAATTAATTGACCGAAAGTCCACTACAGGATATTGCTCATATGTTTGGGGTAATCTAGTCACATGGAGACGTAAGAAACAAACTGGTTTATCAAGAAGTAGTGCTGAAGCTGAATATAGAGCTCTCGCTTTGGGAATGTGTGAAGGAATATGGATTCAGAAACTGTTAACTGAGTTGAAAGTTGAAACTCAAAACTCAGCTAAAATGTTTTGTGATAGTCAATCTGCCATAAGTATTGCAACGAATCTCGTTCAGCATGATAGAACAAAATACATAGAAATAAATCGAAATTTCATATTTGAGAAGGTCAGTAATAACATTGTGGAATTGAACTATGTTCTATCTCGTCGCCAAGTTGCCGATATACTCACTAAAGCATTACCAAGAGTAATTTTTTAAGAATTCAACTCCAAGCTTGGCTTGTACAGTATTTACAATCCAGCTAGAGGGAGAGTGTAGAATTATGTTGATTATTTCCATATTTTCCCATATCAATTACTTCCATATTTACTAAATCAATTGGGTGTAATTAGAATGATATTATTGTATAGGATTTATTCCATATTGTTTTTTTTTTCTTGCCTTATTTGTACATTGAGGTCCTATTTAAGAAACCTCTCAATTACTCATTAGAATACAGAGAAAAAAGAAAGGACCTTATAGCCTCAATATCTACAGAAACAAAACTTTCATCGATGATTGAAAGGTTATAGCCTATCGAGACAAATACAAGAAACTATGCCATTGAGCAATTAAAGCGCTTAAGTTGTAGTTACAAAATGGGGGGATAGAGTGACACTAATACAAAACCGTGTATATATTAACTTTAATAAGGAATTGGCAGTCAAATATTGTAGGGTCATGTGTTCTTAGAGAATAGTCGAGATCCGCCTAAGCTGGCGATATAAAAAAAAAGTAGTGTCATGTTTCATTAGAATTCTTCTGGCACTTGTGATGTGTTTGGTGTAGTTTCCATTATGTGTTCAAGACCAAAATGGATAAAAAGAACCAGACTGTTCGAGGAATTAGTGATAATCGTACAATGCTACATAGCTTGAACAGATGAACTATCTTTCAAACTTTGAACTATGCGTTTCATTTTTTCCAAGTTTTGTAGGTCAAGACGATTTTGTATGTCTAGTGCTCTGCTTGATTGTGTCACATCCGGGTGCTGTAATGTGATTAGCTTTGACCTTATAAAACACCTATTTGAGTACTTAGATTTCTCCATTCTTATCTTAATTCATCAAGGCTTTGTTGTTATGAATCATTATTTTTTCTCATGATAATTTGATAGAGGCATGTTAAACCCTATCCAATTTACTTATGCATTGCAAGTATAGGGGCATAGCAAAAGAAGGAAGGAGGCTGTTGCCCTCTTAGTTTGTCTTAGTTTTTTATCGTTACTTAATATAATTAAATCTACTCCAACGTGTTAGTTTAAGTTTTGGGTTTGATTGGTGATTTAACATGGTATTAGACCAAGAGGTCATGCGTTCAAACCACTAGGAAATGGTCTTGGTGAGACTTGAACAAGTAACACAAGAACAAAAGAAACCTTCCTCCCTTATTAGTACTTCTCTGAGTATTTATCAAAACTAGTCTTATCCCCCTTACAACCTACACCCGCTTTTTATAGAAGATACCCAATACAAAAGGACCAACTAGAAGATAACAGAAAATATAACAACAAACAGAAATAACCGTATTTACACATCATATGCTTATGCCTACGTTGATACACTTGCACAATAGGTGGCCTATCGGGTCTCCTCCTCAATTCATATTGATTTCTACTTGTTGGACATTTTTTAATTTTTCAAGTGTGCAAGTGGGCATTGTTGATTGATGTAATTACATTTACCTCAACCTATCAACTTAAGTTTTTGGGTTTATTGGTGATTTAACATAATTTAACCCATAATTTAAAATAAAAAATTTGAAGTTTTCATCAAATTTGCCTTCCTAATTATTAGAAGTGAGAGAGCATCTGTATAAGTAGAAGAAATATATAATTTTGCTCATCGTGAAAATTTATAGCTTGGCTCCTTGCTAGCGTGGGAGAGAGTAAGGGCATGTGAAGTAATGTGGTAGTTAATTAGATGCCAGAGGGTATATTTACCTTACAATTGTAGGTGGGCCAGAGGCCTTTTCTGTTATGACTTATTAGTTATGAGGGATAGGTATGTACTGATGAATAGTGAGGGAGGGATTAAGCATGTAAACAATGTTTTCTAGAGCTTCAAACAGTCTTTAATTGTTCTATCAAGATTTTGAATAAGGATTTGAACATTTTGTGTTTTCCTTGCAGGAAAGACACAGTGCATAAACCATTTTCGAATTAATGATAGTTGGTACTTGGTCGATTTGCCTGGATATGGGTATGTCATAACTTCAAGTTGTGTTGATTTCAGCTCCCTCTTCAACATTCGAATTAGCTTCTTAGTGATTGGTTCCGTAATGGGATTTGTTGGTTCCTTTTATGTAGGTATGCTTCTGCACCACAGGAACTTCGAACAGATTGGAACAAGTTTACCAAGGACTATTTTCTGAACCGATCGACATTGGTTTCTGTTTTCCTTCTTATAGATGCAAGCATTCCTGCCAAACCAATTGATCTCGACTATGCTAGTTGGTTGGGTCAGAATCAGGTAATACTCTCTTTGTTTGTAGGAGGCATATAAAAGGAAAATATCTAATTTGCATATCGTGTTTTCATAAAAAGACAGTTTCTGACCAACTTGGAGTAGCCTAGTGGTCAAGAGAACTTTAATTAAGAGGTGTTGGGTTTAATTTATGGTAGTCACTTCCTTGACATCCAAACGTTGTTACGTTGTAGGATCAGACAGTATGTCCCATAAGAATAGTCTAAGGGTATGCTGATCTGGATATTCATAGAAAAAAAATGAAAAAAAGAGAGACGATTTCTGTTCAAAGGACTGCAAAAGATTAAGAGAAATCTCAATACCATGTTTTAGAAATAGAGACTCAATGGGATGAAGGACATCAAATGGTCTTCCAAAATAGATCAAAATTTAGAGGATACTGCTTAAAGAACGAAGACACACAGATTCTCGCTATAGGCATTGAAGTATGCATTGCCACATACTTCCGATCGAGACTAGCACTTTTATTTAATCAATAAAGTTATTTTCGATTCTTATAAAAAAATAATAAAAATAAAAATCTATCTTAGGATATATCTGGCACGCCGCTCTTTATTGGTTTCATCACATTTCTCCATTCTGTAATTAAGTCTTTCCACTTTTTTTCAAGGTTCTTGTAATTTGTTTCAATAGAATTTTTATATACTTTCATATATCAATGAAAAGTTATCATTTTCTATAACAAAAACAAAAAACTTCTAAAACTTCAGTGTATGGAAATCAGTATTGCTCTTCGTCATAATAGTAGGAAGGCCGAGCCTAGGGAAAATCAAGAGATTGAACAACTTCCCAAACGTTCTGTTAAGTTTTTTTTTTCATTACCAAGCTTAAAAGCATACTACAGTTCAACTAGACATCGATTGTACGAAATCACTTTCGAAGGACTTCCACTGAATCTTGATCTTGCAGTATCATCCGTGAACCACCCGAGACAAGCCTCCCGTACTTTTCGATGACGACGTGCCTAATCAAGACATGTATCTTTAGACAAAATGTAGGCTTCCAGTTATTAAGATGGTTTCATTTGATTTGCAAAAAAAGGGGAAAATCTTAGATTATCTTCCTGTCATGTACTTCTTTTGATATACCAAGTTAATTAGAGAGTCTCCTTTGGCTGATTCTGTCCTCTTTCTCTTTTGTAATTTGCTCTTTTGATTGAGTGCCACTATTTCTTTCTTAAAAAAGTGTCATGATTTTTTTCATACATCTCTATCTCTAGGCCAATTTACGTGCAGTGCGACTACTTCTCAGAATATATCGTCTAACCCTACAACATTTGAAAGTCAAAGAAACTCATAGGAAATTATTTCTTGAATGGGTAGTCATCATGGATTGAACCTATAACCTCTTGGATTCTCATGATGGTTAGTGTATCATGATATTTGAAGCATATATTCAATTATTCCCATTAACATAGATATTTGTTTTCTATTAAAGACATATCTCCCTGTATTTTTTTTAAACTACATCTCTCTGTATTAAACACAATCACCACCAATAATGTACCGTAGAAATTTAGCTTTTCATTCAATTTGATGCCTTGGTTGTCAAGAGAAATTGACATGGAATGACTCCTGCAGATTCCAATGACGATAATATTTACGAAATGCGACAAACGAAAGAAGAAAAAGAATGGTGGTAAACGACCAGAGGAAAACGTAAGTGACTTTCAGGACCTGATAAGCGGTTTTTTCCAAACGACTCCACCATGGATTATGACTAGCAGTGTCACCCATCAGGGTCGGGATGAGATACTTCTACATATTTCCCAGCTGAGGAACTACTGGCTCAAGCACTGAAAAAATACTTTGTAGCCTCACCTTCATGAATCGACCAGGTACGCGTCATATTGGCTATGCTTGTGCTTAACCATCTATTCTCCATCAACACAATTAGTGTTTTGAAAAGCTCAATGCGCACTAAGGTGCAATAGCATCTATAGTTGGAGTGTGAATATTAAAAAAATTAATACCCCAAGGATTAGTAAATATTATTTTTTTAGTTAATAAAGAACAAAAAACCCTAAACGCAAGAAATTTTGCATTTAGGGTTAGTACAACTTATTTTTTACAATTAATCACAAGATGGCACACGCCTTGTTATTCGAGGTGCTTAGGGACGTTTGTTTGTTGAATTTATGGAAGATTTAGAAATGAGTATTTGCTACTATTCCTAAAAAAATTACATCCAAACGAGCTATTGTAACTATTCAAAATAATTACTCATTTCTAACCACTAATTTCTAATAATTCATTTCTAACTGCTCAAAATAACTACTCATTTCTAACTACTCAAAATAACTCATTTTTAACCACTCATTTCTAATATTTATTTTTAAGTATTCAAAATAGCTCCTCATTTCAAATCTACATCCAAATGAACTATTGTCTCTAACTCTTCTACAAAAAAATCACATCCAATTAAGTTTTTTGGTGCAATTTCTCTATGAAAATTTACATCCAAACGATCTATTACAAAAATCTCACAATTCTAATTCCTCATCCAAACAACTCTTGAAGGAGCAAGATCAAGTGCTAGACTTGTGTCTTGAGCCTAGGCACGTGCTTAAGTGAGTTTTTTAAAACACTCACAACACGATTCAAGTACAAAAAGTAGGTTCTTACGATTTCGAGTTTGAAAATTAACGATCACTACCAATGTTGCAGCTTGCAAATGTTTACCGACACGAGTAGAAGTGCTTGATCTTACTCAAAATGGGTTGATTGAATATGAATCTTGTATTGTATATTGAAGAGCCTAAGCTGTTTGACAGAGGATGTGGATTTTGGAGAGTTTGCAAAGCAGCAGTGCTGGAAAGAAATGGCTTAATATTTACTCTCTTGTCACTGCTTAAAAACTTCAAACAGGCAGTAATAGTATGGAAGATTGATAGAAAGTTTTTGCATCATTTGGGTGAATAATCTTCCCAATTTGCAATTGCCTGCTGGAGCAATTGGATCCTATCTATTCCTGTTGTGGATAAGGATAACATTTTCCTTTGTCCAAACACTTGGCTTCATTGTTTTTTTTTTTTTTGAAAGATTAATATATTCAAAAATTGAAAAACCAAGTCAATACAATCATCCTCTTTAACGGTGGCAATACTACGAGAGATATATCCCCATCAAAAATAGGGAATCAAACCATCTAAAGGGTGTGAGTCATCCAACAAAAGCTAACCCTGATCGCCACGATTTGATATAAATCTCCAAATTGAGGGGTTAATCGTCTAATATCAACAATAATATTGTTTAATTTTTCTAGATAAACCTTGTAATATGTGGTGTGGAAACATTTGTCCAAAATGGGGCATCATTCTTTTTTAATCAACAACATTTCTCTGGAGCCTGAAATCCATGTCAGAACAAGCTGAGCAAAGCTCGAACTATCCAAGTCGATTAGCCTAAGCTGAGTCAATAAGATCGAGTCGAGCAGAGAGCATAAATGAGGCCCATGCTTAATCTAGCATCAATTATTCATTCTAAAACTCTAGTACTCAATATGAATGTGAATGAGTAAGATGTCTCTAAAGTATGCAGACAAAACCATAATGAATATTGCATCTCTCACACAATTTTACCTTTTTTTTAGCTCAACGACAATTAGAAGTGAGAGATTCAAACTCGTGACTTTTTAGTCATTAGTTGTATACCGATGCCATTGCGCTATTGTCTTTTGTTGGCTTTACTTAGACAACAAAGTTTGTGATTTAGCACTAAGCCAATGTTGAACTTATAAGAATCTAACCAAACCAAATTTGTACATCAACAAGTTTCATCTCTGGCTCTTAGGACCATCAATGAGGAACAAGTCGTTACATGTTTAATTGTATAAACATTTTATATCGATTTAGAGGTTTGATAGAATCTTTTTGAAGTACAAATATTAAAATGGACAAAACTATAAAAGTTCATACACCAAATTTAAATTTCACACATTCCTTTCCAATCTTTTTGCCACAATAAATATTATATAATTTAGTTTAACTTTGAAGGACTTACGTGGATGATTGCTATTGGCTGGCATTCCAAATTGGCCGGCAACCAGAAATGGTTTGGGTAAGGGCTCCTCCATGAGACGTTCAATAAATAGGGTAGTTGTTGGGTAAATAATTAATTACATTTCAAATAAATGCAATTAAGTCATATAGATGAAGTTATGTTTTGTTGGCTACTAAAATTCACCTTTTTATTTGATAAATTAGTAGTTCCGTTTTTGTATTGCCATATATTTATTATTTATGATAGCAACCACAATAACATTAATTTACACCTAATGATCAAAGGTTATAATTCAAATTCTCTCATTCAATTGTTTTTACTAAAAGAAATATTATTATTATTATTATCATTATTATGACAACTAATAAATAGAGGTAGTACAAAAAATTCTTATCATTGTAGGATTAATTTGTCTCATAATGTATGTGTTAGTCACCAAAATGTTATATATTTCATTTTTTCCACCTAAAATGTTTTCTTAACTAAAAAATAATCGTAAAACCATGTTTGTTGTATTCAAAATCAATTTGATTTTTTTTTTAATAATTTAAAATCAATTTTGCGGAATAAAGATTGCATTTCAAGTTTTTTGATTGAATACTAATTTAATTTTAAATGATCACAGACATTCTTCAGACTATTTTTAAAAGTGATTTTAATAATTTTTAAGTCAGTCTTGGTAACCTTGGTGTTTGGATCTTCAACCAATATTTATATTATGGTTAAAACAAGCTCGTTTTCTTTTATATATATGAGCTTTTTTTTCAAATAGACATTTGAATTTACCATCAAATTTTCTACCCATTTTTTAACATTCAGATTTATATGATTATGGGTTGTTCTATAACAATAGTCGACCTCACATCAAAACACTCACAAATATTACAATTGTGTTAAACTGAATTACGATCAAATAATAAAATCAACACGCCACCGACTGAGTTTATAATAATGAAATACAACCGAGTACAAAAATTTTATTAAATGGGTGACGTACGTCCTCCAATTCTAACTTGTCCTCATAACCCACCTGTCCCATACGAAATAATAGCCCATTTAAGTTGTTGGGGCGGAGACAGTTGGAAGTTACTATTCTGTCCCCCATTTTCACAAACGTTGCTTTCACTCTACTAGCCATCCTCTTATTCTTTTCTCCCTATAAATCTTGCCACTTGTTTCCACACATTTTAAGTACATTTTAAAGCTTTATTTTCTTCATTGCTTTGTGCTTTTGTTCTTTGTTTCAATGGAGTCTCATTTTTCACTCATCTTTGCCTTGTTCTTTGTAAGTTTCTATGCTAAAACCTTGCATTCAAAAAGGACATTTTTGTGTTGTGTGATCTTCACTTCATGTTCTTTGATGACGATTTTCTTTTGTCGTAGGTTGCGATTGTTGCTAGTCATGCCGATCGCTCGCCCGAAGAGTATTGGCGTTCCGTGTTACCGACCACTCCGATGCCAACAGCCATTAAAGATCTCCTCAGTTCTGGTTAGTCCTGCACAAGTAAAATATATTTTAGATCTTCGAGATTTAAATTTTGTTTTTATTTAACCGTTGAATTTTTATTTGTAGATCCTATTTGATAAATATTTGGTTTTAGAAAATTTAACCTACAAACACTAATTTTGTCTGAGTTTTTTTTTTTGTTATGTATTTTTTTAACACGATTTCGAAGTTTCAAATCAATTTTTGAAAATTTAATATCTGGTTTGATAATAATTTGGTTTTTAATGTTTTTTTAAATTTTTTGTGTTTTCTCATCATATCTCTACTTGTCTAATTTTCTACAATAGTTTCCATATTTAGTGAGAAAACATCATTTGTTTTTAATTTAACTATTTGAGATTTGAACTCATGATCTCTAGATAATATATTGATGTACAACTGTTTTTATTGACCTAAATTAGCCAAGTTAATCATCTAATAATTTGTTTTTTTTGAAATAATATTAAAATATAATTGGCCTAAGAGAAGGATGACATGTATTGGTAAACTAGATTTTGCTAGATGTATATTTTATAAATAAAATTCATACCTTGGGACATAACATTTTTAAAATCTTAATAACCTAATAGAAGTTTTTTTAGTTCAACTAAAATTGAGAAAGAGACATTAACGTTAATTCATACATTCAATTCTCAACAAAGTTAATTTTAGAGAACCAAAATAGAAACTAACTAGTATATAAATTAAGCTTTGCTCATTTAAGTAAAATTTATAAATCTTCTTGTGTAGACTTTTTAGACGGTAAAAGTACTTCGGTTAACGTCGGTAAAGGCGGCGTAAATGTCAACACAAGGAAAGGAAAGTCAGGAGGCACCTCAGTTAACGTTGGCAAAGGCGGAGTTAACGTGCATGCTAAAGAAGGAAAGCCTGGAGGCACCTCCGTTAACGTCGGGAAGGGTGGCGTCAACGTCCACACCGGTCACAAGGGAAAGCCCGTGTATGTCGAAGTCAAGCCAGGCCCGAATCCATTCTCGTACATTTATGCAGCCACAAAAGACCAACTTCACGACGACCCAAACGTAGCTCTCTTCTTTCTCGAAAACAATCTTCGCATCGGTGCAAAACTAACCCTTCACTTCCCAAAAACTTCACTGGCTACATCCACTTTCTTGCCTCGCGATGCAGCCAAAACGCTTCCCTTCTCCTCCGACAAACTCCCCGAAATCCTTGATCACTTCTCGGTCAAGCCGACAAGTTTCGAGGGCGAGTTGATTAGAAAGACGATCGAGGAATGCGAAGCGCCGGGTATCGTGGGGGAAGATAAGTATTGTGCGACGTCGTTGGAGTCGATGATCGATTTCAGCACGTCTAAATTGGGGAAAAAGGTGACATTGATATCAACCGAAGTCGAAAAAGAGACAAGTTTGCAAGAATTTACCATTACAAATTTGGCAAAGAAATCAGTCCACGACAAAGCCGTTGTGTGCCACAAATTGAACTATCCTTACGCAGTGTTTTATTGTCATTCGACAAAACAAACACGACCTTACAAAGTGAATTTGGTGGGTGCTGACGGGGCAAAAGCTGACGTGGCAGCCATATGCCATGCTGACACGTCAGCATGGAACCCAAAGCATTTGGCTTTTCAAGTGTTGAAGGTGAAGCCAGGGACAGTTCCGGTTTGCCACTTCCTTCCGCAAGACCACGTTGTGTGGGTTTCAGAATATTAAGAAAATAATAAAAATTATACACTTTTCTTTTAAAATAAATGTTTTGTTTAAGAATATGTTAGTTATCTGGTTGAAAAAATTAGTTAATGTGATAATATTTATATAAATTGTGATACTTGTGAGTGATATATGTATATTTAGTTTAATAAAATGGATGTTCTCTTCCTCTTATTTTGTATTGGTGTTGTATAATTTTTGTGCTAAATTTGCATTGATTCATGAATTTGGCATATAATTATTAACTCTTAATATAAACTGTAATGAATTCTTATAATACAATTAATGTATAAACCATAAATAAAAAAAAGACTATTATAGATTGACTTAGCGATATAGCTTTAAAAACAAAAAATTGATTGATTCAATTCATGATAATCACTTATTCAAGAATATATTTTTTTGACAATCAAATATTGTAATATTAGATATCTCAACAAAAAAAATGTAAGATCGTTTATCAAAGAAGAAAACAATATAATGATGAGAATTCTTCATGTATCTCCAATAGAGATGAATGTCATCATATATATACCCGTATATACTCATGATTTTCTCCTCGTCTAACGAATTAAATGATCACTTTATTTGAATCCCAACAAATAACAATGGATGCACTATGTAAACAACTAAATCTTTGGGTTGGTTAATCCGCTAATCCGTATAACACTATTATTAGAGCAACTCGATCCAACCAAATCCGTTTATTTCTAGGTGGGATTGAATTGGATTCTTGAGTTGGGTTAATCTCATTTTTTCTCTCTAAACTTAACTCATAACTCTTAAATATGTAAACAACTAAAAAAAATGCAGGATACTATACTTGAACCTAGATTACTGCATGTTCTTTATCAGTACACTAAAAACTTATCTTATTAATTAATCTTATATATAATATTATTCTTAGTTCCAATTGAATTAGATTGAAGGAGCCAAAATTTGATCAAATTGAAAACCAGCCAAACCCAACAAAAATTATAAATTCATAATTCAATCCAACTTAACTCTTACAATTTAAGTTGGATAGAGCAGATGGGTTAGGTTGTCTTCTTTGTTTTTTTGGTACACCCTAATAAATGGTTTTTTTTTTTTGGGAAATAGTAATAAATGACTATTTTTTAAAAAATAATTAAGAAAATGTCTACACTTTTTAAGACTTTAAATGAAGGTTTAAATTAGAAATTGGTGAGGAGAGATAGTTAAAACATTTCCATAATACCCCAATTTAATTTCTTTTTTAAAACATATTTATTAATTACAAAACCTAATTAACCGTCATTTTATCCAAGTCAAGATTGACATACTTAAATCTAGGAGACTATATCTCCATATAACTAACTAATATATTTATTTTCAATATCTTTCAATTTTTTATTGAATTTATTTAATATCTTTATCAAATTATTTTTTATTTAAACACAAGATATCTTTCGTTTTGCACCAATAAATTTCCAAATCACCAACATGTTTTCTCCACCCTATGCACTAAACGAAAAATCACCAACCTCTCCCAACAAGAAACGCACCAAATTGCGAACTCACATATGGCTCGATCATAATTCTCAAGAAGATCGTTACTCACACCACTCCAATTAAGTGATTGTTCATCATGCTTTTGCAATTCAACATTGACGGTAGGATTTTATCCATCAAAAGTTTCAACAACCTCCTCACTATACAAGCTACCGATCCAAAATTTATATCGATGATAATAAATTTGGGTAAAAGTGCTTCTCTTCTACGCAAATATGGAAAAAGGGTTCCCTTAGTTTGCTTTTGTGTGGTATTTTTTAGCATTGGTTGAGAGGTTGTTAATGACTCTACCAAAAAAGAGAAAACTGAGATTTTTTTAGCTTAGAGTGACTTTTGAGTGAAATTTACCAATTGAGGTGGACAAAAAGATTCAAAGATGAAGAGAGCCGAGCTATCAAAGTTTGAAGATGTAGAGATCCGAGCTGTCACAATTTAAAGATGTAGAGATCCGAGCTGTCACAGTTTGAAGATGTAGAGAGACGAACTGTCATAGTTTGAAGATGTAGAGATTCGAACCATCATAGTTGGAAGATGTAGAGATTCAAACTGTCAGAGTTTGAAAATGTAGAGATTCGAACGGTTAGAGTTTGAAAATGTAGAGATTCGAACTGTCAGAGTTTGAAAATGTAGAAATTCGAACTGTCAGAGTTTGAAAATGTAGAGAGCCGATTGCCACAGTTTAAAAATGTAGAGAGCCGAACTGCCACAGTTTAAAAATGTAGAGAGTCGAACTGCCACAGTTTAAAAATGTAGAGAGTCGAACTGCCACAGTTTGAAAATGTAGAGAGCCGAACTTCCAAAGTTTGAAGATGTAGAGAGCCGAGCTACTACAGTTTGAAGATGTAGAGAGTCAGACTGTCACAGTTTGAAGATGTAGAGAGCCGAACTGTCCCAGTTTGAAGATGTAGAGAGCCGAACTGTCCCAGTTTGAAGATGTAGAGAGCCGAACTGTCACAGTTTGAAGATGTAAAGAGGCGAACTGTCGTAGTTTGAGATGAAGAGAGTCGAACTCCCACAATTCGAAGATTAAGCACAAACCACCTTCGCACTACACGTGGTCGATCAAAACATATAGAAGAAGTCGCATGTTATAGAATTCACTCGAAATCTGATGGTATGAATGAGTATGAGAATGAATGTAATTTTAATAATGATATTTTTTAAATTGTTTATTTAAGGTTCATAATGATATTTGTAGAATTGTTACTTCCTTAGATTTTTTAGTTTTTTAGAACTAAAAAATCGTTTTACTTTGACTTGTTGTTCTGTTTAGATTTTTTTTTTAGTTATAGTGAACTTAGAATATAATAAATTAATAAATAAAAAATCTAATAAATTAGAAAGGATATAATAGTCAATTACAATATAATTAATTAATTCCAAATTTTAAGATTTAAACAATAATTTAAATCCTCTAAAAATATAGACATTTGATAGATATTTTCTATAAAATAGCTATTTTCCAAATTGACCATTTTCTATTTGAAGTTGGAGGCCAAGGTTATAACTTTAGGGTAATACTTGCCTTCAGACGTTTCTGAAGGAACTCCCGCAGAAAGAGGGCCCCATGATTATTTTTTTTATTTTTTTTATTTGCCTCTCCCTCAATCGGGTTGTGTGTGACCTGTCATATCATTTTTTGCTTTTTTTTTTTACGTTTTTTTTTAATTAGTTTTGTTTTAAATTTTAATTATGAAAACTTTATACATATCTTTTGTATGAATTTATTTTTCAT
>JBBMKA010000018.1:2675541-2686552 GCA_037833695.1 Sechiopsis laciniata
GAAAAATAAACTCATACAAAAGGTAAGTATAAAGTTTTCATAATTAAAATCTAAAACAAAACTAATTAAAAAAAAAAGAAAAAAGCAAAAAGTGATATGTCAGATTACACACAAGCCGATTGAGGGAGAGGCAAAAAAAGAGAAATAAAATGACGTGGCCCTCCCTTCGGCAGGAGTTCCTTCGAAAACGTCTGAAGGCAAGTATTACCCATAACTTTAAGTTCCTTCCATTGGAATGAATTTGGCAGGCCAATGTTCCACGCGCCACACGCGCTCAATCGCAGGTCAGCTGAATCAGAAGTGGGACATCGCCTAGGGCTTTATGCTCTGGGTTCTACGGCCTGAGTTTACCGAATTCAGAATTTCCGGCCAAATTTTGTTCTCTGCTGGTTCGAGCTCCCTCCATATCTCTCTATCATCAGTGATCACCAGATACTAATTTTCACCTTTCACGGTCGCTTTCAGGTATCAAGTCGATTCTGTTCGTAAATTTGTAAAAATATCATTTATTATTGTTCTGCCATTTTTTTTATTTATTTCGAAGTTAGGGCTTGACTGTCTTGGAATGTTTGATGAATTTTGTGTTGGTTTCTGTATTCTATTTGCTGAAAGAAATACTCTGCCGTGGAGTTTGGAGTTTTGAATTTCTCCACTCAGAATATATATTTTTTATTTTTCAATTCAATTCATGGTCGAGTACTGGACTATCTGTTTTGCCTTGGCTAGGAGTTCGGATTTTTGTTTGTTCAAGTGAAATTAGTTGCACTTGATTTTTGGGTATAATTCAGACCAAATTTAATTTGAAGTACGTATGGTTTGTAGTGCGGCGAATCTTCGATTTCCAGTTATAAAAAGATAGTTTGGTTTGTGTGTTATGCAACTTTATGATATTTAGGGTTATTGTGTTCTCTTTTTGATATCCGTAAGTGTCCGAGGAAGGTTACGTGCACCTCGGCCTTGAGAGCATACTGCTTTAGGGTTATTGTTTCTAAGGGCTGGAAGCTCTCTTCTAATGCAACCTAATCAGTGTCGATATTATCTGCTTATGCAACTAATCAATATTACTTTGTTCATCCGATGTATCCCGGTGCCACAATCTAGGAACAGGCTAGTGGTGTCTTGGATATATGGGAGCGAAGCTCTGACTCCTAGTCATATAATAAATGTTAAAATCATAATTTTAAATTATCTGAAATACTGCTTAATCATATTACTTCGTATTAACATTGCTGTTATACTTTGTTGTATTTTCTTTAGCTCCAGCTGCATTTCTTCTTGGAGGTAGCCTGGTTTGGTACTATGGTAAAAACAGAACCAGAGGAGAACGTTGAATTTCGATGGGGCAAAAAGAAATCAATTGGTGGCAAGAAGAAAGACGTGACCTTTTATGAATCTTTTACTTATGATGGTGTAGAATATTTTCTTTATGACTCTGTGTACCTATTTAAGGAAGGTGAGCCAGAGCCTTATATTGGCAAAATTCTTAAAATCTGGCAGAATCCTGATAAAACAACAAAAGTGAAAATTCTTTGGTTTTTTCGACCTCGTGAGATTCTTAATTATCTTGGAGCTGAAGACATATGGGATAAAGAAGTATTTTTGGCATGCGGTGATGGTATTGGCCTTGCCAATGTTAATCCTCTGGTAATGCTCAGTTTGTAACTTCAATATTTCATTGCAACTTACTCTTTCTCTCGATTCATTTACCTTGTATGTCGAACAACTTTACTTAGTAATTGCTGGTCATTGGTAAAAATTGTGAAACAAGTTTAGATAGAATTATAGTATATTCAAGTGATAATTAACAAGCTATGTATGACCTATGGGTATAAGGTATGTCAGGATTTTGCTCAAACTTCATCTCTTGTGGCTTTGAGTAAACACTTCTCGATATTCTCCTTGTATGAATCACCTTTTGTCATTTTTTCCTCAGCTCACAACTTAGATTCACCTTGTCTGACGATGAAAGGTGGTTCATACAACTTCTTAATATTTTTCTTACACCATTGCCCTCATGGTCGTATTTTTCTCACGTATATCATTTTTCATCATTTATGTTTGCTCTTGTGCCTACTGTCTTTGTTCATTATTAGATTCCTTATCGTTTAATTTTGGGTTCAATTTTCCTTTGTCTAAATGAGTCTTTGGATGATATTTACTGCTCTTTTTGAGCATTTTCCCTCACTTGGTGGCTAGGGATTTCGTACATGTTTGAGAGTTAATTTGAAATGGTTAAAATCAATTTTTTCGTATTTAAAATCATTCCGAAATATGCTTTTAATTGTTCAAAATCAAATTTTTGGCATGAAAATCTTCTTTATTAATGTAAAATCAAATATTAAGCTGATTTTGAATGATTAAAGACATTTTTTGAGTAATTTTGAACATGATAAAAGTGATTTTAAACATTTCAAAATCACTCCCAACCCCAAGCACGCCCTTCATTTATGATTCCCATAGACCTTATGAGGAGATTTTGTGTTGCCTGTTTTTTTTTCCTGTGGATTCCAACCCACTTTGTCTTTCTGTCCTTACTTTAGAAGCTATGCATTTTGGAGATCAGATTCTTTGCTTTGCATCGTGAATTAACTACACTAGCCACGTCCATCATCTTCAATACTTTTGCGGTTTCAATGGTGTAACATGTGTGATAAGGCATTTTAGTGTCTGGAGCATGTTTTGAGGGATTGTCAATGTGCTATGGCAGTTTTCAAATAGAGGGATGACTCTTGGGCTTGCATGTTACTTTCTTTGTAATTCTATGAAATATTTGGTTTGAGAGAAGTTCCCCTTTGTTCTCCTATTCTTTAAATAAATTTTTTATGATCATTCAATTTTTTACTAAAGCCTTTTTGAAATTATTTTTAAGACCTTGGGATATTTAGGAGGGCTATAAAAGTCGTTCTTTATTTAAGCTAATTCCAGTTTCATTTTTACCTTTTTAACCACTATTTCTTACTAAAGATATATATATATATTAACTTAGATTTTACTTTTCCTTAATTTTTATTTGAAAATATACAGTTTTATTGTTGTTTCATTTAGAGTATTTATTATTATTTTTTTACATAACCTATTATTTAAAATATTTATTTATTATTTTATTAAGTGTGCCTCACTTCACTTAGGCAACACCTTCTTGTCACCTTTTGCATTAAGGCATTTATGAGATAGTTGTCTTGGAATGCCCCTTGCACTTTGAAAACACAAATTTTATTTCAATGCGTTTGTTGAAGCAATGGATTGTGTGTGTTAGTGAGGTTGCATTTGTTATTTTTGATAATTTATTCCTTATATTTGTCTCAACCCAGGAAGTAATTGCTGGAAAGTGCAGCATTCTCTGTGTTTCAGATGACGACAGAAATCCACGACCTTCAGATGAGGCACTCAAGAAGGCTGATTTTGTATTTTATCGTACATTTGATGTTGGAAAACTAGAGGTCTGCAATAAGATATGTGAAAAAATTGCAGGAGTAGAAGGTATGAGTTCATTTTTCCAAGTTGAATGTTTGGTTGGTTTGTTATAATCTGATCTCAGTACTGATTGTGTGTTTTTTTTTTTGCTATTGCAGTTAAACTTTTACTCAATAAAGTAGATGCATCAAAAGATGTTAAGAAGACCGATAAGGATGGGAAAGATGCAAGTGGCATTGCAATTGTAAATACTGAATCAGAAGACCCTTCTGGACAGAACACTTCCAATGGAGAATTAAATTTGAAGACTAATGAAAGCCCTGTCGAGAAGTTCACAAAGGAAAATGTTGATTTGAAGGCTTCTCTTTCTATAGAGAAATCCTCCAATGAAGAGAAGTCTGGTGCTTGTGCGAGTGATGGTGGAAATGGATCGGCTAAAACCAGTAGCAAACAAGAAAACATCTTGGATGATAACTCTCCAAAGCTTAAAATGGATTCTAATGAGACCCCGGGCAAAGATGTTCGAGCACTAGCTAAGGATGTTGAAGGTAGAGTAAAAAATCCCAGGGACTCTGGTGAAGTTGAACATATGCCAGCGAAGAAGGCAAAACTAGATAGTTCTGTTCTATTATCTCGTGGAGAGACAAAGAATGACATTCAAAAACCTTGCCTAAATCGCAATAATGGTGATATGCTGGCTTCCTCACCTACAATTCTTGTTTCTGAAGATGCTTCCAGAACCAAAAATGTAAAAGATTCTCATGGAACAAAAGACAGCCTAAAGAAGCCCAAGCTAAATGAAAAGCCAACAAAGGTTTCTAATGGCAATAACCTAAAGGCATCTTCCCCTTCAGTCACAGACTGCAAAACAGATGGTCAAATTATGGAAGTTACTAGAAGGCCAGATGCTGTAAGTTTCATTTCTAATATTGTTATTTCTTACTTAGCTTGTGATTGCACTTCTTAATTATTTATTTACTTTATTCTATTTTTATGTCCTTGTCAAAGAAGCTCAGTTTGTCATTAAAAAACGGATACATATAACAGTGTAATCCATTTTGTTTTTTGAGTTTTGAGGTGTAGAATTACCCGATATTTAACATGATGGGATACTTGATATTTCTCTCATTCAGTTTCTTATTGCTTACGTTAATATCATTTTGTTCATGCACCGAAGCACTGCATTTGGATCATATTACATGTTGGTTATTACTGGAATTAATTCTTACATCTCCTTTGGCCAACCCATTTTAAGGCTTACACGATACGATTCAAATATTCAATATTCTCATGAGCTCCTTGTTTATTTAGCAAGATCTGTTTGGAAACTGTAGTGGAATATGGATCTTTGGCCTGATGTCTTGTTTATTTTGAAACAAGGCAATTCTATGTGAGATAGTTTTTTAAGGTTCTCATTGTTATAATTTTCAACAATTGGACAGGATAGAAGCAGATGGTTCAAGGGACTTGTAAGTCAATCTTCTCTCTCTTTGGTTTCAAATCATTTTAATTATTATATTTTTAATGTCAGGTCCTTCCATAATTTGGGAGTTTAAATAGCCTTGATTCTAGGCTTCTACTGCCTTTTTTCTTTTTCTTTTTTTTATGAGAAGCACAAAAAGAATTTTGAAAAAGGAGACGAAAAGTTTGAGAAAATGCAATTTGAAGGTTAAGAATAGGATTGATAAAAAAAAAAGGGTTAATTCCGTTCAAATTGAAAGTAAGATTCTCTCCGTGAAAGTAGTCCGAGATTCTGAGTAATCAGAGCTAGGATCTCATAATGAAACGGGATATTACCTTTTCCTTTTCACTTTGTTTGTTTACGTAGTTGCTCTGTTACTCTCATCAACATTCTCCTTAAATCATAAATTCTATAGAGAAGAGATTTGAAAAGTAATGGCAAGTTGGCAATCATCATGGAGTGGCCTAGTGGTCATCAAAGCCTTAAGTAACTAAGATGTGATGGGTTCAATCTATGGTGCCTAACTACGTAGGAATTAATTTCCTACGAGTTTTCTTGACAGACAGGGATATAAAAGAGAAAAAAGAAAAAAGAAATGACCATGTGTTCTGGGTGGAAAACCTCCAAAACATGAAAGGTTTTCTAGCTAAAATGGTTGAGCTGTAACATTCACAAATTTCTATGCTTATTTCTCTTATTTGTAGCTCTTTCCAACATGAATAGTTTTTTTTATACCTAAAAAGATCCCATTTACTACATGGCCAGTTCTTGAAACACGCTAATCTTCCCCTATCTAAGGTTTGATGTTAATTAGTATTAACCGACTAAACTGATCATCTCTATGCCAGCCGTGGGAAGAAAGAATAAAAGATGCACATGAGCAAGGAACACTTGTTCTGATTCAGAATTTGGATCCTGCTTACACTTCAGGTGAAGTGGAGGTAATAATAAATTATTTGCTTTGATTCTTTGCTTTGATTATTTGATGGGATCATACATCTAAGTCAGATATCTCCTCCTGTACAACATTCCAGGATATTGTTTGGCATGCCTTCAACGAGAGTTGCACAGCTAAGATGATTCAGCGTACTACAATTTGTATGCCTCACATAGGTGTGAGTTTTAGACGTTTTCATATTATCATATGTTAAAATGACCAATCGCTTTACAAATTCTATTATCATTTTTGTGTTCCTTGAGAATTCTGTTGCCCGTATTATTTTATAGGTCAAGCTTATGTTGTATTCAAAACTAAGGAAGCAGCAGAGAAAGTGGTTAGAAAACTAGATGAAGGTTGCTTATTGCTTGCCAATTGGGGGTAAGTTCACATTCGGTATAATTTGTAGTGCTGTTACTTTCAGATCATCTATTTATTCCATTTGTACTCTCTCCTCGAAGTATTTGGTTAACATGCCAGTTCTTTGGGCCTCAAGGGCGGTTGGGTTTTCTGATTTCGGTGGCAGTGACTATTTTAATAGTTTTCTGTTTTATTCTTTTTAGGAAACGAAAACATTTTAATTGATAAAGTGAAAATGTTACCAGAAACCTATCGAAATAGCGATAAGGCTAATCAAATAACAAAATCATAGGATAATCGGTAATTTCAAGCCAGATATAGTGTGAGATACAAAGCAATTGGAGGATGGATGGGCTTGTTGGTTGATATCGACATAGTCAAGAAATGCCTAAATATTTTACTCGTGGACTGGAAATGTTATGAAATCAGAACAACAATCAAAGAAAACCAGTAAAGAACATAAGACAAAACATGATGTTTTACGTGGTTCACTAACAGTGTGTTAGCTTACGTCCTCGGGCAAAGAATTGTTTTTAATTATTTTTTTGATATTAGTGATTGTCCAGGTTAACTTGCGTACACCTCGATTATTGTCACGAGATATACCGCCCTTTGAAAATTAATTTCTAGGTAGGTAGTCACCATGGATTGAACCCTTCATCTCTTAATTTTCCAAGGCCCTCTTGACCACTAGGCCACTTCATGATGGTTAAAATTGTTTTATTAATTAGAGATACAAAATATCGAATGTCGATCAAATGGGGCTATGATTTTAAGAGTATTTATATAGTGGACTTTCATAAAACCTTATTACAATATATGACTCAAAACATATAAAAGTCCAATACGAAAACATAAACCCAATTACATATTTCGTCTAGATTCAGGGTGAAGATGTGTGGTGAAGATCTGTGAGAAAGCTGCATAGTAGAGGGGAGGGATTCTGTGCCAGATAGTGGTCGGCATTCCTCCTCCGGCGCCTGTGGGGCGGTGCTGGAGGAAAAGGAGAAATAATGTTTTTGCTCTTTAGAGTTTGGAACAGTCTTAGAGAGAGGAAGAAGAGAAAACCTTTCTTGCCCCCATTTACTCTTCTCATTTTGCACATTTTCCATTAGTGGTCATCAAATTAAAACCTTCCGTAGCTCATACATCTACCGTTGTCTTCTTTTTCTTTATATGCTGATAGAAAGATAAAGAATCACCGTCTTTCTATATTGGTAAACACGTTTGAAATTGTATGTGTCTACTTTGGAAGATAAAAGAGGTTTAAAGATAATAGGTTTTTCCCCACCCCCACCTAATTTAGACTCCTGCTAACTTGCAGCATGTTGAATATAGCTTTTCCCAGCTAATATTTTTCTTCAAAAATTTCAGTGCTCTTGTTGGTAGCTTTGCAACTCCTAATCTCTCGTCAAAGAAACATACTTTTTTGGGGCATCACAGTATTGATAAGCTAAGACATCAAATACAACGTGAGATGGTATTGTGTGCCTTTTTCTTTCTCTGAACTATACAGATCCCACTATTTAAAACCTTCCCACGTTATTCATTTCCCCCTTTTTTTTTTAATCTCATCATTGCTTTTTGGTAATTTATCAGAAAGGAGCTGTATCGACCTCGCATTGCTCTCAGCCGAATACAGTCGAATATGACATGGCCATGGAGTGGTGTTTACTCCAAGAAAGATCAGAGATTTCCTGCAATAAGTTATTCAAGGTCTAAATTACATTCTACTGAACCAAAATGATGCAATGCAACGTTATTCATCTGAGTTTGTTACCTAAACTTTTATTTGTTCTATTTACTTCTAGCAACAAGAAGAGGAGTTCCGAAAACTCAAGAGCAAGCTGAAATCTAGATGAGCTCCATTGGTCTCACAGGTGCTATATTTGGCAACTATTTTCAACCGGGCAAGAAATTCTTTTGATCTTACAAGTTTTAATCGGCAATTGTACATCGGTAAACCTCTCGATCCTACTCAAATTGCAACATTTTGCCTTTCATGACTTGGCTTAGTCTTGCCAGACGACTGTTGCATGAAATCGAGTTGTTTTTGTTAAACCAAGTAGCATTACCCGTTCTGTTTCTATTTATTATTCCCATCATAGAATGGTTGTGTTTATTGAATGAGTGAACTGATATGATATGATCTTTTCATTGCAGACGAGTGAAAATCGTATAGACGAGGTCCTAGCTTTTCAACGATTATCCGAAATGTTTGGAGGAACTAAATATGATGAAATTTGTAGGTAAATTCTGAGCTGTTGATGTTCTCTCTGGTTCTACCCTCATGGGTAAGTGCATATAAATCTTGCATCTTTTCTAAGTGCAATGCTATGTGGAATTTGCATATTTGTTATAAACATTGAACCAGGAAGTATTTGAGAAGGTCGCTATTGATTTATCCATGGACTCTTGTCTCTAGTAAAAATCAGTTCCTGTTTTAGGTTTTGATGATAATTAACCTTAGGGGTGCAAGATAAACTGAAAACGCAAATAAAAACCTAGCTCAAACCATGCCATTGGTTCGGTTTGGGTTGGCGGTTTTAATTTGAGTTTAAGATAAACCGATGACATATGGTCAATTTCCAATTTTGTCAAAATCCGGTGATATATGGCCGAACTGACTGAATAGTATTTGATAAATTATTTTTGATAGATTACCATTTACATTGAGATCAAGCAACGAGTTGGCTGCAAGCTACTCATGAACCAAACAGGTTGCCAGATTAATAAATTATCGGATAAAGTACCATTTTAGTTTTGGAACTTTGACATTTGTTTACTTTTGATTTCAAATTTTCAATAGTTTAGTTTTACTTCTAAACTTTGAAATTTGTTTCATTTTAGTCCCTTAGAGGAAGATGATAATGTTTAATTAAACGCTTTTTAAAAAAAAAAAAAATCATGGATAGAAACAGAATAAACTTTAAAATTTAAGAATTAAAATTGGACTAAAATTGAATAAATGTCAAAATTAAAAACTAAAATTAAATTTTTATAATTTTAAGGACAAAAATAGAATAAATGTCCGGAATTGGGATCAGCACTGTTCGCACAGAGGATGGTTCAGTTGAAATATTAAATTCTTTTGACAATAAACGGTTGGGGTTTGATTTTTGACAGAATTGATAACCACAGAACTGACACAATGTATAGATTTAAAGCTCCTGAATAGAAAAATGAAGATATCTATTCTCTCTATGAAACAATTGGGAGACAGTAAAGATTAGATCAAATGAGAAAGGAACTCCGAGTTAACTGAATTTTAAAATTAGAAAATTTTTAGTATATTTTAATCAAGGGCTTCATTTAATTAGAAAATTTGGCAGATTGAATTCGTAGTTTTTTTTTTTTTTTTTTGAAATTAGATTGAATTCGTTTTAGGAGTTGACATATTTTGTGATGTATGTGTATGGACTTTGTGGTTCGAATCTTTTATTTTTGAAATTGTTGCTGATTGAAAATTGAATATGCGATTTTGAAATTAAAATTTTTGATTATTTTATAAATATTTCTAAACTTTGTCATTTGTTTCTAAACCACTTTTTTTTTTCTTTCAAAAAATGCAATATTACTCTTATTTTTATAAAACTTAAATACAGACAGTGGCCAACATTTAGTTATTTTGTATTTAACATTTTATTAAATATTTTTGAGAAATTGTATTAGATGGACTATTCTCATGAAGTAATTATAAGTAAGCACATTTTAAAGTTTTTGTATCTATAATTATTAATATTTTTTAATATTGTCTTATAAATACTTATTAATTTCAGTATTAAGTATTATAAATATTCATTATTAATATTATAAAAAAACATATATTATTTATTAATATCAATGACTATATTTACTATTTTGTTTTTAAATAACTCTATTCATAATTATTTTCTAGATTTGATTAGCTAGAGAAGTTTTCCAACATTTTATTGTCTTAATATTGTTATTTTTTTTTTTTTTATAGTTTTAAAAAAAGCTATCTATATTTTAAAATATGAGCATTTTTAAATAGATGATAAAGTCCAAAGCTAACTTTTTTTTTTCTTTTTAACTTTCTGTGTAAATTAGATTGAGTTTGTTTTATGTAAATAATTTTACTAAGATGCCAACAACATTTTTTATCCATAACAAACATTATTTAACTTTGATAAATAAAATTAAAAATTTATAATTATATAAAGGGCAAATAACCAAAAAAAAAAAAGGAAAAAAAAAAAAATATATTATAAGAAAATAATTAACAATACTCATTGATACTCAATGACTATGTTTACATCCTCAAAAAAAAAAGACTAGTTTTGCTAATTCTTAAAAAATTGTTCATATTTATGATTATTTTTTAGATTTAACTAATCTTCTAAGTTTTCCATTTATAATTTATTAATCAAATTTGCAAAAATCGCATCCATGTCCATGGTATTAGTAATCGGTCGAAGTATTTATGAGGGTAGGATCAATAGAAGCATTAGGAAACTATGTTTGCAATAGTTATCTTCCTTCTAGAATAAAAAATAAACAAAAATAAAATAAATTTCCATCCTATCGAATTTAGAGTTTTTTTTTTTAAGTTGAATGTGAATTTTAATATACTCCATAGCTTAAAACGTTAGGGCGTGTTTGGGCCCCCAACTATGAAACGCCCGGGTGAGTTATCAAAATGGACTTGACGTTTGGGCCACCGGGTAACCGGTGGTTATGCCCAAAATTTGCGGGCCGTGTATTTCTCCCGCCGCGAGCGCTTACCATAAACGATCTCCTTGTTTATCAGTTTCTTCTTCTTCTTTTTTTTCATCATTCGTTTTCTTCTTCCTCTTCGCTCTTTTTGTGTGAATGTT
>JBBMKA010000018.1:2686652-2738870 GCA_037833695.1 Sechiopsis laciniata
GATATGTGTTAAGTGTTGTTTTAGCATTTCCTTTCCTTTGTGGTTAATATTTATTTTTGTGATAAATATATATTTTTAATGTTTTGTGATAAATATATATTTTTTATTTTTTTTAATACATGATGCGCCTTTAAGATAAAGCCCGCGCCTTTTTTGCGCCTTGCGCCTCAGGCTCCAGAGAGCCTTTGCGCCTTTGTGCGCCTTGCGCCTTTAAAAACACTGCTTATAACTCTAACACTCCCCCTCAAGCTGGAGCATATATATTAATCCTGCTCAGCTTGTTACAAAGATAATCTACTCGCACTCCATTTAACGCTTTTGTGAAAAGGTCACCTAATTGGTCTCCAGACTTCACATAACCAGTAGACACCAATCCTTGCTGTATTTTCTCATGAACAAAGTGATAATCAATTTCAATATGCTTAGTTCGCTCATGAAATATTGGATTAGATGCAATATGAATAGCAGCTTGGTTGTCACACCACAACTTGATAGGAGTCGGGACGTCGAAGCCTGAATCATTAGTTGGTATACCCACATTACTTCACATACTGACTGTGCCATAGCTCGATATTCTAATTTAGCACTTGATCGCAAGACTACATTTCTTTTCTTACTCTTCCATGAAATCAAATTACCTCCAACAAACACAATATCCAGAAGTGGATCTTCTATCCTTTCTTGATACTGCCCAATCAGCGTCGGAGAAGCTGTCCACTCTCAGGTGCAGCCTTCAAATAACACAAAATCTGTTGCACCATTGTCCAATGATCCACAGTAGGTGAAGATATAAACCGGCTCATAATGCTTACTGAATAAGCGATGTCTGGTCGTGTTATTGTAAGATAGTTTAACTCTCCAACCAATCTTCTATACCTTTCAGGATCTTCAAACGGTTCTCCATCTTTTATAAATTTCATACTAGGCATCATTGGAGTATTGCATGACCTTGCTCCTAATTTACCTGTCTCTGATAATAAATCAAGTACATATTTTCTCTGTGATAGGAAAATACCTTTCTTGCTTCTCATGACTTCGATTCCCAATAAATATTTTAACAAACCCAAGTCTTTAGTATGAAACTGATTCTGGAGAAAAGACTTAAGAGTCACTATACCTGACGTATCACTCCGAGTAATGACGATATCATCAACATACACAACTAGTAGAATAACACCACTCGTAGATCGTCGATAGAAGACAAAATGATCTGATTTACTTTTCTCCATTCCAAACTGCTCAAGTGCTCGACTAAATTTTTCAAACCATGCTCGCGGGCTTTGTTTTAATCCATATAAAGATTTCAGAAGACGACACACTTTGCCTCTCTCCCCCTGAGCAACAAACCCAGGTGGTTACTCCATACTTCCTTTAGAAGATCACTATGAACAAACACATTTTTAATATCAAGTTGATGTAAAGGCAAACCTTGAGAAGCTGCCATAGATATGAATAATCTGACAGAAGTAAGCTTAGCAACTGGACTAAATGTATCAAAATAATCAGTACTGTACGTTTGGGCATAGCCTTTAGCAACAAGGCGAGCTTTTAGACGAGCAACCGAACCATCAGGATTTACCTTGACTGCAAACACCCATTTGCATCTAACAACCTTCTTGCTTGTAGGGAGAGAAACTAAACTCCAAGTACCATTATCGTCTAAGGCCTGAATTGCTTCCATCATCGCATTACGCCAACCAGAGTGAGACAAGGCTTCATGAACAGTTTTAGGAACAAACACAGAATCAATAGACGTAATGAAGGAATACGAAGATGAAGATAACTGAGCATAAGAGACACGAGAAGAAATAGGCCAAGTGCAAGAACGTTTACCTTTACGAAGAGCAATAGGAAGATCATCACTCGGTCCTGGATCTGATGACGAAGAATCTTCTTGGACAGGACATTCACCTAGTGGTTGTTGCCGTCTAGAGTAGACTTGAAGAGTGGGTGGATCAGGGGGAATGACAAACTTGGATGGAGATGGATTAAGGCAATTGTGTATATAAAAAAGATCATCTTCGTCCTCCTGACTCGTACGAAGCACTGAAGGAGTGAAAGGCGTATCCTATCCTCAAAGAAAGTAACATCACGAGAAACAATATAACGATTCAAACTAGGACAATAACTTCAGTATCCTTTTTGAACAAGTGAGTAGCCTAGAAAAATGCACCTCAAGAATTTCGGATCCAATTTTGTCAAATGGGGACGAACATCATGGACAATAGGTTTGCAGTTGCAGAGAATACCGGACCTTCTTACTATCCAAAAAAGAAGTCATCATGGACATGGATAGATTTTTGTTGCTCTTATCATTATTGGTGGATGATGCAAACTACACACTCTTTTCTGTAATTATTGATGCCTAAATGTTTCTGCCTATTAGTGCTTTTTGCAATCTTTCATTAGTTTGGTTGAGGTTTTCCTCTCGTTTTTGTATCTCGTGTCGATATATTGATGAAAAGTTAGTATTTTGTACCTAAAAAGATCCCATTTACATGTCCAGTTCTTGAGATGCGCTTGTTTTGCTCTTAATTTTTTCTTAACCAATTAAGCTGATCATCTCTATGCCAGCCTTGGGAAGAAAGAATTAAAAATGCACACGAGCAAGAAACACTTGTTTTGATTCAGAATTTGGATCCTGCTTACACATCAGGTGAAGTGGAGGTAACATAAATTCTTTGCTTTGATTATTTGATGTGATGTTCTTTTCCAAAAAATATTATTTCATGTGATGTTCTACTGTATCGATATTATTATATTATTTTATTTTCTAGACAAGTTCGTTTGCCATAAATAAAAATATTGTATATGGGATCATATATATAAGTCAGGATATCCCTTTCTGTTATTTCCTGTACAACATTCTCTTATCCAAAAAGGTTTCCCGTACAACATTCTAGGATATAGTCTGGCGTGCCTTCAACGAGAGTTGCACAGCTAAGATGATTCAGCGTTCTGCAACTTCTTTGCCTCACATAGGTATGAGTTTATAACATTTTCCCAAATCTTGTTTCATATTATCAAGAACGACCGAGGGCTTTAGAAATTCCATTAGCATTCTGAATTCCTTAGAATCCTGTTGCTCATATTAATTTGTAGGTCAAGCTTATGTTGTATTCAAAACAAAGGAAGCATCAGAGAAAGTAGTTAGAAAACTAGCTGAAGGTTGCTTATTACTTGAAAATGGGAGGTAAGTTTGTATTCAGTATAGTCTATCATCTATTTTATTCCGTTAGTTCTCACCTCGAAGCATTTAGCCCTCTGGACTAGTTTAAGATGCCAGCTCTTGGGCCTTGAGGTGCCATATGATCAGTGGTTGGCGGTTGTCTGGTTTCTGATTCCATAGTGGCAGTAACTACTTTGATAGTTCCATCTTGCCCGGTTTATTTTTCCGAGGCAGTTCTGGTAGGTCTGGTAGGCCCGCCTCCCTTTTGTAGGCTTTTTTATTTTGTATGCCTTTTTTGTTCGTGTTCTTTCTTACTTTCTTTTCAATGAAAACTTGGTTTATTATTAAAAAAAAAAAATTATGATTCATCAAATTTAGAACTTTATATATCTATATATGATAAACCAAACTTTCATTGAAACATACAAAAAGAAAGAGCCCTAGAAAGGAGGGAACCTTCCGCATCACTCTTTCTAAGGTGTTAATCTTTCCACATGGAGCATATGCTAAGTAAAAAACTCAACCTTTTGGTTGAAATCAAAGAAAGATTAACCAGATAACTGGAGAAAGATTAATATGTGAATGCCTAAGAAGGATTTGGAACTCAACGATGCACATCCCTCCTCCCACACACAAGAAAAATCCACTAAAAGGAAAGTAAGGCGACAAACCCATTTGTCTCCCTGACAACGGGAGGATGCCAAAATTCATAAGACATCAAGCACTTTAGGGTTTTTCATGAGAAAGTTGAGAAAGATGAGAAAATGGCGTACATGGTGGCCTAGTGGCAAGAGTGGCTTATGTAACTAAGAGATGATTGGTTCAATCCATGGTGGCCATACACCTAGGAAATAATTTCCCACGAGTTTCTTTGACATCCAAATGTTATAGGGTCAAGCGGTATGTCCCTCGAGAAAACTTGAGGTGCACATAAGCTGGTTCAGACATTCATGGATATAAAAAATAAGGTCTATCTCCCTTCCAAGTATCTTCCCGAAAGATAGTGTCTCTCCCATCCCTAACTGAGCTATAGAGAAGACTTGAAAAGAATCGGAGTTTCTCGTGTCTTTCCAAAGATTACTTTGTGCCAAAGGAAAGCCGATTCGTGAAGAAAATGACACAATCACTTATCCAACAAGGCGTGGTTGTGGGCTCTTATGTTTCTCATGCCTAATCCTCCTTGATTCAAATTCTTAGAAACCTCATTCCATATGACAAGGTGCGCTCCTTTGCCTTCGTCAACCCATTTCAATAGCAAGTCCGGCACAAGCCTTACAAGATTATTATCCACTTTCATCGACATCCTAAAAAGAGACATGAAATTAGTGGGAATATCGCCTAGGACAACTTGAATGAGAGAAAGGCGGTTCCATGATTGCAAAAGAGGAAGACTTAGGGCAAATTAATTAAAGGGAGACCAAGGTAAGATGATGTGAAGAGTCACACTTCACAACCCACCCAATCAGCCCATCTTTGCATCTTCTCTTGATTGCAATTCAAGCCCAATAATTGACTTTTACGTTTGTTAATCTTGAAGCCTGAAGTTATCTCAAAGAAATACGAAATTATTAAGATTCACAAAGGAGTCCTCCTTCCCAGAACATAAAAAAATAGTACAGTATTCGTCGACATACGGGAGGTGCAATAAAGGCAATTTTAGATCTTTATGTAGTTTATAGTGTATACATCTACCGTGGTATTCATTTATGTTATGCTAGAATTATAAAGGATAAGTCCCCAAGGGGTGGCACAATGGTAGAAGGCTTGGGTTTTGAAGGTGTACTGCCGTCAAGGTCCCAGGTTCGAGACTCACCCGTGACATTAATTTGTAGACACCTCCGTGTCTCAATTTTTTTGATGTCTTTTGGTGCTTGGCCTAAGGACGGGCGTGGTTACCCCGAGTATAGTTGAGCAAAACTCTGATTTCCCGGTTAAAAAAAAAAGAATGATAAAGAATAAAGAATCACCATCTTTCTCTAGTGGGAAACACATTTTGAAGTTGTATATGTTTGTTATGGCCGATGCAAGAGTTTTTTTTGTATAAACATTCAAAATTTCAAGAACGAGTTTCATTTTTTACTTTTTGTATAAACATTCAAAATTTCATTGAGATAATAATGAACATAGAAAGAGTTAATAAGCATGCAAAAGAAAAACCCACAAAAAGGAGCCCTACAAAATTCGCTTTCAATCCAAAATGATATGACCTAAAGAATAATTACAAAACAAGTTGGTCACCAAGGTCTAATGAGAAACATAGAAGTAATAAGGGACCTAAACAGTATGTCTCGTGACAATAGTCGAGGTACGCGCAAGCTGACCTAGACAGTCACACATATATATAAAAAAGGGACAAAATATCATCGTAGATCTTTCTCTCCCTCAAAAGATTCTATTGTTTCTCTTCCCCCCCTATAAAGTATCATTGACCTCGGCCTGGCACAAAAACTTTTCCTTCTCTCGTAAGGGAGGATGACCTAAACTTTCAATAACCATCCCCTTACAATCTGACTTGCTAAAGAAATATAAAAATCTAAAAATAGTTTATTTCAAACCAATGCAATTGTATCATGCTGCCATAAAGCATGATTCAGATCCTCAACTTCTCACCCGTAAAGAATGCAACACCATGGGCCATGGCCTATTAGATTGGGTATCTTCTACGCCACTCTGCTCGAGTGTTTACCCTTTCATGTAAAACCTGTCAGATAGTGAATTTTACCCTTTTCAAAATTTCCAACTTCCATTTCGGGGCAAACTCAAACTTTCTCTCCTCGCTTGAAACAAAAGGGAGGCTAACACTGCATGCAAAATAGGATTTTTGGGATAAACCTTTGGAAGGATTTAGACACCAAGGTTGGACATCCTTTCTGTAAACTCTATTGGGACTAGATAGTTGTTGTATCTTTATTCATAGCAGTAATGTTCTTATATAGGAGATACATGAGCCTAATGGGCCTAGGGCTAGAAATACGGTAAATTACACATATATACAATTAATTAACTCTAACACTCCCTCCCAAGCTTGAGCAAACATGTCTATCATGTCCAACTTGTTACACAGGTAGCTTATACAAACTCCATTCAATGCTTTGGTGAGTATATCACCCAGTTGTTCCCTATTTTCACGTAACTCGTCGAAATCAATCCTTGTTTTATCTTCTCACGAAGAAAATGACAATCCACTTCAATATGCCGGGTTCTTTCGTGAAATACTGAGTTTGAGGCAATATGAATAGCGGTTTGATTGTCACACCATAGTTTTGCTGGTATAGTGGGGTTTTGACTGCAATTTCATTTAGTAGTTGAATTAGCTATACTATCTGACATGACGCTTGAGACATAGAAAGCGACATAGCCCTGTACTTTGACTCAGTACTTGAACGCGAAACCACATTTTGCTTCTTACTCTTCCACGACACTAAATTTCCTCCCATAAAGACACAGTATCTCGAGTTCGACCTTCTATCTTCTTTAGAACCTGCCCAGTAAGCCTCCAAAAAACACACGATATTTGTATGTCCATGATTTTCATACAATATCCCTCTTCCATGTGCGGATTTCAAATAGCTCAGGATCTTTCTACTACTGTCCAGTGATCCACTGTGGGGATGACAAAAATCGACTCCCTACAATTACCGAGTAGGATATATTCGGTCTCATAACTGTTAAGTAATTTAGCTTCCCAACTATTCTCTTGTATCTCTCAGGTTTTGAAAACGCTTCTCTTTCTTAACTAGCTGTAGGTTTGGTATCATCAGAGTACTACACGGTCTCAAACCTAACTTTCTTGTTTTGGTTGATTAATAGCATACTTTTCTGGGATAGAAAGATTCCCTTCTTGCTTCTCATAACCTCAATACCCAAGAAGTATTTAAGAGTTCCAAGATCTTTAGTACTAAACTGGCTATGAAGAAAAGTCTTTAATGAGGCTATGCCCGAAGTGCCACTTCTAATAATCACAATATTGTCAACGTAAACCACAAGCAAAACAATACCTTGTTCAGGCTGTCGATAGAACACTAAATGATTTGACAAGCTTTTATTCATTCCAAACCTTTCTAGAGCTTGACTTAACTTACCAAACCACGTCCGAAGACTTTGTTTCAAGCCATACAAAGACTTTTGAAGACGACACACCTTGGTATTTTCCCATTGAGCAATAGAATCAGATGGTTGCTTCATATAAACTTCCTCTCGAAGATCGTCATACAAAAAACATTCTTAATATCTAAGTGATACAATGACCAAGGATTTGAAGCAGGCAAAGATATAAATAAACAAATCGACGTCATCTTCGCAACTGGAGAGAAAGTATCACTGTAATCGACCCTTAAGTTTGATCATACCCCTTTGCCACCAAGCGTGCTTTGAGTCGTGCTACTAATCCATTAGAGTGGGCCTTCACAACAAACCCACTTACACCTGATTGTCTATTTACCTGTCGGATGAGCTACTAGTTTCCAAGTCCCATTCGCATCCAACGTAATCACCTCGTCCACCATGGCCTGGTGCCACCAAGAGTGGGATAATGCTTCACTTGTACTAAAAATGAACACAGAATAAAGTGAAGTAAGAAACAAAAATGATGGTAAGGATAATTGATGATAGACAAATGAGAAAATAGGATATGTACAAGAGTGCTTATCTTTACTAAAAGAAAAGTGTAAGTCAAGGTCATTAGGAATGCTTGGTTGCAAGTCGGATGGCGAGGAAATTACAGGTGGGGGGCATGCATTTGGAGGGTGCTGACGTCTGGTGTAAACCTGAGTAATCGATGGGCAAGATGGACATGCACGGTAGGAGTCCAAATCAGACCAACTGAAGACGACACCACCTCATATAGAAACGAGGTCATCATCCACATGAGAAGGACTGAACATAGGACTAAACGACGTATCTTCAAAGAATGTAACAACGGTGGAAACAATGTACTGATTTGTATTGGGAGAATAACAACGATAACCCTTATGGACGTGAGAATAACCGAAGAAGATACACTTTAAAAACTTCAGATCAAATTTGGTCCGATGAGGACGAACATCACGAACAAAACAAGTACACCCACACCCAAATATTTTAGGCACAATATTGAACATATCTTTTGTAGGAAAAAAAACCTGAAACAGAATCTTACCATCGAGAACTATTGACGACATTCGATTAATTAGGAAACACAATGCAGACACAACATCAACCCAAAAATGCTTCGAGTCATTCTTTTGAAATGACAAGGCCTTGACAGTTTCGAGCAATTGTCTGTTCTTACGTTCAGCCACTCCATTTTGAGATAAGGTGTCAACTCAAGACGACTGATGAATAATACCTTTTTCTCGTAGGTAGGAACCAAGGATATTTGAGAAATATTCACCGCCATTTTCAGTACATAGAGTTTTCATAGACACATTGAATTGATTACAAACTTCAACATTAAAGACATAAAAATGAGAAAATAATTAAGAACAATGTTTCAGTAGATAAACCCATCTTAAACGAGAAAATTCGTCAACAAATGTAATAAAATATCGAAAACCCCTTTTGTGCATAACAAGACTTGGATCCCAGACATCT
Source organism: Sechiopsis laciniata (assembly GCA_037833695.1). Taxonomy (NCBI): domain Eukaryota; kingdom Viridiplantae; phylum Streptophyta; class Magnoliopsida; order Cucurbitales; family Cucurbitaceae; genus Sechiopsis; species Sechiopsis laciniata. The sequence continues at coordinate 2,695,393 of JBBMKA010000018.1, forward strand.
GAATGAACTAAAGTAAATGGAGCTTCAGCTCATTTATTGATCCTAGGTTTGGAACTCAGAAGATGAAATTTTGCAAATTGACACGACTCACAATTCAAAGATGACACGTTACTAAACTCTAGAAATAACTTCTTCAAAACTGATAACCAAGGGTGACCTAACCGACAAAGGATCTCGAACAAGGACTTGGTGCTTGCACTAGCTAAACTTTATTTGGTTGCTGATCTAGGATGTAGAGATCCTCAATCATGCCCTCTACCAATAATCGTCTTCGTCAAATGATCCTTTAACAATTAATAATCTGGGAAAAATGAAACAAAACATTTAAAGTCATGAGAACGTTGATTCACAGAATCAAGTTATTCGAAAACTTAGGCAAACATAAGATAGAAGACAACAAAAGTGTAGGGGAGAGTATGACCGAGCTTGACCCGTGAACGAGAGACGAAGAACCAACTGCTAAAGTGACAATAGGAAAAGATGCAGATGACAACGAAGTAGAGAACAACTTTATACATCTCTCATATGAGCAATAGCACCAGTGTCTATGACCCACTTTGTGGATGATGAAAGAGGACAATGATTGTTACTTGACTCAACTAGAGTTGTAGCTAGAGGAAGCGAAAAAGATGACTGCGAAGAAGCGTTTAACACTCGAAGTTTAGGGAACTCGTCAATAGAGATATTATCATTGGATGCAAGATGGGCCGTTTGAAGCTTTTAATTATGATACTGTAATTTTATGTAGTCTCTCTTCATATGGCCCGATTTACGACAATAATAATAGATAATATCTCCTCGAGATTCTAGACGCCGGTTCTTACCACTAGTGTCTTGGCGTCGATCATACCCAGGTTTAGATGTAGGAGCACTCACACTCTTCATATCACGCGAATCATCTCTTCGAATGAGGGCACTATTTGACTGTTATGTCAACTGATCCGTGGAATTCTCTTCTTTGCACTGGAGCCTCCGAAAAACATCATCTAAGGTCGGGAGTTTTGTCCCAAGAAGAATCCAAGATATTATCGTTGCATATTCCAGATTGGGTCCTTTGAGAAAACTGATGAACCCCCATTTTTTCTCTTTGGGCTTGCTAAAGGGCACGAGAGAATTTAATTCAACACCATTCTTCTTGTGCTTCATGTAATAGGTCATCATGGACTCCCTATTTTGCTCAGCATGGAAATAGGACAAGTAGATGTCGTACGTCTTCGTGACTTGTTTCTTCATGAATATAAGAAGTCCAAGAACTTTAAGAGGTCTTTCACAATATAACAGTGGTTTACCAGGTCTACTATGTCATCATTCATGGAATTCGTAATCTGATTGTATAACCGTGCATCATTTTGCTCTCACACTTTTTTCTCAACGTCTTCTCCAAATAGATCATCTTTGATATGCCCCTCCATTTCGTTTCTCAACAGATGGAACTTAATTGTTCTACTCCAATCAATGTAGTTTGACCCATTCAATTTACGTTTCTTGATCTCCATCGAATGAGAGATAATACTCGTTTGTTTGGTTTCAGCCATACTTTTTTAATGTAAATAAAATGAGGCAGCCAATATCGTAATATTATGGAAAAAAAATAGAGTCAAACAAAATGCAAAAGAAACACACCCGACAACCGCCTTTGTCGTCAAATTAGAGACTATTTAGTGCCGAAAACTACAAACTAAATATACGAACCAGAACCAATCATCTTTGCGCACAAAACCCACATAAAATTTGCAGAATTAGAGCCCAAACAAACAGTACATAGAAATCGGAAGTGGACAGATCAGTAAATGTCAGAATTGGAGCACCCAGGTGCTCAGGCCGATAAGTACACATAAATCGACATTGGGCAGAAGAGTAAATGTTAGAATTGGAGCACTCGGGTGCTCAGGACAAAATAAATTTGACAGACATGTAGAGGAGGTTTGTGCGGATGAAACCCAACTGAGCACGAGCCGAACAAGTCAGCCACGCGCCCTCACGTGCGGCGCGTGTGTTTGGCGACAGAAAGTTGTTTTGGCTAGTGTGCTTCGATCGTTTGTCGTTTAACGACGAAACTTATATGACTGTGTAGATCAGCTCCTTTTGAGTATTTTGGTGTAGGTTTCCTAAAAAACACTTTAAAAATTCTGACGATTGACGGATGGTTCTGACAGCTGATAGATGACATAAGATTTCTATCAGACAACAAATTTGACTTCTAACAACTATTTGACGGCAGTAAAAAAACTGTGAGAAGTGTAAACCAAACCCTAATTTCGAAAAATCCAAGATGGCTCTGATACCATGTAAACTCTATTTAGACTGAATAGTCGTCGTATCTTTATTCATAGCAGTAATGTCCTTATATAGGAGATACACTGGCCTAGGGCTAGAAATACTATAAATTACACACATATATAATTAACTCTTAACACCTCCCTCCAGGCAGATGAAAGGGGTTTAAAAGATAATAGGTTTCACCTCCGCCCCACCCTAATTGAGTCCCTGCCAACTTGCAAGGTCCATGCAGGTTGAATAGCTTTTCGCAACTAATTTTTATCTTATTATTTTTCAGTGCTCTTGTTGGTAGCTTTGCAGCTCCTCATCTCCCGTCAAAGAAACAAACTTTTTTTGGGCACCACTGTATTGATAAGCTAAGACATCATATGCAACGTGAGATGGTAATGTGGGCCTCTTTCTTTCTCTGAACTACACCAGTTGGACTCTTTAATTCCTTCCTGCCTGTTTATTCCCCTGTTTTTCATCTATTCATTCCTTTTTGGTTACTGCCCAGAAAGATGCTGTATCAACCTCGCATTGCTCTCAGCCGAATACAATTGCATACGACATGGCCATGGAATGGTGCTTACTACAAGAAAGGTCCGAAGTCGTATGCAAAAAGTTATTCAAGGTCCAAACCTCATTCTACTGAACTTAAATGATGCAATGTAATAGTCGATTTTGCTATCTTTCGTAACTTGTCTTTATTCTATTTGCTTCTAGCAACAAGAAGAGGAGTTACAAAAACTCAAGAGCAAGCTGAAATCTAGATGAGCTCCGTTGGCCTCACAGAATGCTATATTTGGCAACTAGTTTTAATCGGGCGAGAAATACTTTTGATCTAGCACATTTTGAATCATGGGAGTAACTCACACTTGCAAGTACCAGAGGTGATAGACTTGAATCCTCTTACACTTGTTATCAAAGTGGTTAATTGGCAATTGTACATAGGTAAACTTCTCTATCTTATTCAAATGCCAACATTCTCTGCTGTACTGACTTGGTTTAATTTTTTCAGACTAGCAGTTGCTCGAAAAACTCGCCGTTTTTGTTAAAGCATTCCGTTTCTGTACATTATGCTCATTGAGTCTGTTCAAAATGTAATGTTTATTGAATGAGTGAATTAATATGATATTTCTTCTGACAGAGGTTAGATGATGGTCCAGCTTTTCAAGGATCAGCCAAAACATTTGGAGGAAATTAATATGATGTTTTTTTGGTAAATTCTAAGGCCTTGGAAGCAAAAAACTGCTGCATGTGGAGACATGGTTGATGTTGTGCACCATTATGGGTGAGTGTACATAAATCTGTTAACAATGTTATTAGAAATTAGGATATTAAAAGTCTATTAGTAATTAGTTGCAGAAGTAGTAATGCTTGTTGGTTATAAATAGAGCATGCAATGTTTTGATGAGTGATTTTGGGGTTGAGAGATTTCAAGAGGGGAGGTGGTCCAAATATTTCTAACACTTGATTTATCTTGTAATTATGTTATCGTTTATCATTTAATACATCTAAAATCTATCAAAATTTTGCATGATTTGATGATAATTAATGCCTAAATTAGTGGTCAAGAGGGCTGGGGAAATAATAGGTGAACACCTACTTAGAACTTAATTTCTTAAAGATTTCTTTGACATCCAAATGTTGTAAAGTTAGACGGTATGTCCCGTGACAATAATCTAGGAGGATGGTCACGGATATAGAAAAAAAAGTAGTTATAAATGTATAGAGTATGTCTCATGACAATAGTCGAGACATCAAATAAAGTGGTTTAAAATCATCTTATTCAAGTTATTTTGAGGTAGAAAAATTAAGCTTAGCTTGGAATTTTGTTTAGTATACTTGGGAAATCCAAGCTAAACTTAATTTTTCTACCACAAAATTATTATTAGGATGGATACTGACCACCCTTTAATCAAGGTTTAGTTTTAATTAGTGATTTAGGAAGATGGAATTCATTTAAGAAGTTGGACTTGTATTTTTGGGTGTATGGTTGGGTACATATGATGATGATTAGGTCAACCTTTAATTTATTGGCATAAACTTTGATACTAAAAGACTTCCACATGAATTGCAATTTTAATATATCTTAACCAAGTATATTAAAAAACGCCCTCTTTCTATAATCTCTAAAATCCTTTCTATAAAATCCTAGTTGCCTCACTTCATCATCCTTCCTTCCTCTTATGAAAGATTTCCCTCCTTCGTTGTCGTGTCCTTTGTCTCTATAAGTGTTCTCTGTATTTTTCGTTTGCTTTTATTCCATCTTTTCAGCTCTCTCTCTACATTTTTGTTTGCTCGGTGCAGTGATTCTCTCCTTCCCTTCTACATACAATTAGTTTAAACCTAATTCTCTCTCTACTCCCTCTTAAAGTGTTCCTTGCTGCCCTCTCTTTAAATTTTTTTTTCACAACCTAGAAACTTGGAGCTTCGCTAAATCACCGGCCAGTACCTAAACTGTGACATTGAAATATATTGGAGAAGTGTAGACACAATTTGAGAGTGTCTTACAAATTCATGTCACAAACAGGTTTAGGACCCTCAAGAGGAGTATACCCTAAAACCCCAAGCATTTGACCAATTGTGTCGTCCTTCAACGATGTCTCTCTAATCCAACGTCCATATCGGGTTGTCGATAACTATTTTTACTCTCACATCTAGATGTTGCCTCTGCAACGATCGAACTTTCCAGAATAATCTAAGTTGGTGTTATTAATGTATGTAATAAATACTTGACATAAGTATCATAAATAGTGAATGTGAAGAAAATCTCATGAATAAATGTTATTAAATCCAATTAAAAACTGTTTGAGGTTCCTTATTTTTTCTTTGAAAATTAAGAAATCAGAGTTTTGTTTCATTATATTTGGAGTAACTACGCTTGTCCTTAATCTATGCACCAGAAGACACCTTAATCTAGGCACTAGAAGACATCGAAGGAATAGAGACATGAGAGGTATCTACAAATTAATGTCACAAGTGAGTCTCGAACTTGAGATCTTGAGGTGAGTACACCTTCAAAACTCAAGCTCTTGACCACCGCGCCACCCTTTGGGGACAATTCTCCTATTAGAAATACAAGACGCTTAAAATAATTAAGGGCAATTAAAAATGGTTAATGAATTGAAACTGCTTTCATCTAGATTCTCTGCACGTCATCCTAATGATTACGAGATAATGCATCATCACAAAGGACTTATGGTCTAACCAACAGTCATCATCAACATCACTAAGACTTACCGTTCACAGTCATCTGGATTCACTACACATGTCATCCTAATGAATATGATGGTAAACTACGAGCAAGATTAATTATACTATAATTCATACATGACACATGACACATGTCATAGTATGTTAGATATCATAACATCAATCATAACACAACAATTTGGATTCATTACACATGTCATCTTAATGATAACGATAGTAAACTGTGAACAAGATCAGTTTTATTGCATGTAATGACTTGACTTATAAACAAAGAGGTTGTTATCAATGCAATGCATCAAATATCACGATAAATAACTTTCTAAATAACATTTAAATCATGTAAGACTCTACAAAAGAGATGCAAAATTAAAGGAGACAAAGCTCATGATCAATCCAGTCTCACTATCAGGCACCATGGTATAATTCGACAGATAAGGAAAAATGGTAAAAGGTGAGTATAAAATACTCAATAATAAACCCCCTAAAAGGCGTAAAGTAGGCAACAAAGTCAAAATTGTAAGTGTAAAACAGTCTAAATCATAGAGTGTAATCGCTAGGCTTGCAGGCATATAATAACCTAGTAGGGTCATCATACTACAATATGAGGCGTATAACTGACTACACTAACTCTAATTGTCTAATATGCCAACGAACAACGAACTGTGACAATTGATAATTGAGTTAATAGACTATGAGACGTTTGAAGCAACAAAAGTAGGTTATAAAACCTCCCTATGCATATCCATTTGAGATGTAGAGACACTTGAAAACAATCTAGTATGACACCAATGAGGGTATCCGTCATCCGCTCAACACTTGTAACAATTTAGTGTAGGACTAGTGAGAGTATGTGTCATCTCTCATGACAACAATTTGGTGTGATACACAATGAAGGTATGTGACATCCTCTCAACACCTGACAACAATTCGGTATGACACACAATGAGGGTATGTGACATCTCTCAATACCTAATAACAAATAGGCGTGATACACAAGAAGGTATGCGACGTCATCTCAACACTTGACAACAATCCGGTGTGATACAAATGAGGGCATATGACATCCTCTCAACACTTGACAACAATCCAGTGTGATACTTAATGAAGGCATGTGACATTCTCTCAACACTTGATAACATTTCGGTGTGATAAACTATAAAGGCATGTGGTGAGGCATCCTCTTAACACATGACATCAATTCGATGTGAAAAACAAAAGTGACAATCACACATGGATAATAGTTGAGCATAAAATGGGCTCTGGTCGCAGAAGATTATAGTCAAACTATACAAAAAAACAAGATGGCAGGGCTTGATGTGTTGAGCACAAATTTGTGAGTTGAGGTCCTAGTTTGCTCCAATCTAGGCTTGAGGTCAAGTTCACGAATTTGAGGTTGGGGTTCACGAATCTGGTTAGATTTGGCCCCTCGAGCTTGGATCTACTTGCAGGTGGTTGGGATGTTTAGATCTGGTTGAGAGGTGGCTAGATCTGAGTGTTAAAGATGATGGCGTCGTGGAGCATGACTTCACGCGAAGTAGGCTTACGTGAATTACGATGTTTTAGGCTAATGCGCACAGCTTTGTCCGTGGACGACAACGTTAATGACATGAATGAAAAGGTGTGTTCAACGTGGGTGGTGGTGCTCAAGACGTCGCAAGTGTTGTTCGACGTGAAAAGAAAGTGACAAAAGGAAGGGCCTATGTAGTGAGCTTTGTCTTTCCCCAACTTCGTTTCACCCTATCTTCTATCTCATAGATTTTTTAATAGGTCGTTTGTAAACATTTTCACTCATTGATGAAATTGTTTTGTTTTCTATTAAAAAATAAAAAAGGAGATTTTTTAATAAAAAATAAGTTTTTTTTAGTATAATTGAGGGCGATGGATTTTTTTTAGTATAATTGAGGGTAATGAATTTGAACTTAAGATCTTTTGATCATTGACTATACATTAATGTCATTGAGCCAGTGTCCTTCTTGACCATTTAAAAACTTATATACCTAGTATTTTTAAATTTTCATTTGGCTATGATTTTATGTTTTATTTTATAACAATCTAAAATTTTAGAGAAACTAATAACATTTTAACTAATGGAAAAATAATATAAAATTTATTGAATTAAATTAAGATTGAGAAAATAGGTAAAAGTTTAAGAATAAGAAAAAAAAAAGAGTTAATAGGGAAATAATTCTTCGTGGGATATCTAATTCCTATGAATTCCTCCGGGTCTCTGCCTTATTTTTCATAAAATTTAATTGGAAATATTTCAGAGATAAAGATTAAAATGAGTGGTAGAGGTAGGACGGTAAACGAATGCCGTTCCTATCGTGCCCAATGGACATCTCTACTGACCATCAATTTTGTCCTTTGTCTAAGTTCATCAATTTCTCAAGACATTGACAATGATGGCTTAAAGTCAAATAATAATCCACTCATCACGTTTATATTTTAATCCTAATTGCCCAACTCCCATCATTTTTTCCATTTAAAATTATGTACTAAATTGGAATTATACTTTACAATTGGCTAAGCCTGTCAGTCTCTGACTATTTCCATTTCAAGCGCACACACACATACACGCATTATTATTATTATTATTATTATTATTATTTGTTTATTTTAAGAATCTTTCGGCGGCTCTTTACATTGAAACCAAATCAATCTCTATTCCCTTTTAAGCTGCCATCGCCAAATGACAAATGATATCTTCTATTATTTTTTTCTCTCTCTCAACTTTTGTACATTAATTCATTGACCCTTTGGATTTTTTGTTCTAATAATCGTAGTTTTGGATTCAAATCTGCAAATAGGAATCAAATGGCGAAATTCACGAAGCCAAAGCATCAGGTTGGGTAAGAGCTGCGATTCAAAGGAACGAGAGAGCAAAGGATTTGGATGGCAGATTTTGTGGCAAAAAATCAAGAAAGAGAAAAAGAAAATGTTCTGTTCTTCTTCTGTTGAATTGCGTTCTTATAATTCAAATGCTTATGAGTTGAATTTTGATCAAGGATTCAGCTGCTCCTCTGTGCCTGATGATCTCTCCAGATCTTTCTCTGCTCGTTTTGCCGATCCGACAATCGTTTCAAGGAACTCGAGATTGTTGGATTGATTTTTTTTTTTTTTTGTAAATTTTGAATGGCGTTTCTTGATGGGGTTTCTGTAGTTTTTGCGACCTCTTTTCAAAATTTCAATGCCTAATTTGTGCTTTTGTTTAGTACAACAATATTTAGGTGTCGAGGATTCGAACATATAATCTCTTAATTGAATATATATGTTAATTATCGGTTACAATGGTCTGTTGTGCTTTTGGAGTTTTGGTTTTAGTCCTACACTGGTTATTGTGTGTTTGTTTTTGAATCAGTTTATATGTTTTTCTGTCAAATGAAGAAGAGAAACACTTTGTTGCAAAATTTTGAGTGCTTTCAAAGTTCCTTCATTGCTTTAGCTGCAAGTAAAGTGAGATCCTATTCTTAAAAAAAAAAGTGAATTGAGATGCTATTACTAGATTTTGTTGTGAAATCTCTCAAGTTTTTCCATTCAAATAGTGAGAAAATCAGTAAAAAAAAAAAAGAAAGGAAAAGAAAAACATTTATATCTGAGTGCAAGTTAAGTAGTAAATAGATTTTTAAACAAATGAATTAAAAACTGAAAATATAGTTTATTTGAAAATTGCTAAATTGGTTTTTATTCAATAAACTAGTAAACTCACATCATTTATCTAAATATAAAACACTACGATGAATACTTTCAAAAAAAAAAAAAAACACTACGATGAATTGTTAATTATCACACATTTAATTCGTAAATTCTAATTTATAAAGTCATAGATGTTAAATTCTAATTTTTTCTAAACCATAATTCAAATTTATAATAAACCTTTTATTATTATTATTATTTTTAATAAGATATCGGATCATCTTTTCAAATCACTTTAACTTGATTTGGTTGGCATGTCTTGGAGGCTTGAGGATAATTGAAGTAAAATGGTGAGTCCATATAATTTTACAAAAACAATTAAAATTTTATGATTATTTATTTAAAATCGTAGTCTATGTATTATTATTGTAGATTGAGAGTTAGAGATGACGGCAATGCCTGAAAGCCAAAACAGATTTACAAATTTAAAAACAGAATCTTTGAATTTAATAAATGTTAGTCATATTATTAAGAAAAATAATTAAAAAAAATAAATGTTAGCCATCTTTGACCATCAACCATAGCCACCATTGGAGACCTGCCTGCTGCTTAGTTATACACATGCAACTGCAAATGTGAAAGGTTTTGGGTCAAGATGTTTTCCTTGACAAAATTACCCTTAACTAACCATAGCCACCATTCCAAAATATGGTTTGAACAAAAATATGAAAATTTAAAAATTATATCAGTTGAGAAGATGTGATCGAAAAGATGGAGAGACTTCACAACCTTTATACAATGTATGAGATATTCCTTTCATTGTCAATTAATTTTAAAATAAATCTCATGTTATCTAATATGATATTAGAATCTTTAAATTTCAAATTTATATTTTTTTAAATAAAAACAAAAATTTGATTTATTAATGGTGAACCTAAAGTGGCACAATCTGAGAATAACCACATTGAAAAAATGACGTGACGTCGTGCCAATTTACGCACACCTCAACTACACAATTAAGATGTATAAGTTTTTCCTCTAATTACAAATTGTCAATTAGATCATGAGGATTGATCGTTTCTTATGAACTTGTTTTGATCTGAAGGAAGAAGAAAGGCTTTCATAAGGAAATTTAAATGATTGCTCGGTTATGAAATTTAAAGCTGAATATTTGGAGTCATGATGCAATCATGCAATAAGAATGTGTTTGGAGGTTGTTTATGGAAATTTAGGTTGGATTATTATAACTTAATTCATGTTTGACCCATCGATTATAATAATTGGTGGGTTGCCAAATCCAAGCCGCCGTTTCACTAACTCATGCTCCCGTTTGAGACTAATCCTTTCATCTTCTCTAATATAATAACTTATACTTCAAACATTGTTTATCATAATTTTGTTATAATAACGTACACTATAAACACTATTTATCATAATAATTCATACTTCAAATACAATTTATAATAATTCATGTGTCTCAAACACGGTCTTATAGGAGGACCATGTTAAGGTATAGGATTATAAAAAATCTTACTTGTAGTATCAGTTGTTAGACTTTTGTTTGGCTATTATTGTATTTCTTGTAATTTTATTCATTAAAAGTATTTTGGCTTTGGCATAACCGGTTTTAAAAATTTCAGGTTAAACTAGGATTTCTGTATAAAAGGCTTTACAACCTCTTTTGTAGGCATAAATTAAAAATTAGCTTTTCTCCAAGATTCGTGCAAATGTTCCTCAGTCAAGTGTCACTTTTTTTAGTTAGACAATGCCCTATTTTGATTATTAAAAAAAAAAAGAGAAAAAAGAAAAAAAGAATATAACACATGTAAGGATAAAAATCAAAACCTCTGAATCTTTAACCTTTTCAAGGATATAATGTTTTAATATTAGGTTTGAAAATTATTATTATTTAGTCAATTTTTTTTTTTAGAATACTATTTAGTCTTTTGAGCTTTGTATAAAGATAAAAGAATAGACATTTAAAAATATATTGACTGAAATTGAAATATACATAAAACACAAAATACTCCATTTAGAAAGGAACAAAAAACTTGTTACAGATATAAAACCATAGGATAATTATTTAAAAAAGTTAAAAGAATTAAAACGTACATTTTCACAGTTCAAAATTATAGTTTCAATTTATGAGTTATATATTCAAATTTCTCGTTTCATATTTTATTTTCTTTTCAAGTTGGACTCAGAACCTATAATCCCTTTATCGTTAGGTTTTACATGACATCTACTTTTGTTTATCATCTCATATAATATTTTAATCGGTAATGTTCAAGTTTTATTCTATAATCAAAATTTCGTTCCACTACATATCTGCATGAAGCACCTGCACTCATGCATTCTAATGACGGGATCTAAGAGACAACAAGGGAATCGATAGGGTCCAAGTTGGCAGTATATTAACTGTTAACAGTTTGGGCGATTTTTGCAGTCTACAGCCATTTAAAAGGGACAAGGGGAAGAAATAAGAGAGCACAATAACCTTAAAGATCAAATTAGCCATATAAATCCAAATGGAAAACAAATCAGATAAGTGGAAATTTCAAATAGGGAAATAATGTTACAAGTGTTTAATCTAACAGCTCGTAGTTGGGAATAAAAAATGCAAACAACTCGCTTAAAATTAAGCAACGTACTCTATTTTACATTAACTTGTAAGGGCTATATAGGTAGGCTCTGACTATCTCCTGATAACTAAAGGAGTAACAGAACAAGGGGTCTAAAATGGCTACCACAAAAGATCAAAGAATATGCAAAAAAAATAATTATCAGTTTATGATCAAGAAAGCACTCCCCTCATTGAACTGCATCTGCAAAACATAATCAGATTATTAAGGTTGTGCTACATGGACATTATTACTCTAAGATTCAGAAGTTGATCAAATCGAACCTCAAAAAGATCCCACGAGAGCTTGACAAGTAACGCGATGAAAGTCTACTTCTCAGGATGCCCCCTTTTACCCTTACGACGTGCATGGTGAACGTTTGTGTTTCGAGCAGGTTTCTTTGTTTTTTTCCTGCACGTTATCAGGAAACTTGAGCATTAAATCAATATATGTGAGAAAGAACTGATTTTCAATGTCAAAAAAGCAGTTGCAGTTGTATTGACATAGAACTGCATGTATTATAGTACTGACCAGAAAATGGCTGAGCCTATATTAAACAGTAGAACAATCGGAAGAGCCAATAAAGCTGAAGCCTGCAGCATTTTAATTGGAATTCAATGTTAGAAAGATGAAAGAGTAAGGGCAAAAAAAGGGGTGGAAAAAAAAAAACAAACGATGCATACCGCAAACCATTCCAACTCTGTAGCTGCGAGCGGCCTGGTCAATTCGTGTTTATTAAGACTCTCTTTAACAGCACCTTGAACCTTAAAAAACAGATAATTGCTTACTTTAAAATTAAAATAAAATTTATTTCCTTTCCAGAAAAAAGATAAATATGATCGTGAGAAATTTTAAATAAATATGATACATAAATTGCTCAGTCTCATTTGAATAAACAATCAACAATCTATTATTAATAACTATTGGAAAATTTACATTTCCAGCTGAACATTTTGAGGAATCCAAAAACTGATGGTAGTTCTATAACCACCCTTCTCACTTTTTAGCACCTTCAGTTGATTAAAAAGAAATATCCCTTGTAAGCCACGTGGCCAGATGCAAGGGTATAAAATTAGAGCCAATTGCCAAATTAATTCCTCAAGATAGTCAGTCATCTTGTTTGAAAGAGTAAACATGGTGTGTAGGAGAAAAAGTTATTCTAGGTGATAGAATGAAACTGAAACTGGAAAGAAAGGTAGATGTCTAGAAAATACGGGAAACCTTTTATTCCATATCAGTTTCGTTCTATAGTTCCTCATCAATTAAAAAAACGAAGAATGAAAAAAACTTAGCAACAATAAACCAGAGGGAAGGTCTTGTTGGTAGAGGCTTGAGGTCTCCAAGTGCTCTCTTAGAAGTCCCAAATTCGAAACTCATGAGTGAACTTAATTGTAAGATTACTTGTTGTCTCCTAGATCCTAGGACGGGCCGGGCACAGGTGTTTCGAGTATATGGTGGGGCAAAACTCCAATTTTGAGTTATAAAAAAAATAATAGTAATAAAAAAAAATAATAAACAACTTGTAAAGAAGTGGGGATGGGGGAAAAGAAGAATGAATTTCAAATTTTTGGGTTAGAATATAAACCAGATAGTAACAGTGCATAAACCAAGTAAATACGATTACCACAGTTCATACATCCATATCCTCGACAATTTGTAAAGAAGTGGGGAAGAAGAATGAATGAAGTGTACCTTTTGATGATATACAGCCGCAGATTTTAGAAATTTTCCATAAGCATGAACTATTTTCTTCGTATAGGGCTTCAAGACCACCCTAACCTTTTCTACATGAGGTTTTGTAACAGTAGCAACCTGATCAATATAAGGCTTGCTGAACTTCTTAACTTCCTGTCATCATAACGAGAAAGAGCACCAAATGTTTTCTTCAGTGAATAGTAGCTATTTGTATTCAGGAAAAAAAGGAATAAAGTATCGACAACCTACCAGATAGTAGGGAACAATAGCTTCTTTAGATTTAATTGCATAAGGAGTTATCGTGCTCTTTGACGTCTCGTAAAACTTTACAGTTTTTGTAGTTAATGTCTCGACATGTGGCTTAACATTTGTTTTTACTACCAACAATTTTTCCTTCAAAGCAGGGATGTATTTCTGCAAGCAACGTCATGGAATATGAGAGAGCAATTCACTTTAGGAAATTGTCGTCAGAAGAAACTTCGTACAGTAAAATAATAATTCAAAAAGAAGAAATAAGAAATCAACATTGTTGATTCTCACGATCTAACTTTTTCTTAAAAGAGTCCACTTATTTCTCTTTTTTGATTTGATTCCCTTTCGTGGTCACTTGATATAAGCAATCAACTATTTTTCAGTCACGACAGTTATTCTACCTTCCTTAAAGAAACTTATTTTGGATAAAAAACAAATTTAATGAAATTACAAGAGTTCCCCGAATGGATTACAAAAGAGATCTCCAATTATATAACAATAAGTCATAACCATAGTTATGAAACCATAGAGATTGTTTACACCAAGTAAGAATCACAGATTCACAGTTATTCTACCTTCCTTAAGAATTTTTTTTTTGAAACAAGGGTAACCGCGTCCGTCCCTAGACTAGGCACCGGGAGACATCGAAAGAGTAATGTCACAGGTGAGTCTCGAACCTAGGACCTTGAGGGGAGCATACCTTCAAAATTCAAGTTTTTAACCACTATGTCACCCTTGGGGACACCTTCCTTAAGAATTGGAGAGGGCTTTTACAATCTCCTTTGAGTTTTCCTATTTATTTCAAATGTCAATGAAATTGTTTCTTTATCCAAAATAACTTTTTCTTAAAAATAAAAATAAAATAAAATAAAAAACAGATACCCTAATTCTGGTTGTTGGAGCTAGTTAATTTTAGGTGTCCAGCTCAACATTATTCATTAGTTTAAAGATGAATTCAGTTTTACTTCAACTATAGTGCCAGTGTGACTATACTCAGGGGGCTGGCCAAATCAAAATTTTCTTAGTTCTACAATTCAAAAACTAAAAAAAGAAAGAAAAGAAAAAAAGCCGGCTCAGTTATAGAAAGCAAACTCGACTGACTAATGAACAAGAAATAAAAAATAATCAACTTCCTATTCGCGGACAGCCAAAGGAAGGTCTTGAAGTGAGATTGTCTAAAACTAGGCCAAAGTATATCATCTAAACCCTGGAAAACCATTTTATTCCTTTCAAGATAGATTCCCCAAAGGATTATAAAAGAAGGTCTTGAAGTGATCTTTTTTTGAGTCAACAATAAAAACTTCGAGCTTACTGCTTTCACTGTTTTCACATGGGGTTCAGCCCACTTTGCTGCTTGTGTTGTCTTATCCGCAGCCTGTAGCAAGTTGAAAACATGAGTAATGATTAATTACACAGCCTAAAAATAAATATAGGCTTACAATATATATATATATATATACACTCAACATATATATAATGAGAAAAAAAAGGAGGATCTTAACCAACAAACAAATTAAACATTTTTTTTTGGTTTGGAAACACCCTAGTTAAACCAGTTCAACGCATACAGATTCCAGGGGCCAGAAGACATAATCTAATTCTAAAACTTGATGCCATCCCAAATCAGTGAATTTAAAGAACAAAAGAAGGAAGTGGGAGGGAAAGAAAACATGCCAGCTGTAACCTTTTTTTTCCGGTCAAAATAATTAGTAGGAAGTAAAGCTTATATATAGTACCTTCTGAATTAGTACATCAATTGCAGGTTTTGCATGTTCGTTCCAGTGTGTTGTGATAAAAAACTGCAAAGAGATGAACCTTCAGAATAGAGAGAAATAAAAGTTGGGGTGTGGGAACAAAATACCAGAGCATTACCTGTAAATGGCCATAATGTGAAGCGAGCCAAGGCGGGAGCCACGCACCGTGAACCTGATGACGGAATAAAGTTAGCATTCCCCTCACGATTGAAACTTTATCTAACATAACATTCACCATTCTAGATTATTCAAACAAACACCTCTGTTAACTCTTGAATTTTTGAAGCAGCCTCAAACTTTGCCTTCCTCATCTCTTCCTGTTTTTTTAATAATAATAAGAATATGAAACAAAACATCACTATCATGAGTCTGCATTAAGAAGATTCAGAAGTATTGTGAAATACCTTGGACACTTCAAGGGCTCGTTCAGTTACACGAATTCTAGTCTTCTGTTCTTCATGAATCTTCTGGAACTGTTAAAGTGAAAATCGGAAAAGTGATCAAATCTAAATCTAATAAAAAGAAACTACTATGAGTGAGAGTTTGAGAACATTTGAATGAAATCTACATAGAGTACAATTCTGTAAAGCTCAAGCATATCTCATAAGGATGAGTTCAATTCAACAAACACCAAATAAAACCAAAGATAGAGTTGATGGTGTAGTAAGGAAAAAAATGATACATTATGCATACTTCATGCAAAATGTAATTACATGCCAAACAAAATTATTATCATGATGCTACACATTGAAGCAATAAAAAAATCATCAACATGAAAACTCAACTGTATATAAGAAAAACTAGTGAAATAATTTCTTACATTTTCTAATTTTAAACTGGCTTCATGTGTTTTCTTCTCAGTTTCACTAGCTAGAGTTTCCCAGGATTCTATCTCCCTATTCAGTATCTCCAATTTCCTTTTGAGATCATCCACCTGCGGTAGGGTGGTAAATAATAAAAATGAAGGTAGTGATGTAAACAAATAAAAAATAAAAAGTACTGCTTTTCATTTCTTGCCTGTCTTTCTAATTCATGAGCACGTGCATATGCCCTCCCAACCTGCTCTTCAGCATCTAGATTCTCTTTTTTCTGAGCACAATAATAGACTAAGAATATTTAGCATTTGTGTGAAGTACAGCATATGGGTTTTAGGAGATAATTAGGGCAGCAAGATCAAGCAGATAATAATTTCACCAACATGAAAAAAAATAGTCAAAGCCTAAACTGCTGCTGCCACATACCTGAAGAGAAGCAATCTCGCTTTCAAGCGATGAAATGCTATCGAGCTTGGCACTAATGATCTTTTCCTTCTGAGCTAATACCTCATCCTTCCTCTTCAATTCTTGGTTCTTTTCATCAAGGCGGGATTCTTCAGCATAGAGTAAATTCAAGCATTGACAACCAGAAAAGAAACAACAGGACAAATTTAGAAATTGAACAGGTCTCCCCAAAAAATTCAAAAGAGTAATCATCGCTCATTAGACTCGATATCAATATCCATCCATAATCCAGAATGTGCTTGATAATAACAAGTATGAAAATTAACGTACAATTCGATATTATATCTGTATCCCTCGATTAATTAACAATACAACAAACAGTTACTAACGAAATTGAACCCAAATTTTAGGGTAAAATAGACCACCAGATAGCTGAGAAACCATAACTTATAAAATTCCTATACCTTACTGTCGAAAACTTGAAAAACAACTTCAGAATAGATCTATCTTTCAGAAACAGATTAAAATAAACCGCAATTGTCACATCCAAAATAATACCAAATCATCGATCCCAGACATATTAAAACTATACTCCTACGAACTGGTCTAAATTCTCCAAACAATGAAATCTCCCTCCCCTTTTTCCTTTCTAGCTAATACTTCCTCCGAAATCAAACAAAATAATTAGAAATCACGAGAGATGATAGCTAGAGTTAAGGATAATGAATATCTAACCAAGCTTTTGGATCTTGGACTTAAGCTCGTTCAATTCGAGCTTCAAATCGGAAAGCTGGGAATCATCCGATCCAACGACTTCAACTATATGTTCCGATTCTCCATCAAGCGATGAATTGGCGAGGACCTGCGAGAAAACTAGGGCAACAAGAATTGAAAGAATGGCGAGCTTTGAGATCGCCATGGCAGCTCTAATCTCGGCACGGAAACTCCAGAGGATGATGAACAAACTCTTCCAACTTCAAACTTCAAACTTGAGGCTATTTTCCATTGCGATCGATTTTTATTTTGTCGTCGTTATTTTATTTTATTTTGAAGATCGTCGTCCAATACATTTGTCAATTGAAATTATATTTTATTTTACTGTTTTAAGAAAAATCTTTTTTTCCTTTTTGCATCCACTCGTATATTCTAAAATTATTAAAAAAAAAAAATTTTTGTTATGGTTTTGATTGTTTTTCTATAAATTATTAAAAAAATGAAAGTTTACTATTTAGTTTTGTAGTGATTAGAACTTATGATCATGTCACTAAATTACTTTTTTTTTTTTTTTTTTTGGAAATCACTGAATTACTATTTATTATTTAATGTGTAGTAAAAAATAAAAGTTATGGATCAATTAATATAAGTTTGTGCTTATGAATCAAAAAGTTATAGATTTCAATTTCATTTTCAATTTTTTTTTTGATAGACTGTTCGAGCCAGCTTTTGTGAATATCGACTAATGTCTCGGGACTAATCACTTTATGTATGTCAAGACTCTCTTTGACCAATTGAGCTAGTTTATGATAGTTAGAAACTAACCAAAAAAAAATGAGGGTCAGAAACTAAGAAAAAAAAAAACTAAATGATCTTCCATTTTTTTAAAAGAAAAAATAATTTTTTAATTCGAAATCTTTACATTATATAATTATATTCAATATAAAATAAAATTTCAATTTTAAATTTTAGTTTTAAAATAATAATTGAAAAGGAAAAATTCAAAATTTTGACTTCTTAGTAATATATTGATATCGATATTGATGTCGGGAGGCTGTTATTCTTGTTGTCAACTTCTAAATTAGTGTGCTGTTTAATTTATTATTGTATATAATTTCTCTGACTTACCAAATTTTATAAATAAAAAAGTTACCACAAAAAATTATATATGAAATTTCGGCCTTTATGATTATTTAACTAAAAAATGTAAATTATATATTTTATTTCAATCATTTAAAAAAATATATTTTGTCTATTATATTTTTTTTTAATAAAAATGATACTCTTTTTTTGTAAGATGATAAACCATTTTTTAGTAAAACAAATTTGATCACTTGGATTTCAATATAGGTACTAAGATAACAAGTGCAATAATCCATGACAAAACTCTATGTCTGGTCAAAGTTTTAATTTGAGAAATATTTATATCATGTTCGGATATGATATATAAAATAATGTCCACTTATGTGGTCTATGAGCCGCAATCTATTTATTTTATTTTATTATTTTTATCTTTTGAATGTAAAATCAAATAAATTGTGACCCATATCGAACCATATAGACGGACATTATTTTATATATAATGCCCGAACATGATGTAAATATTCCTCTTTTAATTTTCCACTGTCAATTGTTGAATTAATATATAGGTACTAAAATGTTAATCAAACTAAAAAAATATACTAAGAATTAAACTTTTGATTTTATTATGAGCATAACAACGTTATATGTGATTAAGAGATTCTAACATGCAACATTTTAATTAGAATATACATCATTTATCACTAAATTAGTCTACTTTAATTTGTGATATTGAACGTACACATCATTATTTACTTTTTTTTTTTTTTTTTTTTATAAGAATGTTAAAATGTTAATTCGAGCATGTATAATTTTATTTTATTTTTTTAAAAAAAATCTAACTATAGGTTGTATTAAATATCGGTGGAAAAATGTGTTTTAAAAAAAATGAAAATATCAACAATAATTGAAAGTGAGAGGTTCAAATCACACCTTTTAATTATTAAGTCATATATAAAATAAATAAAGAGAAAATAGGGTCTAACCTTCAAACGATATAGTTTGTACTCTTTCTTTTTGATATAAAGCTATGAGCTATTAATGCACAAAATTAAGAATTACAGTTATTATAAACTCTTTTATAAATTTAGTAATGTATAAATACTGTATTAATACCCTAAATTATGCTGTATGATGAGTATTAATCATATCGTATTTTTTACCATGGATGTAAATATTTTAAAATTTGTCTAGATCTACAATTATTTTGTGAAATTGGACTATCCAGCACAATTTTCTTTAAGAAAAGCCTCCAAAATAGATAATAGGTGAAGACGAGGTTGGTATCTAAACATTGATACTCGACGTTCAAGTTAGACACGGTTTAATTCGAAAAATGAAAAATGGTAGGGAATGAAGTTAGGATAGGTTACCATGTCCTTTGATTAGCTAGCACGTATGTATAACTCTCCAAACATAAAGTAAAGTATTTATATTTAGAAGTGTAAGCATTGTGATTTAATATCTCTTTGACGTGAAAGGTTGCCGCTATATTTTATTTGAGTGTTGCAATTGTTTGTAAACACTCATTTCTTCATTTGATTCGATCTTTTTGTCATCGACATGGGGTTTCCTAAACCACTAATCTAAAAATGTTCGGGCATTCCTTTAAAGGATTCAGGGGTGTTGTCCTTTATTTTTTTATCCAAATATTTGCTAGCTTGATTTTCCACATAATTTTTTTTATTTTTTTGGTGATAATACACTTGATTTTTATTTATTGATATTTTTGGAATTTTAAAGTTTCTATTATTGTTCTAATGAGAATTAAAATGAGGAAGATATAGACAAAAGGTAGAAAGAATAACCACTTATGACAATAAAACAAGATATTTCTTTTTATATTCGTTTCAAATTAATTTCAACCAATAAGATCAAATCTCACCACAGTTGAGCAGTCCACGTACCACTTTCAATATTTTCCACATAAGGAGATAACTGTATTCACACTGCAAGCACCTAATGGACCCAAAATTCCACGTAAGCAGCCACATTGGGACCGACAGTCGACGTGTTCATTTATGATTGGTCCTAACTGAGGTATAAGGTTGATAAATTTGTCCAAATTTTTGTCATGCAAACCTCACCACCAAGGAAAAAAAGCTAAAGAAAATTCAAATTCAAGAAAACAATTGAAACTGAAAAACCTCCAATCGAATTTCAAAAGTTCGTTAGCTATTTCGTTTGATTCTGCATAATTCTTCGTTTTTTAGGAATCGTGTTTCCAAACTTTCGGCTTTTACTGGTTTGTCTGATTTAATTCCTCTTACAGAGTTTCGAGTCATTTTTCAGGTTAGTGATGAATTTATCTCGCTGCTTTTTTATGATTATAGGCATTGGCGCTTGCAAGCTGGAATTGTAAGGATAATCCTTTTGATCTATTCCATTGATTGAATTTTACGTATATGTTAGGCTATTATCTTGTGATTTTCGAAATCTCTGTTGTCAGCGAAGTGATTCTATAGTAAATAGTATCCAAATCTTTTTTATTGTTGAATTTGATGCTTTCTTTGCAGTTCATAGTTATCTGAAATGTGATTGTGTAAAGTTATGTGATGAACGATGCTTAATCTAGTTTAAATTGGAGAAAACAATGTGGATATTACAGTGTTATCATCTCTCCAAGTTTCTTAATTTATTTGCGGGTTGAAGGATTAAGCTTCTGTTATTGACTTTGAGGATGATTTGGATATTTTAATAGCTATACACTGAAATGGCTGATGAAGGTTTATAGAAAAACCTTTTACAGGCTCGTCAATTTTGTTGAATAAACGTTAAATGCTATGTGATTAAATATATTTTTTTTTTGTAATGAGTTGTCAATTAAGTAGGCAATTAAGCAATTAATGGGTTGTCAATTTAGAAGCTAATTAAGGAATTAGTGGATTCTTAATTGAGCAATTAGTGGATTCTTAATTGAGCAATTAGTGGGAACGTTTTTTTGTAAGAACTTGGAGAACAAGTTGTAATAGGGCTATAAATAGGTGAATAATTTCATTGTGAAAAAAAAGGCACAAGAGAGAAAGTAATCGTTGTAGAGAATATTTTGTGTGTCTTACCTCTCCGATCTGCAAACTGAAAAGCTTGCGAGATTGTTTTATTTGTGTTTTATTATTTTTTGTTTATTCGCCTTTCAAGTCTTACAAATTGGTATCATAGCTTATGGCGAACGTGATGGGTCAAATGCCGCTGCCACGATTGACGAAGGCGAATTATGAGAATTGAAGCATCCAGATTAAAGCTTTTCTTGGATCTCATGATGCATGAGAAGTAGTCGAAGAAGGTTTTGTAGAACCAGAGGATACTGCAAATTACACCGCGATTCAAACCAAAGTCTTGAAAGAGATGCGTTCGAAGGATAAAATGATATTGTACATGCTGTTCCATGAAGTTGACGAATCGGGCTTTGAGAAGATTGCGAGTGCGACAACTTCAAAAGAAATGTGAGACACTTTAGAGAAAGTGTTCAAAGGAGCCGATCGAGTCAAGCAAGTACATCTCCAAACTCTACGCAGCAAGTTGGAGAGCATAAAGATGAAGGAGTCAGAAAGCGTATCTGACTACATCACGCATGCAGACGGTGGTGAATCAACTCAATTGCAATGACGAAAAGCTAACGAATGCACGGGTTGTAGAGAAGATCTCGAGATCATTGACCAAAAATTTTGAAAATGTTGTCTATGCAATTGAAGAGTCAAAGGACCTTGCGACGCTTATTGTTGACGAGCTCGCTGGTTCTCTTGAGGCACACGAGTAATGTAAGAACAAGAAGAAAAAGGAAACGATAGAGCAAGCACTTCAAACCAATACGTCAATCAAAGATGAAAAGGTACTCTATTCTAAACAATTTTAAGGTAGATGCGGAGCACGTAGAGGCCGTGGATATGGTCGTAGTGGTCAAAGCGATACTTATGATGCAAAAGGACATACGAGTTAAGCAAATTGGCGCAGAAGAAGACGTGGTCCAGGAAGAGGCAGTGGATCGAATCAGTCCAATATTGAATGCTACAAGTGTCACAAGTATGGTTACTCTGCGAGTGATTGTTATTCAGAAAAATGCTACAATTGCAGTAAAGAAGAGCATTTTGCGAAAGATTGCCGAACAGAGAAAAGGGTTGAAGAAACAACCAACTTAGCATTAGAAGAAGATGCAAATGAAGGTCTTCTCTTGATGGCGCATAAAGAGGAGAGTGCCATGAATGAAACTATATGGTATCTCGACTCAAGAGCAAGCAACCATATGTGCGGTCACAATCCTCTATTCAAAGAGATGCGAAAAATTAAAGATGGTCATGTTTCTTTGGGCGATGCGTTAAAAGAAACATGACCATCTTTAATTTTTCTCATCTCTTTCAATAGATGCTGCGAAAAAAGTGGAAGTCAAAAGAAAATGTACGATTTCTTTTGTGCAGAAGGATAGCTTGATAGGGCTAATCTAGAATGTTTATTATGTACCAGATCTCAAAACAAATATTTTGAGTTTGGGACAACTCACAAAGAAGGGTTACTTTGTATTTTTGAAAGACCAACTGTTACACTTGAAGGACAAACAAGAGCGTTTGATCGCTCAAGTCGAGATGGAAATAAATCGTATGCACAGATTGAATTTGAGAAGCGTACAAGAAAAGTGTTTGCGAATCAATGTAGAAGATAAGGCATCGCTATGACATCTTCATTTTGGTCACCTACATCATGGTGGACTAAAAGAGTTAGCGAAAAAGGATATGGTGCATGGGCTACCTTACATGGATTACGAAGGAAAGTTTTGTGAAGAATGCGTGCTGAGCAAGCATGCGAGAACCTCATTTTAGAAGAAAGTGGAATATCGGGCGAAGTAACCGCTCAAGATGATTCATACGGATATATGCAGACCAATTACACCCATATCTTTCAGCGGTAAAAGGTACTTCATTTCTTTTATTGACGATTTCTCACAGAAAACTTGAGTCTATTTTTTTGTTGAAAAATAAAAAGCGTTCGAGGCATTCAGAAAATTAAAAGTGAAGGTGGAGAAAGAAACGGGTAGACGCATCAAAGCTATGTGATCTGACAGAGGTGGAGAATATACTTCGACGACTTTTATGAAGTATTGCGAAGAGCAAGGCATAAGGCGATTTCAAACCGTACCATGCACTCTTCAACAAAATGGTGTGGCCGAGAGGAAGAATAGAACCATTCTTGACATGGTTCAATCAATGCTGAAGAGCAAACGTATGCCAAAGGAATTTTGAGCGGAAGTAGTGTAGTGAACAATTTATGTGCAAATTCGATATCCACATGCGAAGTTGGGTGATCAGACACCGTAAGAAGTATGGAGCAGACAGAAGCCAACAGTATCACATCTCAGAGTGTTTGATAGTGTGGCTTATGCATACGTACCTGATCAGCGAAGAACGAAGCTCGAAGATAAGAGTAAGAAGTATGTGTTTATTGGCTATGATGAGAAAACAAAAGCGTACAAGCTACTTGACCCAAGTAAGAAGGTGATAGTGAGTCGCGATGTGCGAGTAAATGAAGAAAGCGAATGAGACTGGAACAATTGGATGGAAGTCAGCATCGAAGTTGAAGAATTACTAGTCGTTGCATCAACGAGTATGCCAAGAGATTTTGAAACAACTAAAGATAAAAAGAAACCACAACAACCTAGAATGAGAAGTTTGTAAGATTTATATGATTCGACAAATGAGGTATATCTTATATGTCTTTTGGCAGATGCAGAAAGTATTAGCTTTGAGGAAGCAGTGCGAGACGAGAAGTGGCAAACTGCCATGGATGAG
The DNA here is from genome assembly GCA_037833695.1 of Sechiopsis laciniata. Lineage (NCBI taxonomy): Eukaryota > Viridiplantae > Streptophyta > Magnoliopsida > Cucurbitales > Cucurbitaceae > Sechiopsis > Sechiopsis laciniata. The sequence goes on from JBBMKA010000018.1 coordinate 2,719,617, forward strand.
GGGATTAATGCGATAGAGCTCAATGATACATGGAAGCTGATAGAATTGTTGAATGCAAGTCAGCTGATTGGTGTGAAGTGGGTATTTAAGAAGAAGATGAATGTGCAAGGCAAGAAAGAACACTACAAGGCGAGACTTGTTGCAAAGGGATATAAGCAAAAAATGGAAATTGACTATGACGAAGTTTTTGCTCCCGTTGTGAGAATGTAGACAATTCGACTACTAATTTCTCAAGCGGCTCAATTTAGATGGTCGATTTATCAGATGGACGTCAAGATAACATTCTTGAACGATGTGCTTATCGAATAACCACCCGAATACGTGAAAGTTGGAGAAGAGAAGAAAGTGCTAAAATTGAAGAAAACACTTTACGGGTTGAAGGAAGCACCTCGAGCCTGGAATACGTTCATTGATACTTATTTCAAGGAGAACGGATACAAGAAATGTCCTTACGAGCATGCACTTTACACAAAGCAGAATGGAGGTAATGCGACTTTTGTTGCTCTTTACGTTGATGACCTGATCTTTATGAGTAATAGTGATGCGATGATAGAAGAGTTTAAGAGCACACTGACGCGAGCATTTGAGATGACAGATCTCGGCTTGCTGAAGTTTTTCCTCATTTTGGAGGTTATGTAAGAAGAGACGGAAATCTTTGTATCGTAGAAGCAATATGCAAAAGAGATTTTGAAGAAGCACAACATAGCGAATTGCAACCCGGTTTCAATACCAATGGAACCAGGAACAAAGCTTTCGAAGTTTGATGGAGGATAGCGCATGGATGTGAGTAAATATCAAAGCTTGGTGGGAAGCCTTCGTTATCTCAGATGCACAAGGCCGAATCTCACATTAAGTGTTGGCATATGATAACTCTCAAATAGAGCATATTTTAGGCTATTTTAGTTTCAATTATTCTAAAAATAAAGGGAAAAAACGAGGGCTAACAGAAGAAATGCGATGAAAGAACATAGAAATCAGCATGCATTAATAATTTAGCATCGAAAGCGCAGTATTACGGAAAAAGCATAAATATTGAATACTTTGCGCTGAAAGTTTGTATAGTGCAGGAATATGCAAAAAGGTATGCTAGAGGGGTTAAAAAATACCGATGGCAACACTCACTGAGGATTTACACGCTGACATGACAGTTGCATTTAGTAAATTACGTCAACAAGGAAACAAAGCAGAAATTGAAGGTGGTAATAAAAGACGACGTAAATCAAGAAATTCCAGTAGAAATTAAAAGATCTCCATTAATGATGATTTTTCCACTCATTCGGACTTGTCGACCAAGTAATTCAACATTATAAATATCCGTAAGAAGGCTTAAGTTGAGAGAGCTGGTCGGATGGCCAAATCTGATCTAAGGATCGAAGCCAATTCTCAGGAAGAAGTACTGGTGGTGTTCGTAGAAACTGACGACAAGGGGACTAAACACTTCACATCCGCATCAATTCCATATACTATTTTATTAGGAGTAGCTTGTAGTTATAAACATTTTGTAGTTACAATAAAATCGTCTGATTTAACCTCTATCTTATGTTTATTTCTATGGTTGCGCTTTAGGAGTTTTTGTTAACTGTTTATGAATGGAAGAATGCGATGAGCGTAGGTCATTGAGTTTTACACTGCTGCATGCTATTATATATATATGAGTCGATTAGCTACCCACGCATGTACTTTGCAGTGAGTTCGGAAGAAGGAACCACATTTGACCCAGTATGCTATGTTAGGTTGTGTGGAAGTGTTTTTACTGTTTAAATTATTAGAAATAACCTTACTAACTGCTTGTGTTGTCCTATTATTGGTATGGAGTTCGCAGCGGAAGCTGGCTCTGCCATAAATCATTAAGTGCAGAAGTACTTATTTGTTAGGGAAGCAAGAATCTCTTTTAGCGCGCGTAGTATCATCTAGGACTGTTAGTTATCAATGCTTGTTGCATCATATTTATTTTAGTCATAGCATCATATTTAATTTCGCTTTCATTTTCAAAACAAATCACAACAACTTATCCAAATCATGGTTTACTTTTCTGCATAACTCTTATCCTAATAATTTTAGCTCTAGACATCAATCTCTATGGGATCGATATAATTTATATACTTATTACTTGCTGCAATATCCGACCGCGTATACTTACGCATAAGTGATTCCGAGTTACACTTAGCATAAGTTGACTTTGAATTAGTTACTAGACATTATATTAGCACCAGAATCGCATGATTAAGTTTTTAGCGCCATTGCTGGGGATTGATTATTTATAGTTAACATCATTAGGAGGATAGTAGTTTTTTATTGTTTAAAGATTGCATTCTTGAATTTCAGAAAAATCGAGATACAGGTCGATACAACCAATAGGGAAAAGAGTCCCAGAACAATATATTACCACAAGCACGAGCATAAAAAATTGGCATTCAATCATTTTGTAAATCAACAATGGAAGCATAATAGCATTCCGCAGCAGACATACAAATTTAAGCAATAAGGCTATGCAGAGGAGATCAACACAACACAATTTTGTTCAATGAAGTTTAACTGGGATTATCAGTCACATTTTTTGGGAGATCGTAGCAGCATCTATCGGCATCATTTCGATCTGTAAGGAGATCACAGCAGCATGGGACATGCATAGGACAATAGGAGTCATGAACCTAGAAGTCCGGTGTATACTCATAGACAGTCTCTAGAGGATACAACTACAGAAGAAGAGCAGCTAAGACAAAGTTAATGGACGAGGGACTATGATATTATATCAGAACCTCAACAACCCAACAATGAGCATCAACAATCTCTAACAAAACTAACAGCAGAATGCACAACAAGTAATATAAGGCCAGAAAAGACATATTAGACCGACGTACTTAATGAGGTAGCAGCGATGGATCTTTTTAGCGAGAGGGAACTCTCATGGGAAGATTTTCAGCTGGTCACAATCACAAGAGCAAGAGAAGCCAAGGAATTACAGCTTGCAGCAGAAAAAGACAGAGAACAAAGGAGACATTTTCAGTAGTAGGAGGAAGCATGGGCGAGGTTTGCCACCCCTGCCAATCTTGAGGCTGACGAAACAGAATGCGTTGTGATAGAAAACGAAAGAAGTTTCGATGTTGATACTGAGAAAAACTTAAGTGATGAAAGCAAAAACGAAGATGAAAATCTTCAAAAAGAGAACATGGAAGGTAATGAACCTGCAGAGCCAACTGATGAGGTTCTAAATCAAATCGAAGGGAGAGATGCAGAATAGATTATTTAGTAGGAAGCTAGTTATAGCGCTGAAGATCACAGCCCATCAGCAATGGTACCTGAGATTTTCTCGTTATCAGAAGCAGACGTATCGCAAGAATTGATTAGTCGAGAAAACGACATTTGGGCAATTCAAATGAGCTTCAACTCATAATTCTGCACCCTATCAACGCTTAGATTGGTACGAAGTCTACGCATCAAGGCACATGGCGAAGGAAGGCAAGAAAAGGCGACAAAGATGGCTTCACCCCAAAATTTTTAAATGGTCCAAGCAAGGATGAATTATGCCAGACGGAATTAGCGCAAAGGTTCAGCCCGGATATACTCAGCAGCATTCCTGGAATGCGAAAATATGGTATCTCTGAATTTGTGCCATTTAATTATGGAATTTTATTAGAATAGGAAGTTTTTCTATATTTACAATTCCTTTTTCATTTTTTTTTATTGCATTTTGAATTTTAGTAATTTAAAAAGGAATTGGTTCGAATATTGAAATTAAAGTGTAGAATTCTAGTTTTTCCTTTTGTGATTATTTCTTTCCTTGCACAAGGATTTTCGAAAATCTTTAAAAATTCTATAAAAACCATGTGTGAGGAAGAGTTGATCACTGTATTCTTGCTTCGACCTTAAGGAAATCAAAAGCCGTGTGTTGTTATCCTTGTTTGAATCATGAAGAATGCATATTAACCTGGGAAAGATTCTAGAGATGCAAGTGCAAAAATGCCCTATTGGAGTGCAAAAGTATATATACTATCCCTTTGTAATTACATAATTATATGCCGATCAGGGCATCGGGCCGCAACGTTGTGACAAGATTATAAGAATATTCCCATCAAAGGAAGATGAAGCAACGAAAAGTAAGGGAAGTGTAGACACAATGACTGTTGCCGGATTAGCAGGAAAGATAGACAAGCTCTATAAAATTATACAGAGATATCTGACTTATGTGAGGGAGCGAAATGAGCTATTGATGCTTAACATAATAGAAATGGGAGGTTGCTCCAAATGACCTAAATTTCCAAAACAAATATTGAATTTGGAGCAAGACAAAGGCAAGCTAGGCGCCGACGATGCGACAACTTAGATGGAAGTCCCGCTCTTTTCAATATTTTAAAGATTTTATTTCCCTTCCGCATGCATTTTATGAGTAGTCCCAGCTTTACTTTGATAGGAACATGCATTTCATTCTAGGATGCAATTTATTTTATTTGAAAGTTTAACTAAGCTTGATTATCGCAAAACTGATTTTAGTGGAAAACGTAATTTCAGTTAGAAGAATTCTTAAGTTCCCTTAGATTAAAAACTGATGACAAGGGGACTACACACTTCACATCCGCATCAATTTCATTTACTGTTTTATTAGGAGTAGCTTATAGTTATAAACATTTTCTTTGCAATAAAATCGTCTGATTTAACCTCTATCTTATGTTTATTTATATGGTTGCGCTTTAGGAGTTTTTGTTAACTGTTTATGAATGGAAGAATGCTAGGAGCGTAGGTCATTGAGTTTTACAGTGTTGCATGCTATTATATATATATGTATGCATCGATTAGCTACCCACGCATGTACCTTGCAGTGAGTTCGGAAGAAGGAACCGCATGTTGACCCAGTATGCTACGTTAGGTTGTGTAGAAGTCTTTTCACCGTTTAAAGTCTTAGGAATAACCTTACTAATTGCTTGCATCACCTTGTTATTAGTATGAAGTTCGTAGGGAAGCTAGCTCTGCCATAAATCATTAAGTGCGGAAGTACTTATTTGTTAGGGAAGCAAGAATCTTTTTGACTAGTCCACGCGCGTAGTATCTTCTAGGACTGTTAGTTATCAGTACTCGTTGCATCATATTTATTTTTGTCTTGCATCATATTTATTTCTTCATTCCTTTTCAAAACAATCACAACAACTTATCCAAATCGTGCTTTACTTTTCTGCATAACTCTTATCCTGATAATTTTAGCTCTAGACATCATTCTGTTTGGGATCGATAAAATTTATATACTTATTACTTGTTGCAATATCCGACCGCGTATACTTGCATGTAAGTGATTTCGAGTTACACTTAGCATAAGTTGACTTTGAATTAGTTACTAGACATTATATTAGCACTGGAATCGCACGGTCAACATAGTTAGTTGGTTCATAGAGGAGCCAGTTTATTGGAAGGCATTGAAGCGTATTTTGTGATACATCCAAGGAACGGTGTCACTTGGAATGTTTTATTCGAAAGCGGAAAAGTACAAGTTGTTTGGTTACTCTGATAGCGATTGGTGCGGAGACATAGACGATCAGAAAAGTACTGCGAGATACGCATTCTTTATGGGAAACATACCATTTAGTTTGCTGTCAAAGAAACAACCGATTGTGACACTTTCAACATGCGAAGCTGAATATGTTGCAGCTTCTTGGTGCGTATATCATGCGATATGACTCAGGATTTTTTTAAGCAAGATGGAGCAAAAGCAACTTGGTGCAACCGTGATTCAAGTTAACAACAGATCAACAATTGCGTTAAACCGATCGTGACGCTTTCAACATGCGAAGCTGAATATGTTGCAGCTTCTTGGTGCGTATATCATGCGATATGGCTCAGGAATTTGTTAAGCAAGATAGAGTAAAAGTAACTTGGTGCAACCGTGATTCAAGTTGACAACAGATCAACAATTGAGTTGGCAAAGAATCCAGTAAATCATGAAAGAAGCAAACGCATTGATGTTCATTTTCATTTTATCTGAGATCATGTCAAGGAAGGAAGCGTGGAACTGAAGCATGTAGCGAGTCAAGATCAAGTTGCAGAAAGGGAAGTTGGGTCGCTTAGGAAATTAATCCCCACAGCTGTCTTGAACTTGAGACCAGGAGGGGAGCACACCCTTAAAGTCCTATCGCTCAACCCCTGTGCCACCTCTAGGAGACACTTGCCTTTATTTATTTAATTTTATTTTAAAATAATGATTCATTTAAGAGAAATTGTACTAGATGGACTCTTCTCCTAAAATAATTACAAATGTAGGTAAATTTTAAAATATTTTCATCCATAGTCATTAGTACATTTTAATACTGTATTATAAATACTCATTAATATAGTATCATGCTTATTAATACAGTATATGTGACAATACTCATTAATACCAATGACTATAGTTGCTCATTTTTTTTAAAAAAAATTAAAAGTGATCCTATTTGTAAATATTTTCTAAATTTAAATAATCTTGTACGTTTCCCTTAATTTAATTTAACTTTTGTCAGGATTTCTTAAGATAGCAGAAAAAAAGAGAAGTGGATTAACAAGTGTAGAAGAGCAGACTTATGGGAAAAGGCACATGAACGCAATGCAAAGCATGCCTTGAATTTGATTATAGAATTTGATTATAGAGTTGGAAGGTCTTTGGGTGAAATTTGGACAGTATTTATCTACTCGGGAAGATGTTCTCCCTAATGCATACAAACGCCTCCTTAAACAGTTACAAGACTCTCTCCTCGTCGTCCTTTACAAGAGGTTATCTTTTATTTTTTTTATATTTTCATGAAAAACTAATTAACAGATCATAAATGAGACAGACCTTTGGTAGCTACCATGCTCATTCTAATTACCATTTCTCAATTAAACATTGCTTCATGTCTCATTTGGTTGGTTAGCAATGTCATTTTCCTGCCTTTTAAATCTTTCCCACAAAAAGTCTTCTAGATGAAATTGTATAGTTTCTCATCATGAGATGTGAGTGAGTTAATAGGAGTTTGTTTTACGTGATTAATGAGCTATTACAAATGAATTTTTACGATTCCTCTTCAAACAATCATATCCAAACGAGCTATTGTAATCACTCAAAATAGTCACTCATTTTTAATCACTCATTTCTAACCACTTAAAATAATAATTCATTTCTAACCACTCATTTCTAGTTATTCACGTCTAATCATTCATTTTTAACCACATCCAAACAAACTATTGTCTGCAACCGTTCTATAAAAACCATCATCCAAACGAGCTAATGACTGCAACCCCTCTACAAATAATCATATCCAAATGAGCTATTATTAAAACTCAAATTTCTAATCACTCAAAATAACCTCTCATTTATAATCACTCTACAATTCCACATCCAAACACCTTCTTAATATCTTCATCAATTGTTTTTACTACTTGCCATGCATTTTTTTTTTTGTATACTAAACTTTAGAAGCTGTATTATTGCTCTGATTTATAATTGGCATATTTTGACACTACTGAGATACTTGCGAACTTTGTGGAAGCGCCCTTAGCAACTGCATCTGTATGATCCTTTATCGCAGACAGTTGTTGCTGTATGTTATGAAAACGACAATCGACAATCAATTGAAAATACAAGATGAGTCATTAGAGTAGGATCACATTCAGTAGATATTCTAATTTGCTTAGGAATTGCATGTTTGGGAATTCCCTTATTTATGAATTTGTTCTGTCAGAGAGCCTAAGTGCACCGAGCAACTTTGCTGGATGGAAGAGAGGTGGTTATAAAAGTGCAACACAAGGGCATAAATGCAGTTATATTGAAGGCTGAGTATGCATTATAGACTTCTTAGACGTTTGATCACATTTGATAAACCCTCTCCTTGATTGTTAAACATATAAGGGGGGGGGGGACTTGTTTGTTGAATTTATAGAGGATTTAAAATGAGTATTTACTAATTACTCCTTAAAAACTACATCAAAATGAGTTTTTATAACTACTCAAAATAACTTCTCATTTTTATTACTAAAAATAACTCCTCGTTCCTAACCACTCATTTCTAATAATTCATTTATAACTACTCAAAACAACTCCTTATTTCTAATCATTCATTTTTAACTCCTCAAAATTACTCATTTTTAACCACTTAAATCTAATCATTTATTGGTTATTTATTCATTATGATATTATTTCTCTCTATATTTATATGATTTGTATCTTGTAATTAATTATATAGATTCGTATCATATTGTATCATTTGTTTCCTTATTTGTGTACAGAGTGTTCTTATTTAAGAACTCCCTAAGTATCAATGAAAAGATAGAAAGATTATGCTCTTCCCTTGTATTTTGAACATGGTATCAGAGCTTAATCAAATACCCTAAAATTCTTACAGTTGTTGCAGAAAATTAAGCTTAGTCTATTGGTTGCCTAAAAAGTTTTTTCACGTTCAATTCTTCATCTGATCGTATCTGTGCTCACGAGATTTGTTTGGCTACTGCTTCTTCCGTGAACCCTTTCGTAAAAATACCCTATTCTTCATGTGAAGCCAACCTAATTTCCAGTCACAATCCATTGAAGGGAAATTGTATAAGAAAACCCCAAAACCCACATGTTGACCCGACGACCCGCGTTGACCCGAAGACCCGGTGTTCAATACATTGACCCGCGACTGACCCTCGTGTGTTATAGACCCGCGTGAATCGACCCGATGACCCAGCCAAATTCTCAAGTTTTTTTTTTGGGTTTTTTGCATCTGTTCTGTGGGTTTCGAGGCTGATTGTTTTTCTACAAGGGTGTCTGCGTTATTTTTGAGTTACTATGCTCTGCTTTATCCAAAATCTTAGTTTCCTTATTATTGTGCTCTGCATTCTACCTTGTTTCTAGCCTTAAAATTCTTGATTTATTGAAGAAAAAAATGTCAGAAAACAAGATATCAATTGCTAGAATTCTAACTAATCACCCTACTATCCAAATCACAATGATTTGACTTAATGGTGACAACTTTCTTTGATGGTTGTTGGGACGAAACCAACACAATAATTAAAATAATTAGAAAATGAGAATGATGAAGTGGTAACTTGAATTTCACCAAAGCGAAATCTTTACTCGGATTAACCGAAATGTGTGTGATTTCCCAGGGATGTGCAAGTATACACAATCTTGTTGTAGCAAGTTTTAAAGTTATAAGTAAAAGTCATTTCCACAGGGATTAGTGATTAACATCATGCTTAAGCGAATTCGCTAAATCAATTTAAAAGACATCATGCTTAAGGGATTAGTGATTAACATCATGCTTAAGGGATTAGTGATTAACATCATAAATAGAAATCTTAAATCCTATTTTTTATTAATTCATGACAATTTTTAATTGTCATGAAATTTTTTTTATGACAAATATATAATTGTCATAAATTATATTTTATGACATTGGTGTTATATGTCATAAAAGATTTACCATGATAGGGGATACCATGACACAATAGAATTTTGTGGAAAATTGTCATAATAAGTCAATTAAGACAATTAAAAATTGTCATAGAAAGTAGAAATTGTAGTAGTCGAAATTTAAAAGTCTAGGTAATAGGGAAATTTGTTGTGATGAAACTAAAACTAAGTTGTTGAAATGAGTTCGCTAAATCAATTTGCTAAAGCGAAATAAATGCAAAGCTCAATTGACGAAATACTTAAGATGCAACGAATGATAAACTAACTCTACTTAGATTAAAGGCATTGGAAGAAGGCTAGGACTTTTCGGTGAGTTTCGCTAAGGAAAAATGGCATCATGCTAAGAAGCGAATAACTGATGGCTTCTCTTTGGCTCTCTCGAGCTCTTAGTTCAGTTTTCTCGAACTCAAACAACAAATAAACTAAGCGATCAACATTAGGAGAACCTTATCTCTAAGTTTTCTTTTCAAATGCAAGTAAACTTAGCAAAACCTATTATTATGACATGTAAGTTTGCTCTATTCCTTTTCTCTCGAAAGCGAAATAAAGTTCATACAATAGTTAGCTAGACAAAATGTATTTCAAGTTTAACACAACATGCATAAATAGTTGACATCCTCCGGGATTCAGAGTTGCAGAGTATAGCTGAAGCTGGATTCAGAGATACTGTTTGAGTGATTCCAACCAGGCTTCTTCTTAACTTTGTTTCTCTTTACTTACATTTTCTTATTACCGCTTTAGCTTTGTTTCGTGAGCAAACATTGTTATTTCTTTATTTATTTGAAGATGAACTTTTCTTTTTTACTTTGCTATGAATCTATTTATCATCATGTGTAGCTAAGTTTTTAAGAAGAAGAAAATAGGCAAGTAGAAGTATTTTGCTTAAGCAAAAAGGTAGCAAGATGTTAACTATTTATGCATGTTGTGTTAAACTTGAAATACATTTTGTCTAGCTAACTATTGTATGAACTTTATTTCGCTTTCGAGAGAAGAGGAATAGAGCAAACTTGCATATCATAATATTAGGTTTTGCTAAGTTTACTTGCATTTGAAAAGAACACTTAGAGATAACGTTCTCCTAGTGCTGATCGCTTAGTTTATTTATTGTTTGAGTCCGAGAGAACTGAACTAGGAGCTTGAGAGAGCCAACTTCTAGAGCTCGAGAGAGCCAAAAAGAAGCCATCAGTTGTTTGCTTCTTAGGATAATGCCATTTCGCCTTAGTGAAACTCTCTGAAAAGTCCTAGACTCTTTCTGATGCCTTTAATCTTATTACAGTTAGTTTATCATTCGTTGCATCTTAAGTATTTCGTCAATTGAGCTTTGCATTTATTTCGCTTTAGCAAATTGATTTAGCAAACTTATTTCAGCAACTTAGTTTTAGTTTCATCACAACAAATTTCCATGTTACCTAGACTCTTGAATTTCGCTTAAGCATGATATGAATCACTAATCCCTGTGGAGATGTCTTTTAATTACTTTAAAACTTGCTACAACAAAATTGTGTATACTTGCACATCCTTGGGAAATCACACACATTTCGCTTAATCAGAGTAAAGATTTTTCTTTGGCAAAATCCAAGCTGCCACGTCATCATTCTCATTTTCTTATTATTTTAATTATTGTGTGTCGGTTTCGTCCCAACACTTGCTACCTTTTTTCTTAAGCGAAATACTCCTACTTGCCTATTTCCTTCTGCTTAAAAACTTAGCTACACAAGATGATAAATAGATTCAAAGTAAAGTAAAAAGAAAATTTCATCTTTAAATAAATAGAGAAATAACAATGTTTGCTTACGAAACAAAGCTAATGCGAAAATAAGAAAATGTAAGTAAAGAAAAACAAAGTTAAGAAGAAGCCTGGTTGGAATCACTCAAACAGTGTCTCTGAATCCAGCTTCAGCTATACTCTGCAACTTTGGAAAACTACTCGATAGAGCTAACTAGCTAAACAAGTGGAAATGGAAAGCAACTAAAACGACTGAGCTAAATATAAAAATGACAATGATTTTGGTCGGAAGAAGACTTGACGATGATCTCTCCAGAACAATCGAGGAAGCCTCCACAATGAAAAAAGGCTGCTATTTATATTGCTTTGAACAAGGCTATACTCCACGATCTCATGCGCACGTCCTTTGCTCCATGATCTCACGTGCAACGGTTGAGATTGAAAGATTTTTCTCAGATTTTTGACACGTGTCTTTCACTTTAGCTATTTCTTCAAGAGCCTTTCCTGGTGGATTTCAGTTCGCTTAAGCGAAACTTTTAGCAACTTTACACTTCGCTCTGCAAAACTTTTAGCAATTATGCATTTCGCTCCCTAAGTATCTTGAAGCAAAAACAAAATATCACGTTTATAGAGATGGAACTTAAAGATTTACACATTCATGTACTTCTGCTAAAGCAAACCTCTTAAATGTTATCCTAAACAGAAAACTATAGGATTTTTCCTTTCGCTCAATTTTTGATGCTGAAGCGAACAAACTTAGCGAATTCTTTCTATGATGTAGCAAAATGTCCAGCGAATTACTATTAAACTTAGCCATAATTCTCAATTCTTGAGAGTTATCAATGGTCACAAAGTGTTCGAATGTATATTCGTGGTTAAGGAAAGATTGGGTATCTTACTAAAGACAGGAAAGCACCTTCTAAGGATGATCAGACATTTGTTACATGGGATGCTGAAAATTTCATGGTTATGACCTGGCTAGTGAATTCCATGGTAGAAGAAATTAGTAGTAATTACATGTACTATTCCACCGCTAAAGAATTATGGGATAGTGTTACAGAGATGTATTCTGACATGAATAATCAGTCACAAATGTTTGAACGGAATTTTAAACTCAACGACATAAAGTAGGGAGGTAATTCTATTACTCAGTATTTTTACTTACTGAAACAAATTTGGCAGGATCTAGACTTGTTTGATAATTATGAATGGAAATCACCTGAAGATGAGAAGCATTATAAGAAATAGTCGAGAATAGTCAAATTTACAAATTCCTAGCTGGTCTAAATATCGAGTTTGATGAAGTCCAAGGCAGAATACTTGGCAAAACTAATCTCTTTAATATTAGTGAAGTGTTTTTTGAAGTGCATAGGGAAAAGAGTTATCGAAATGTAATGATTGAAAAATTGATTGATATTATCAATAGCTCTGCATTAGTTGTTGAGGCCACTGCAAGCAAGGCATCTGATTAGATGAACAAGCCTCGTGTGTGGTGTGACCATTGCAATAAATCATGACATACTTGAGAGAACTGTTGGAAGATTCATGGAAAACCTGTCAATCATAAAAGCAATAAACACAAAGAAAATGGTGTCCGTCCATCAACCTCAAGTGCAAATAATGTTGATTCTAGCCTCTTCAATAAATAACAAATTAATCAAATCCTGAAACTGCTAAAGACCACTTCGACCTCTGGTAATCCTAGTATTTTCTTGGCACAAACAGGTTAGTGTCTTCATGTCTTCTCTTGTCTTAATACAGTTATGTGGATTATAGATTCTGGGACTTCAGACCATATGACTGGTTCCTTTAAAAATTATGAGTCATATTCTCTAGTATACTATCATGAAAAAATTAGAATAGCAGATGGTAGTTTCGCACCTATTTCTGGAAAAGGAACAATTAAGTTATACACTAGTTTTACATTACAATATGTTCTTCATGTTCTAAAATTAGCCTATAATTTACTTTCAGTCAACAAGATTTCTAGAGATTCTAACTGTTGTGTTATTTTCTATGAATCACATTGTGTCTTTCAGGAATAGGTGTTGGGGAAGACGATTCAACGTGCTAGGATGGTTGATGGCCTTTACTATTTTGAGGAAGTTTCAATTAGTCATAAACAAGTTCAGGGTTTGAGTAGTGTTAGTTCTACCTCTGTTAGGAAAACTTTGATGCTTTGGCATTATAGATTAGGACATCTAGTTTGTTTACTTGAAGCATTTGTTTCCATAACTTTTGAAAGGAATTGACTGTTCTACTTTTAATTGTGAACATTGTGCCTTTGCAAAAACTCATCGATCTTCTTATTTACCTCAAAGTTATAAAGTTTATGCACATTTCTATTTAATTCATAGTGATATTTGGGGCCCTTCTAAGGTAGGAACTCAAAGTGGAAAAAGGTGGTTTGTTACCCTTATCGATGATCACACTCATGTAACCTGGGTGTATCTCCTATCTAACAAGTCTGATGTTAAGGAGGTTTTCATTCGTTTTTATAACATGATTGAAAACTAATTTAAAACCAAAATTAGTATCTTATATTCAAACAATGGCACCAAATATTTCAACACTTACCTGACTTATTTCTTACATGAAAAAGAAGTTCATCACCAATCAACTTGTAGAAACACTTCTCAACAAAACGGCAGTGTCCAAAGAAAGAATAGACATTTATTGGAAGTTTCTCGTGCCATTATATTTTCTACGAATGTACCTCAATATTTATGGGAGGATGCGATCTTTACTACCACTTACCTCATAAATTGAATGCCTACTAAGGTTTTAGGCTTTAAAATCCTCTAGAACACTTTAAAACCACATTTCCTACAATTCAGATTTTTTTGGACTTGCTAATCAAGGTTTTTGGATTACTGCTTTTGTTCATGTATCTAACCCTTCACAGTCCAAACTTGATCCTCGAGCTATAAAATGCATATTCTTAGGCTATGCCTCCCACAAAAAAGGCATATACATGTTATGATCCTTTAGCTAGGAAGTTTGTTGAAAGCTTGAAATGTATCGTTTGTAGAAAATCAACTGTTTGTTAAAGACAATTTCTTTCAGGGGGAGACATCTACATTTGAAGGAAAACTTTGGGATAGCTCATCTCTCCCAAATATCATCCACCCTAAGGTTGTAAGTCCTAAGCCTCCAATGTCCAGTACGGAAGGTTCCTCTTCAGGGGGAGAACACTCCGAAGTAATAACCTGAACTTTGGGTTTATACTAGGAGAAAGTAGAATAAAAAAAAACAGAGGCAAGAAGGCTGATCCGACACACAACCAATCTGACATCCCGACAACCGATTCTGACAATCCAGGTTACTTATCTTTAGTTCTACCTTCCACTTATTCTTCTCTTAAATTTTTGGACTTTGATGTTCCCATAGTTCACAGGAAAGGAACTTGTAACTGTACCAAGTATCCTATTGAAAATTACTTATCCTACCAGAAACTGTCTGACACCCAAGGGCTTTTACCTCCAGGATAACTAACCTGTTTGTTTCAAGAAATATACATGTGACACTAGATGATTCGAATTAGAATTTAGCAGCTATGGAGAAGATGATTGCGTTAAAACAAAATCAGACATGAGACATAGTTAAATTGCCAAAAAATAAGAAGATAGTAGGATGCAAATGGGTGCTCACAATAAAATGTCATACTGATGGAAGTGTGGAAAGGTACAAAGCAAGGTTGATTGCTAAGGAATTTACCCAAACCTATAAATCGATTATCAAGAGACGTTTGCTCTAGTGGCCAAAATTAACTCTATTAGAGTGTTGCTGTCTATTGCTGTCAATGAAGATTGGCCACTGCATCAACTCGATGTTAACAATGTATTCCTTAATGAGAACCTTAAAGAAGAGGTGTTTATGGACTTACCACAAGGTTTTGAAATAAATTATGAAAGTGACAATGTGTGCAGGTTAAAGAAGTCATTGTATGGCCTCAAGCAATCTCCTAGAGCGTGATTTGAATGATTTGGGAAGGTAGTTATGAGCTATGGATTCCTTCAAAGTCAAGCAGATCATACTATATTCTACAGACACACTAGAAATGAAAAAATGGTTATTCTGATAGTCTATGTCGATGATATCATAGTGACTGGAGATGATAATGTGGAAATAACTACTTTGAAGGAAAAGTTAGCAAATGAGTTCCAAATCAAAGATTTGGGAACCCTTAAATTCTTCATAGGAATGGAGTTTCCAAGGTCAAAGAATGAGATTCTGGTAAATCAAAGGAAGTATGTCATCAATTTGCTGAAAGAAACTGGATTACTTGGTTGTAAACCGGCAGAAACACCTATTGAACTAAATGTGAAATTACAAGAAGCAACAAAAGAAGAAGTAAAGGATAGAGAAAAATATCAGAGACTTGTGGAGAGACTTATCTACCTATCACACACATATCCTAATATAGCCTTTACTGTTAGTATGGTTAGTCAATTCATGCATGCTCCCAATAATACATACTTTGAAGCAGTATATAGAATTCTGAGATATTTGAAAGGCACACCTGAAAAAAGTAGATTATTTAAAAAACAGGGCCACCTCCATGTTGAGGTTTACACTGATGTTGACTGGGCTGGTAGTACCATAAATAGGAGATCTACATCAGATTACTACTCATTTGTTGGAGGAAACTTAGCCACATGACAAAGTAAAAAATAAAATGTTGTTGCAAGAAGTAGTGTTGAAGCTGAATTTAGGGCACTGACACACAATATTTGCAAGGGTATTTGGATAAAAAGACTATTAGAGAAACTGAAGTTTGCTCAAGTAACACCGATATGTATGTACTGTGATAATAAAGTAGCCGTCTCCATTGCCCATAATCTAGTTTTCCATGATAGGACAAACATATTGAAGTTTACAAACATTTCATAAAAGAGAAGATTGAAGTAGGAACTATATGTATCCCCTATCTCCCTACCTTAAAAAAAGTTACTGACGTCTTTACAAAAGGTCTCCCTAAGCGGCAGTTCGATAAGATGATAGACAAGCTTGCAATGGAAAATATATTTAGACTAGCTTGAGGGACAGTGTTAGTTATTTATTCATTATGATATTATTTCTCTCCATATTTACATGATTCGTATCTTGTAATTAATTATATAGATTCGTAGAGAATCATATCATATTGTATCATTTGTTTCCTTATTTGTATACAGAGGGTTCCTATTTAAGAATTCCCTAAGTATCAATGAAAAGATGAAAAGATTGTGCTCTTCCCTTGTATTTTGAACATCATTTTTTTTACTACTCAAAATAACTACTCATTTTAAATTCACATCCAAACAAGTTATTGTCTCTAACTCTTCTACACAAAAATCTCATCCAAACGAGTTTTTTGCTACAACTCTCATTGTTTAACTATTCAAAATAACTCCTCAAAATAAATCCTTATCCAAAACCTCATCTCCAAACACCTCCATAGTGACTATTTCAAGACCTAAAGTGTAACACCCTAGAATTATTTTAAAATATATTTGAGTGTTTTATTGAAAATCTATTTAATCTTGTAACAACCCTAATCTTTTAGTCATTATACTAATAGAGTTTGTTTAAACTTCTCAATTAAAATACGAGAAATGATATTGGAAACCTTTGAAATGTAATTGCCTTTGTATCCTATTGAAGAAAAGAAAATTAGGTCTTATTTATGTGTTTTAAAACATATACTATAAAAGGAAATTGGGTTTTATATATAAAGAAATGTTTTTTTTTTTCCTACACTCCCTCTCTCTCATTTATTCCTTCAGCTGTCAACATCAAAACCCCTTTTCCCTTCCTTAGTCTTACGCGTGTCTGCAGCTACTAAGAAGAAGAGATTTGATCTCAGCCATCCGTTCGCTACCACGTGTCACATAAGCAGTAGCCACCCATCCCTTATGCGAATCCTTCCTCCCCGTCGCCCTCTCCATTTTTTTTTCCGTTTCTGTTGAGGTGAGCCTTGTGGCCAGCTCGGCGTAGCTTTCCATTTCAACTCCATCTTCTTAGGAGTCCTCGGTAAGCCCCTCTTTGCTTAAGTTTTGGTTATTAGCTCTTTTCTCCATGGATTTCGGCGAAAAAGCTTCAAGAAACCCACTTCTTCTTTTATAGTTTCGCGGAGCTAAAGAGCTCTGTTCGCGATTCCGAGACTAGTTCCGTGCTCAGGACGTCGAGGGCTTCAAAACAAGGTAAGGTTTGTTGGTTTTAAAACCTGTTTCTTCTTTTGTAGTTTCATGGAGCTAGGGAGCCTCGTTCGCAAAACTGAGACCAGTTCCGTGCTCAGGGCGTCAAGATGAAGAAAAAAGGAAGGTTTTGTTGAGTTTTGTGGTGATGCACCCACCACTGCTGCCGTCGCCTGCTCAATTTTGCGTTTCTGTTCGCATTGTGAGCTTCGTTTTGGCTAGTTTGACTTTATTTGTCCATTTTGTTGACTTTTACTCGTGATTCTATGTTTAGGTACTCTTAGGTTTCATCCTTTCGACTCATCGTTTAGCTCGTGGGTTCTCTTGATGTTTCGGTCGAGACATTTGGAAGGTAATGAGTTTTATTATGATCTGGTTTATGTGGCTTAAAAGCATGTGAATAGGGACTTGTTAGAATTTATGGGAAATGGGTGCTTGATGACTTGTGACATGTTTGTTCGTGCTTAAAACCTCTTGATTGAACTGATTATACTCGTGATAGTATGGAACCATAGTGTAGCTCGTACACCGTAAAGTCTCTGTTGTTGTGCTCATGTGATCGTTTTGTCATTAACTGAATCGTACCTTTTGCTTGTATACGTGATGGATTACTTATCTGTTTGACTATTCGAATGACCAAGTTGCCTAGGATAATGCACGTAGTGATTGTGACCGAAATGCCCTAACGTGTTAGGTAGCTCATGAATGGAAGTATGCATGTTTCAATGTTGTTTGTTCCATCTATGTTTGACTATATACGTGCTGTAATGATTATATGCTCGATTTCTCTGTTTCGTCGCCTAGTGGTTTGTTCGTAGGGATCGGTTATCGTGATACCTAGTTTGGATTGTTTATGTTTGGTGTTAGAATAACTAGGCTCTATTATTGCGTTAACAACTTAGAGGAGCAGCTATCTCACCCCTGTTAGAACTTGTGTTGTGTGATCAATATCGTATTATTGATGTGACTCGCTAGTGCCCCTCAGGAATCGAGCGAGGATATGGATCCTCTTTACTTTGAGGCACGTGATTGGGCCACACTAACCCACAGGTGGACTCTTACATCCGACCAAGGGGTCGGATCTAATCCAAGTGTCACATTATGTATGGAACAATGAGTTCCTTAATTGTTGAGCACACGTTGTAGGTTGCGCCAACCCTCGGGTGGGCGGCCTAGGCTAGATCTCATGTGACTCTAGTGATAGTTATATCTCTTTGTTATACTCGTGGAATCTCATATGCTGTGTGCATGATTTTACTATTTTACCTGCCCAATATGTGAGAGGGAGAGCCGGTCATGCCTTGCTTGACCCCGACACTATTAGAAGAGGCCACTGAGACATATGAAGGCACGGAGGATGCCTGTCGGTGAGCCTACATGCATTGTGGGGATGTTATTTGTAGGCAAGTCGGTCTTCCCACTTGTTAGGGTTAGCATATGGTACCCCGAGCCCGAGGTTTAGAGATCCTACAGTTTCCCTCACTCGTGGCTCTCCCTGACAGGGTCAGGTGACTTTTTGGCATTCGAGTATGCCCTTGCTGACACGACACGTGTGTCATTGTCTTGACCTGAGGTTTAGGGATCCTGTGTTGTTCTCTCACTCGTGGTTCTTTCCGACAGGGTCTGGTGACTTTATTGGCATTGTGTATGCCCTGCGTGTTGCATTATGCCTTGAACACGCTAATGCCCTACGATTAGTAGTCGGGGGGGGGGGGGTAACGCCCCCGTTGCGAAAACGTTTTTCCGCATTCTGTTGTGCAAATGCATGTCAATGCGCAAGCGCATTTCGTGTTGCATGTCTGCATCCACTAATCGCACTCGGCAGAGCATTCTGTTTCTGTAGCACGCATCTACGTTCGTATTCCATTCTACGTTTGCGCATTCTATAATAGGGTTTAATGAGAGTGCATATATAAACTCGAATTAAACCCTAGCCGTATTATGACATTCATTCTGTA
>JBBMKA010000018.1:2738970-2759058 GCA_037833695.1 Sechiopsis laciniata
TTATTCAAAATCAAATTAGAAATATACCATATATCTATTTTTGGTAAATATTTATATCAAAATATACAAGATATGCTCAATTGAACAGGATGATAATTCTAATTAAAAAAAAAAAAAAAAAAAACCAGTTTCAAATTATTTTACAAAAATAATAAAAAAAACAAAAAATAATAACTCCTCTTATAATAATCCGCACTTTAAACACCATTTATCATAACTTCTCTTATAATAACTTGCACTCCAAACACCGTTTATGATAACCCCTCTAATAATAACTTTCACCCCTATGACGACCCGAGTTTTTCTATTCGTTATTTGTAGTTGTAATTTCTTTGGTTTTGTTCGTCTCGAGTTTTTTTCTTTTAGTAAATTGATATATATTGAGTTTTTTTTTTATGGATTGGGATTGAAGGTCTCTTTGATAATTATTAAAAAATAATTGGGTAGTTACTGAATTATTTTTAAATAAGGATTTATTTATAATTAAGCTTAAATGCATTTTTAATACAAATGGAAAGTTGAATAACCCTCTGTTACAAATAGAACATTCAGTTTTATAATTGATTCTCAAAACCAAAATATTTATTTTGGTTAGAATTTTAATTAAGAGAAACTAAAAGTAGAAATTTTCTTTGAGGTATTAATTGAGGCTTTTCAATTTCGAAACCTCCGCACCATTGGGTTTCCTCTCTCTTGGTTTCTTATGATTTAAAAATAATAGAAAACACAATAGCTTGGCATTTGTCTTAATTTAATGAAATAAGTGATTTTAATTGATGGAAAACTTTCTATTTTTCCTTGTACGTTTACTGGGCAAGTTGATTAAAGAGGAAAATAAAAAAATGAATTGAAAGAAAAACAAAACGGTGCTTTCTTCATCTTCGTGAGCCAAACCCAGCTTCAATTTCCTCCGAATCGCGACGATCCGTGTTAAACCCACCTTGGATCTCTTCGGAATCGACCAGGTTTCCGTGCCCAACACCGAAAACTGCTGGAAAAACCCACGTTGGTCGCCGATTTCGCAAGAAGCGTGTGCGTTGAGCGCTGTTTTGTGTTCACAGACCCGGTACCCACGAAATCGACCCAGATCCGCGCGCGACCCGCGTGTTCGTCCTAACCTGCCTGCGACCCAGCTTTGAGGTAGAAGTTCATGGGCTCATTTTGTTGGGATTGTTTTCATTTAATTGATATTTGTTTTTTAAAAGTAATTTGTTTAAAAGAAGGTTGGGCTGCAGTGTGTTTGTGTGGGCCTTTAAGCATTAATTGTTCCTTGGGCTTTTGTTTAATTGTTTTTTTTTAAATGTATTAAAGTATGGGCTGCTGGTTTGCTGATTTGATGTAATTTATGAGACCAGTTGTGTTTCTCATAAGTTGTAGCATGACCAATTGTGTTCCTGACCTTCATTAGGGCCCGTTGTGTTCCCTAATTGTGTGGGACCAGTAGCGTTCCTATCGCTTTATAGGACCAGTTGCGTTTCCTATAAGTTATAGTAGGACCAGTTGTGTTCCTGATTTTGTGATAGAGCCAGTTGCGTCCCTAACTAGCTAGAACCAGTAGAGTTACTTTTATAGGACCAGTTGCGTTTCCTATAAGCTATAGCAGGACCAGTTGTGTTTCCTGTTAGTATTCACTTGAACCAGTTGAGCTTCCCTGATTAAGCCTAGAGGTTCTCAGCTTAGAGCTCTGAGTCTGAGCGTGTTGTAGATGATGAGGGCAGTTGTTGGTTAGGTGTTGAGTTGATGTATGCATTTTTGTACTCTAGGTGGGCGTTCTTACTGAGTAATTCTCATTACTCACCCTTATCATTTTTCCCCTTTCAGGTAAAGGAGTAAACCGTGGTGGCTAAGTTGGAGGCAACGAATGATCATGGGAGGGGACATGTGTCCCTTTTATTTTATTTGAAATTTTATATTCCGCACGAACTATTTTAAATTGTTGTTGTTTGTTTTTGAATTACTGTTTAAACTTATCCTGGCCAGGAGTTGAAACTTTACAGTCGTTTGAGAATTGTTTTTAAGCAAAAGAATGTTTGACTATTTTAATCTTATTTTTAATGAGTTATTTTATCATGCATGCTAGTAAAATTCTACTAAAATTAGTTATTTTAGTCGGGTCCTTACAACCCCAAACACCGTTTACTATAACCCTCCGTCTATAATAACCCACCGTTTATAATAATCGATCGTGTACAATAACATAACCGACGCTCCAAACACACCCTTAGTCTTTAGGATCGAAAGAAAATTAAATTTTAATTTTTATAATTTAAAAAAATAGAACTTAGTTTTTATGATTTGATACAATATAAAGATTAATTATTGTCGTTCCATGAATTGAGTAAGTGACAATTAATTATTTATATACAAATGATATAATATTTTCGTCCAATCAATTACTTAACTTACATGATCATTATTGATTCATGAATAACTAATTTTCATATGCTCAATTTACTCAATTTTTTAGATTATATCAAATCATAGACATTAAATTCTAAATTTAATTTTTAAAATCATAGAAACAAAATTTTTATTTTTTATTTTTGAGAACAAATCTAATCTTCTTTTAAATCATAAGAACTGTACTTATAATTTGCCTATTTTTTTGAAGTAGCAAAAGTTAGAATAAGTTTGGTTTTAAGTGGACACCCTACCAAATTCACAAAAAAAAATAAAATCAAATAAATATCCAAAAATGGTGGTCCTAATCGTACGGCAAAGGACGGTCCACGTATCGCTATGTTTGCTTTCCACATTATTTATTTATTTTTGAGAAAATTTTATTTTCCACATTATTTTTTGGTTGGAGATACCATTCACACTCCAAGCACGTAATGGGGCGCAAAACTTCCACTTAAGCAGCCACATTGAGACCAACGGTCAACGTGTCCCTTTCTGATTGGTCCAAATTGAGGTCAAAGACTTTTATAAATTTCTCAAAGTTTTTATTGCAGAAAAAAGATAGATCATCGGATTGCAAACCTGACCACCAAGGGAAAAAAAGGGCGAAGAAAATTCCAGTTCAAGCAAACGATTGAAAACGACAAATTCTTTATTGCGAAATTTTGATCGCTATTTCATTTGATTCTGCACAGTTCTTCCTTTTCGAGAAGTATTGTTTCAAGAACTTTCAGATTTCCTCCTTCGAAGTTGCGAGCCACTTCTCAGGTTAGTGATGAATTTTGTTGCTATTTTTTGATGATCAATAGGCAAATCGGCATATTGCAGGTGTATAATTGAGCTGAAATTGTAAGGATCTTTGTTTTCATTTATTGCATTGATTGAATTTTATGTATGTGTTCTGTATTCTTGTGATTTCCGAAATCTCTGTTGTCTGGGAAGTGATTCCGTAGTAATTATTCACCAAATCGTTTTGTTTGTTGAATTTGATGCTTTCTAGGCAGTTCATAGTTGTCTGAAATGTGCGTGTGTAAAGTCATTACGTAAAAAATTATGAACGATGCTTAATTTAGTTGAAATTGGAGAAAACAAGGTGGCTCAACTTATCATGAAATGAATGGTAGTAATAGTGTTATCATTTTTTCCAGTTTCTTAATGTATGCGCTGCTTAGAGGATTAAGCTTCTGGCTCTTGACTTTTTGGCTGTCTGATGAGAAACTAAAGTTGGTTTTTGGTCGTCACTCGGAATTTTCGTAGTAATGGCAGATGAAGGTTTATAGACCAACCTTTTTCAGTAATTTTAAGTTGCAAGGATCATTGTCTAAGTAGCCAGTAGGCTGAAACTCTTGACGGTTGTCAGCTATGAAGCACAGACACTTTAAAATCGGACACTTCTGAAGTGTCCGATATGCCATTTCAAAGTGTCCTTATTTTTCAACAATCAGACACACCTCGTACACATATTGGACAAAGCGATATAAATGTGTGGTATTTGAGCTCAAAATAGGCTCAAACCCAAAATAAATGTTATAATTAACCAAAATAATAAATACAAAAAACATAATAAACCGGAATAAAGCCCCTCTCCTATTCACTACGAAAAAATTAGTCTTCATTTTCTTAAATACTCGTTTACCGCCGCCCATGCCTAACCGCTTTCATTGTTAGCTTGACACTACATTTAATATTTTATGCTAAATTTACATGTACACTAAAAAAATTAACATATTCTCAACATATCCTTGGTATTGCTATGTCCTGCCGTTTTTGTATTTGTGTTTCGTGTTTGGGTCCATGCTTCATAGGTTGTCAGGTTGTAGTTAAATTCATTGATTATTGGATTTCATATTAAAGTTCTATCATCTTTCAAAGAAATTGCGGCCTAAAGCAAGTATTGTCTGTTTTCCAGCTTATTTTCTCAAATGGCATGGGGCAGCATCTACCGAAGAAGAATGAAAGTGTTCACCCTGGCTTTAGTGATATACGTGGATTATAAGGTAAAATTCTTGATCCCCGTTTACCTCTCGACTATCTTCACCAAGCAAGAAACAAGTTCACTTGCCTTTATTTATTTTGTTTTTATAAAAATAATTCATTTAAATTTTGTGAGGGTTTCTGCAGACAACAGAACGAAGAGAGAAGTGGACTAGTAAGTCTAAAAGACCAGGCTTATGGGAAAAGGTACATGAACGCAATGCAAAGCGCACATTGAATTTGATTATAGAGTTGGAAGGTTTGTGGGTGAAATTTGGACAGTATTTGTCTACTCGAGCAGATGTTATTCCTGATGCATATATACGTCTCCTCAAACAGTTACAAGACTCTCTCCCTCCTCGTCCTTTACAAGAGGTTATCTCATATGCCTTTTATTTTTGTTAAAGAAAACTAATTAATGGATAATACAGATCTTTGTTAGCTACCATGCTCATTTTATTTATTATTATTTAAAAAATAACATGCTCATTCTATTCACCATTTCTCAATTAAACATGGTTCTTTTCTCTTTTGGTTGTGTTAACGCTATTGTTTGAGAGAATCAGTCTCACTTTCTTGTTCATTAGAGAGGTATTTATATACAAATATATAGGGTTGCCCTAACTGTGTACAAGTGAAAAGACGATAAAGGGCATAATTCAAATAATAATTCTAATAAAATATATATATGAGTAATATTTAAACTCTAACATTTCCCCTCAAGTTGGAGTATATATGTTAATCATGCCTAATTCGTTTGAGAGATGATCTATTTGTGCTTCATTCAATGCCTTTATGAAGATAGCTCCTAATTGTGTCTTCACATATCCCGTGGATACCACGTCTTGTTATATCTTTTCTCGTATAAAATGACAATCAACCTCCATATTTTCTGTCCGCTCATGAAAAACTGGATTGGATGCAATATGAATGCTGCTTGGTTATCACACCACACTCTCGTTGGCATTGTGATATACAAACCCTAAACTCTCTCAAACCTAACTCAACAAAAAACCCTAAGGCTCTGATACCATGTTAATGCTGTTGTTTGAGAGAATCAATCTCACTTTCTTATTCATTAGTGAGGTATTTATATACCAAGATTGTCCAAGTTGTGTACGGTGAAAAGACGTAAAAGGCATAAATCAAATAATAATAATAAAATACATATATGAGTAATATTTAAACACTAACAGGTTGACTAGTGATAACATTTGCCTGCCCAATAAATATTTTCACACAAAAAGTCTTCAAACATTTCAAATCCTTGAGCAGTTGCACAGTTTCTTATCATGAGATGGTGAGGAAGTTAGCATCTTCATCAATTCTTTTTACCACTTACAATGCGCTTGGCATGATGAGCTTCCAAAGCTTATAGCATTATTTCTCAGATTTCTAATTGGCATATGCTTGATACTTGTGATTCATGACAGATTCGTCAAACCATACAGAAAGAGTTGGGGAAACCAATCACTGAAATATTTTCAAACTTTGTGGAATTGCCCTTAGCAACTGCATCTGTAAGATCCTCCTTCCGTCGACAGTTGCAGTATACTGTATAATGAGTCAGTAGACTAGATTCACATTCAGTTGATTTTTATTTCAAGTGTAGGATTTGCATGTTTAAAAATTTCCTTATTTTATTGCATTTGATTCTGTCAGATAGCCCAAGTGCACCGAGCAACTTTGCGTGATGGAAGGGAGGTGGTTGTCAAAGTGCAACACGAGGGCATAAAGGCAGTTATATTGGAGGTTTAGCATGCTCTATAGAATTTTAGACGTTCGATCAATCTAGACATTTGATAAACCCTATGCCTGATTAGTAAGCATATGAGGACTATTTCAGGACCTGAAGAATGCAAAGGCAATTGTTGATTGGATAGCCTGGGCAGAGCCACAGTATGACTTTAATCCCATGATAGACGAATGGTGCCGAGAAGCTCCCAAAGAGCTTGATTTCAATCTTGAAGCTGGTATGCCTTTTCTGAACATACTGTAAAAGACACATCACCTATTGTTGCTTAAGTGAAGGACAAAAGCATTTTATCCACAATACCTCTGCTTTTCAGCTTATCATGAGTTTGGCACCTAGCCATGCATTTTAAATATATAATTTTTAGTTTAACAACACGTGGAGGTAGAGATTCAAACCTTTGATCTCTTAGTCAAAGATATATGCTTTAATCAGTTGAATATGCTCACGTCAATTCAAATTCTTGGTATTCATTTTAAAAATCAAGCCACCTAACGCATCTTTTCCTTTTCCTATTTTCTTATTTCATTTTGTAGAGAACACCAGGACAGTATCTAGAAATCTTGGCTGCAAAAACTTATCGGATGAAGATAAAGGCCTTGGACCTGTGAATGTTTTGATTCCCGAAATTTTTCAGGCAATTTTCCTACCTTCTAATATCATATTTTCTTGAATGTCTGGATACCTCCACGAGTTGGTATAATCAGGAAATTCTTATCTATTATAATATTTAAAGGCTATCATAAATGGCAATCTATAATCTTTAATCTGTCTAAGATTGCGAAAGGTGTAATGTGGCTGGATCATGGACGTGCTTTGCATGAATTATTTCTTAAGTTAACGGGGAAGAATTCATTTTGACTATGGTTGCTTAGTTGTTATCTATTCCTACCATGGAGAACAGACTCAAAAGAACTAAAGAACTATCAAGGTACTTTGTGAAAATAACTACTTATAATGATAAAAGTTTTTTTAAAAAATTAAAAAACCTAAATTTCCAATGTGAGAATAGCTCAACAAATAAGACTCCTATTACCATCTCTTAGATTTGAGCCCCGACCCCTGCAATGATTGAACTAAAAAAAATTAGAAAAGTAAAATTTAAATAGAACTTTTGTGAATGTCACCTCGTCAGACCCAAGATTACAGCTGCTAATTATAAAATCCATGGATTTATCTGGTGGCTTTATCAATCCTGGGAGCGAAGAAGACTCTTGAGGTACTAAAGCTTTAGTGACAACTTCTTCCAACACAGCAGCATTGAACTTAGGTACTTCAAGAATAGAGATTGGTTATTTTTATGCACTTAAAATTTGGATAAGCTTTGCAAAAATTGTCAGGAACATCTTTAATGGTTGTTGGCACCGAAGGATCCAAATAGTCAGGAAGATTAGGGAATTCTACTTCTGTATCTTTACTATCCTCTGCAGCTTTATCCAATGCCTTAGTTGTGGGTCCTTCACTCCTTCTAAAAGTTTGTACCCCTTGAATTTTATTTCATTTTTATTATTATCAATGAGAAGGTGTTTATTGTTGAAAAAAAGTAGGAAACATCAATCACGTTAAAGGCGTCCCAATTGCGTTTTTAGTATATATGAATTTTTTTCCGGATACAAATTCATCTATGCTGAGCAAGTCTACAAGATCAAAGTCATTATCTTAAGGATTGATCTTTGCTCATAACTTAGTAACATGTTTAAAGTTTAATATATTTCCTCAACATTTGAATGGAGAATTTGTTGCTTACATACTTTTGTGCATATGCAATATGTTGCTTATATAATCTGACAGTTGATCTGTGGGTTTCTATGGCAGTCAACAGAGAAAGTTCTAATTTTAGAGTATATGGATGGTATACGTTTGAATGACTCTGCTAATTTGGAAGCTTGCGGAATTGACAAACACAAAGTTGTTGAAGAAATCACCCGAGCGTATGCACACCAAATTTACGTTGATGGATTTTTTAATGGCGACCCTCATCCCGGTACATTATCATATATGCAGAGTCATTTTTTTGGAAAAAAAGCTATCTAACATCATTTTGATGTAAATAAATGTACATTAATAAAAATAATAGAAGTAGAAGATTTATTATGGGTAAATAATTCATTCAAAGCAGGAATTCGGCAATAGTGTAGTTTCACTTTATAACTAATTAGTTTCTTATAAGAAAAAAATGAAGCGGAAAATATCTTTTATTAGAGGGTAAATGTGAAAAGATCAAATAAATATTGTAGTTCTCTCTTTTTACTTTTGCTAATTGATTGATATTGGAGCGAGGAAAAAGGATTAATTTGAAAATTAACAATTCATAGATTAACCATCAAAAAACTGTTCTAAATTCTTTTCTGTTTTTTTTTTTTTTTTATTTGAAGAATTTCTTTTCCGTTTTAATAATAGTTTATGAAGTTATCTTATTTTGTAAACATTTGTATCTTCTCCATAATATTTTTAAACTATTAATATATATATATCAAGTTATTTTCACAAAATAATTAACTATCTACCTGAATAGTAAATTTAACAAAGCAAATAAGAAGAAAACATCGGAGCCAACAAGAGCTAGCTCCCCCAATTATTGTTGACTCAAAAAAAGAGAGAAAACATTGGAATACAATTTGTGCTTTCTTCTATGAACTTGTAATTAGAACTTATCTAATGAGATAAGTTTTTTACATTAAAAAAAAAAAAAATCTAATAATAATTTCTGAACAGACCATTCAGAAAGGTGTATAGGTAAAAGAATCCCAAGACTGGCCATATGGAAATGTTCGGGATGTAACAACCCCAATACAATAGTTGTTTTAATGCGTTCTTGGTATTTGGTGCAGGGAATTTTCTCGTCAGTAAGGAGCCTCCTTATCGTCCAATTTTGCTCGACTTTGGGCTTTCAAAGAAATTACCGAACACCATGAAACTAGCACTTGCAAAGATGTTTTTGGCAGCAGCAGAGGTTTGTATGACATTATTATTTGGGTAAAATTAAAAAAAAAAAAAAACCACGTGTAGTTTCTTCTGTTTTGAAATTAGACCATCTGATCTATGATTCCTTCACATTGATCGTTTGGTTTAAGCGTAAGTACGATTATCAATAGTTTGATGCATGCACTCTCGAAGTGCCACATTGCAAGACTGAAGACTTACTGATGTTGATAATATGGATACACAGTTTATTGAATATTCCAAACGTTATCATCGATAGTGAATTACATAACGTTTATAGTAAACCGATTGCATTTTACTCTTCTAATGTTTAAGTCAAATGTAGGCAGTGTTTTGGTTATTGTTGACATAGCTTACCCTTCTTATAGCAACAAAGGGGAAATATTATCCTCCATGGTTTTTTTAATTCATCGTATTTATCTAGTTATCTGCTAATGAACATCTAAGACAACTCAAAGCACTTCCACATTTGTTTATGTGCTCAGATTCCCCGTCTTTCCCTTGATTATTTCAAGGCATTTACAATTAAATTTTCGTGGATGCAGTCTATCATAGTATTAGTTTATTATTGTTATTGTAAGGTCCCCAAAGGATGGCACGGTGGTTGAAGACTTGGGCTTTGAAGGTATGCTCCCCTCAAAGTTCCAGGTTCGAGACTCACCTGTGACATTACTCCTTCGATGTCTCCCGGTGCCTGGCCTAGGGACGGGCATGGTTAGCTTTGTTTCAAAAAAAAAATTATCGTTATTGTAAAGCAGCTAGTTTGTAAGAAAGTAAGTTGTTTTGTAGTTCTTTGTGGACTCTTTGATTCACATAATTTTCCTTGAATGTGGAAATGATTTGTAGACATCTTCTTTGGTAGGGTGACCATGTTGCTCTTCTGTCTTCCTTTGCTGAAATGGGACTTAAGTTGCGTCTTGATATGCCGGACCAAGCAATGGCAGTGACAAATGTATTCTTTCGAGCAGCAACTTCAGCAAAAGAATCACAAGTAAGTGCTTGCCAAACTCTAGAGAATCATGATTATATCCGATGTTTTTTACAAATTTTCATTCTCTGTTATCTTTCATTATGAATCATGTAAACAAATTAGGTTCATGTTTTTACTTCATTCAGTTACTTTACAGGAAACCCTTAAAGCTTTGGCAGAGCAAAGATCAAAGAATGTGAAGGAAATACACGAAAGAATGAATATCAATCAAAAGGAGGCTAAACGTATTAATCCTGTAAGTTGATATAGCTTCTAATTATTTGTCCGCCATGCTTGTCTTCGTGTTTGGATTTGGTGAGAGCCCATTTTTTATCCAGGTTGATGCATTTCCTGGTGATATTATAATATTTGCACGGGTCCTTAATCTTCTAAGAGGTATTCATTTAAACATTAACTGGTTTTAACCTACAACAGAATGTTCTAATTGTGTTTTCTAAACTTCAAGAGACTTGATGCAGGTCTTTCTTCTATGATGGATGTTCGTATAATATATCTAGATATCATGAGACCGTTTGCTGAATCTGTTCTACTAGGGTGAGTTCTTTCTCGGCCTTTGTGTGATTAATGTGGCATCGTCTTACATTCAGCTTGGTTTAATATTGGATGTTTCAGAAGCATTAGCAAGGAGCCAAATGTAAATGGTCAATGGATCTGGAGCACACATGTCCATTCTGATGTGGAAGCTAAGCTTAGACAACTCTTAATTAAGCTGGGGAATGAGGATAAAGTACTTGGAATCCAGGCATGTACCACATCTTGATTACTTGAATATATATTCTACTGTGTAACTAAACCATTAATTTGCTAATATGTCAAACTGCAATTTAATGCAGAATGTCTTTGCATCTTTGCAAGTTTTGGTAAATTATTGATATAATTTTACAATGTTTTTCATGTGATCTATTGCATGCATTGCATGCAAAAGCAGATAATGGGTAAGCCCTTAGCATTCAGCGTTATACTTGAATTGAAAATTGTTCAAAATCCAAATAGTAACTTGGATTATGAATCCTAAAAATAGATATAGCATGCAGCTCCCTTGATTGGTACACTAATAATCTATTGTACAAAGCAATTGCAGCCTGCCCTTCACACATGCTATATTGCTATTCGTTTCGTCTTATTGAATTACTATACGATTCTGTTAGGTGTGTGCCTACAAAGATGGAGAGGTCATTATCGATACAGCTGCTGGAGTTCTTGGTAGATATGATCCTCGTCCAGTTCAACCTGATAGCCTTTTTCCAGTGTTCTCTGTAACAAAGGGTTTCACAGCTGGAATGTTGCATTGGCTAGCAGACAATGGGTAAGTTAAAGTTGGGTTTCAGCTCCCTGTCGTGTCTTCAAAGTTGAAACGAAACATTTACTCAGCATTATCGGTCTGTTTTATATATATATCGTTCTGTCGTGGCCGTGTTTGCCTTCATTTATTGAAAGCACTTTCCTATTATGAATTGTCTCGAAGGAAACTGAAGTTTGAGGAAAATGTTGCTAATATTTGGCCGGAGTTTGGATCAAATGGTAAAGATTTAATAAAGGTACAGAGTCTCCTCTCCTTAAAGAGTTGCTTTATATGTTATTGCAGTGAATTTTAAGTTGTTTTTTGGTTGTCGGTCTTTCATTTCTAGGTCTATCAAGTGCTTAACCACACTTCAGGCCTGCATAATGTCACGGTAGATTCTAGAGAAAATCCTTTGCTAATTTGTGACTGGGAGGAATGTTTGAATTGCATGGCGAAATCAACGCCGGAGACTGAACCCGGCCAGGTGCAGTTGTATCACTATCTATCCTATGGCTGGTTATGTGGTGGTATCATTGAGGTAATATGTTTCCTTCATTCACTTAAATTATTAGGGTATAAATCTATGTGAAACCTAGTCTCAGCAAAGGAATCAAAGTTGGCAACTAAAATGACATAAACGATGTAGCGCTTTTAAAAAGGCCGGTTGAAATAGTTTCTCACAAATGCCTTAAAAAGGACGGTTAGGATTCTAACAAACTTTACCCCTGCATTCCAAATTTTAATTCAAACTTTTAATTTTCAGTAAATTGGTATTTGAATAAGTGGTAAAAAGAAACTTATTCTTACTTCTCATGATGTCCTTTTTTTATTGCTGCTCTTTACCAATTCTCTTGCCATATGGATATTTACTTTCAGTCCTTTCTTTTATGGGTATATTTTGAGGATAACTTTCATCCACATTTTAACTTTATGAATATTAATGAATTGCTTAGCATAAAAAAAGTGCATTACATTGGTCAGCCAGGAGGCCAGGTTTTTTATGTTTGGCTATCGTCTCTCAACATATTAACCACTTGTATTTACTTTCCTGACTTTTGCATGGTGGAGGTCGAACTTGAGTCTGAGCATTTGCGTATGTGTTGTCGTATTAAGTTACGATTGGCTGCCTTCTCGGGAACCGCTCTACTTTTGTTTGTTGTATTACTGAGCAGTACCTGCACATTTGTATCTCATGTTATGTTACTTTCTTTGTTGTCAACTTAAATCTACGGATAAGAACAATGATCAGATCAAAGCTAACAACATGGGATAAGATGTAGCCCAAGATAGCTTATTTTTTGCCTCATTTGTTTTATTCTGCTAAAACAAAACAGCACGCAACGGGGAAGAAATTCCAAGAGATTCTTGAAGAAGCATTAGTTGACCCACTCCATGTTGAAGGCGAGCTATACATTGGAATCCCTCCCGGTAAACCTCGTCTTAATCTTTATTTTTGATATTCGTGACTGTCCAAGTCAGCTTACGTGCACTTCGACTATTTTCACGAGACAAACTACCTGATCCTACAAAATTTGGTTGTCGAGGAGACCTCTAAGAATAATTTAATTCTTAGATAAGAGGTTACCATGGATTTAATGGTCTTACAACCTTTTAGTTCTATAAGGTCTTCTAGATCACTAGGCCAACTCATGGTGGTTATCTTTTTGCATCAAGTGTAATTAAGAAAATTCATGATTTTAACGATTTTCAGCTGGGAGTAAATACAATTAAGTCTAATTGCTTTAAGATGAAAACTTTTCTAATATTCTTTGCTCACCTCCAGGAGTTGAATCTCGTCTTGCAACACTAACCCCGGATCTTGATGATCTTCAAAAGCTCGCTGGGATCAACCATCCCGAATTGCCCTCCACCTTCCAGCCCACCATGATTGCGCAGCTTGCCACTACAGTGTCACCTCTATTTAATATGCTCAATACTCGCCGTGCCATAATACCAGCCGCCAATGGACATTGTTCAGCCCGCGCACTGGCACGCTATTATGCTGCACTGGCCGATGGCGGTGTGGTACCGCCACCACATTCCTCAGCCTCCCAACCAGCTCTCGGAAGCCACCCCCACGTCCCTAAATTTTCTTCCGAAAATCCCAAGAAGCAGAAAGGTTCTAGAAGTAAGGACATCCTGGCCGGTGTAAACATTGACCATCAAAAGAGCTCGAGCTCGAGCTCCACCGAAACCTCTGAAAACCACAGAATCTTCAGGAGTGTCAGCAATGCTGGTTATACTAGGCTCCCTGATGATAGCAGCAGCAGTAACAATAGCATTGGCCCCAACATAAGAGATGATACATATCATGAAAATGCTGGAAAGAAATTTTATGGCAAAATGTATAAAGATCCAATAATTCATGATGCCTTTTTGGGCATAGGAAAATATGAAAATTTCACCATTCCAAATGGGAAATTTGGATTAGGGTTTTCAAGGTTGAGATCAGAGGAAGGTTCTTTTCTTGGGTTTGGCCATTCAGGAATGGGTGGATCCACAGGTTTTTGTAATATAGATCACAGGTTTGCCATGTCAGTGACCCTCAACAAACTGTCTTTCGGGGGTGTGACCGCCAGCATAGTTCGGCTTGTTTGTTCCGAGCTGAATATCCCGTTACCTGTGGAGTTTTCGTCGCTCGGGGTTTCTGATGGTCAGTCTAGTAGAATGCCAACTCCTTTGATTAACTGATGAAAGAACAAAAATTTCTTTAGGCATACAAAATACATAATCTGTAATGTAACTCTTCTATCATTTTCATAATCTGCATATTCTTATAGCGAACTCTTTCAATATCGAACGATCATATATATGATGAACTCGATGTAATGTTAACAATTAGTCCATAAGATTTGGATGAAATACAAGAACCCTATTATTTATCTGCTGGTAACTTTATTAATTATCTTTACAAGAATGTCAAAATTGTCATATTCTTATGCTTTTCTTTTAACCATTCAAAATCAATCATACAATACCAGATCACAAACCATGAAACAAAATTAAAAGGTGGAAATATTATTGGGGTTGGTGGTCAAAGATCGAGTAGAAAAAGATGGTGGGATCTCACACCTTTAACTTTATTGTTTTATTTTCCTGAGACAAATGGAAATTCAGTCAGCCCATAGTTGAAATGCTTTCGAAAAAGCGATTACGTTGTGATAAGGCCTATGGATAACGTTAAACGTTAGTGAAAGAAAAAGCTGTCAAAAGGGTATCTTTGATCAATAAGTTGCAAGTATAAGTACGAATACAATTTTGATGGTTAAATAAGCTATAATAGAAAGAACCCAATGATATTTCTTTGTCACTCATTTTCACCCATCTGAACTTTTATTAAACTGAATTGAAAATGAAAGAACAAGGAAACAAAAAATAGAAAAAAAAACTAATCTATCAGAGCCAGAGCCAGATTTCGATCCTAGGACCTGTGGGTTATGGGCCCACCACGCTTCCGCTGCGCCACTCTGATGTTTTATTTTTTTGTTATTATATAATATATGTAAAAGGTATATATATATATATATATATTTTTAATTTTAACTCTAACTTGCTTTTATTTTTAATCCGTAAAAGATATTAACTTGTAAGCACCTCGATTATTGTCACATGACATATCACCTGACCTTACAATATTTAGATATTAAGAAAACTTATAAAAAAAAGTTGGGAAAATTATGTTTTTGGTCCCTAGGTTTGAGAATTAGTTTTAGTTTGGTCTCTATCTTTAAAAAATGAATATTTTTACCCTTAACATTTCAATAATGTTCACTTTTGGTCCCTAGGTTTGGAGTCTAATTTCAATTTAGTCTCTATGCTTCAAAACTAAACACTTTTACCCTCTGACATTTCAGTAGTTCTCACTTTTAGTCTTTATATATATTTTTAGACTACTTTTATACCAATTTTTTTTAAAAATTCACGTCAAAATTAATCAAATCATTTCATCAATATATTAGTATTTAAAGTTAGTTTAGTCATCATTTTAATTAACTATACATTATGTACTAATGTTTTTGTGAGGCTAAAATCAAGCATCATTAAAATTCAAGAGTAAATTGTTTAATTTTGAAACATAGAAATAAAAAATTAGACCCAAACCTAAGGATTAAAAATATATTTTTCATTGATATATATATACACACACACACACCCAAAAGCAAATAATAGATTTCTTTTTTTTTTTTACTAATGGTTATCGCGGTAAACTGTTCAATAATGCATTGGGAGAAGGGGATTACAAATATCGATTTCAATGATCGAAACTGTGACCGTGGAGTGAAAATGGATTAACATCAAACCAGATAACTACTAGACTAATAGAATAATGGGTATAATACTCAATTTTAATCATTAAAATAATAGAATCCTTAGATATATAATGTAATGTTGACTAGACTAATTTTAAATTTCAATATATTAATAAATTAATTATTTTAACTTAGATGTGAATTTATTTATTTTAATAAAATAAATATAAAAATAAACTAAAAAAAACTGAAATTAAGCATTATTGAATGTCATGAATAAAAATGTTTAATTTTAAATTATGGGAACCAAAGTGAAACTAGACTATAAACCTTGAGATCAAAAGTGAACATTATAGAGATAAAAGTATTCATTTTTTAAACAAGGAACTAAATAAAAACTAAGCCCACAGAGAAAATACATTTTCAAGAGGTAAAAAATAAAGGGACGAAACGAAATCAACCATTTCCGAAACCCTTAACATTGTTTTCTTTTTCTTTTTTTTTTAATAAAAACAAAACATTCTCATCGATAAGATGGAAGTGTTGCAAGGTTTGAGTCAGGTTGTGAGCCATTTTTTTACAATGAGATAAAAAAGAAAAAACCTAAACATTGTCGAGACCACCATCATCGTCACCGGCGACGATTTCCTTCCGTTTACCGGCAACGGCGGCGGGGCAAACAACATCGAGATTATAAAGCACAGGCACCATAGAAACAGAGCAAACAAAGACCAAAACCGGGCCAAAAATCCAGAGGAGCAACGGCAGGGCAGCGTAGAAGAGGCGGTTGCCGACGATGTTGAGAAGGAAGCCTTTATCGAGGAGATCGGAGACGTAGTCGTCGGAGACGGCGGCGGCCGGAATGTTGATGAGAATGTTGACCTGGTTTATGAATCTGATGGACAAAGAATGGCAGAAAAAGGAGAAGAGAAAAAGCGTGAGCAGAGTCACGTATTTAAGGGCCAACATGAAATCCCCGTGGGCTCCGTAAACGGCGTCGTTTAACGGCTTTTTAATTGTGTACGTGCTGCTTAATACTGCTGCTAGGCCTGTACATAGGAGAATTGATGTGGTGGCCATGAGGGTGCATCCCATTATCGTGTTCCTTAGGGATTGGACGGCTAGGATGTTTTTCTTTTCATTATCCTGCAAAAAATTAAATTAATTTTATCTTTTTCACTTGAGTTAAAATCAAATAATGCAATTTCTAAAACCAATGATAATTGTCAAATAATGATTTCGATACAAACTCTATAGCTATTGATATCAATTTCCTTATAAAAAAAAAATAATAAATAAATAAATTATTGATATCAATTAGAGGGAACTGATCATAAAATTTAGGGTCAAATTATATCCAACCCAAATCATAATGATTGAGTTTAGTTATAATCTTCTTTAGATTCAGTTGGGTTGGGATGTAATTTGATTTTTTTTTCTTGGATTTGGTTGGTTCTTGAGTTGGATAAATTTTGGTTTGGTTCAATCCAACCTTAACTAAAAGTAATATTATATGTATGTAAAATCAATAAGATAGAAGTAGCTCAAGTGTTTAAAGAGGATCTTAAAGTACTTAAGGTGATGTATTTAATTCATGGTGAATTAATGGTAAATTTTCCACTTGAGTTAAAATCAAATAATGTTGTTTAAAAAAAAAATCAAATCAAATCAAATAATGCAATTTCAGACAAAAAAAAAAAAATTCAAATAATGTTTTGAAATAGAGAAATCTAGCCACAAAATTTTAAGTATTGATAGACAAGAGAGAAATAATCGATCATCATAAAATTAAACTCGTGAGATATATATATATATATATATATATATATTATTTTTTAGAGATGTATGCCATCATAGATTGAGAGATAATCAGTTCAATTCAAAGTATTTATTTATCTACAAACTTAATTTTCTATAAATTTTATTAACAATTTAACTATGGTAGATTGAGACAATATATTTTGTTAAAACACTTGAGGTGCGCCTAAATTGATCGAAACATTCATAGATATTGAAAAAAAAAATGATATATAAGTTTGATTGTCATATAAACTCAAAATTTGAGCGTTAAATTATATTATAAATCTCTAAGGGAGTTTTCAAATAAAAAGGAGATTTTGCATGTATAATAAAAAAAATGCAAAATATTTTCATTTATAGTACAAAATCAAAATTAATTTATTTGTAGTAGAAAATCCAAATTGAATCCTATCACACTGGTTGAATTCTATTAGTGATAGAATTCAATCAATGATAAATTTATTCTATCTGCTTGAGTTTTCTATCAGTGATAGAACTCCAAATTAAGTTTGAACTAGTGTTCTATCACTAGTTCATGATAGAAATTAATGTGTTATAATGAATTATTTTAAAAATTGTGCTGCATATATAATACATGAGATAAAATGTGGTGTGGTAAATTCTCAAATAAAAATCCTCATTTCACTTTTAAATCCATACTAGCAAAGAAATGACCACTCAAATTCAAGATATTTCGAATATATGCTCTACTACATCTTTCCAAGTTTTTCCAAGTTCATACTCCCCGATTGGTTTTGTTTATTATTTTTAAAATTTAAATTTATTTTTGTTCAAATTTTTTACTTACCGTCTCATTTTTCTTTAAAAAAGTATTTTTCAAAATGAATTTTTGAAAGGTATTTTTGTTTTTCCAAATTTTGGTTTTCTAGCTGATATACAAGTAAGAAAAAATAAATTATGAAATAATTATTGTAGACTTAAATTTCTATTCAACTTGCGAATACAAAAGAAGAGAGGGAAAAAAAATTAGAGTTAGAGAGATAAATTACCTGCAAAATGGCAGAGATCCAATAACGTCTTGCATTAATATCAATACCAATGAGAGTTGTGAAAGGCTGAGTCCGAACTCTGTGCCAAAGCCATGCGTGATAT
This sequence comes from Sechiopsis laciniata, assembly GCA_037833695.1. Taxonomy (NCBI): domain Eukaryota; kingdom Viridiplantae; phylum Streptophyta; class Magnoliopsida; order Cucurbitales; family Cucurbitaceae; genus Sechiopsis; species Sechiopsis laciniata. The sequence continues at coordinate 2,757,477 of JBBMKA010000018.1, forward strand.
CCAGAGCTTATCAAAATCCCTAAAGGAACTAATATAATATCCAAATAACAACTTCTCCATTCAAAAACCATTTTTTTATTTTCTCAGTTTTTTTTAAAAAAAATTCCTTCAATTGAAATGCCTTTTGAAGAAAAACACTTATTTATATAGAAGTGTGAGAGAGTTGAAAGCAATGGATGCATGTGGACTTGATTGAATTCGTCATTCACTTGGTCAAGAAATTAAACAACCTTTTTTTCTTTTTTGAATTTCTTCCAAATTATTGATTTTAAAAGCCAAAAAAAAAAAAAAAAGTGTACTATTGAAACTCTCATGACACACATAAAGAAATTAAAGTTGTTATACCAACACAAAAAATGCTTCTTTTTTCCTTTATCTTCCTTTTATCTTTCACCAAATTAATTCTCGCCTTTGTGGGCTAATTTTATTTCCCTAATTTTAAAACCGTACAAATCAGTTTTGTGGTATAAGAAATCAAAGAACAACAATAACTTAGCGATATAAATGTATATTGATATATTAAGAGATTAAGAATTTGAATTCTCCATTTTTAATTGCTGTTAAATTAAAAAATGTCACTTGAAACATGTTTTAGTTCAAAAACAGAGTTCTATGACCTACTAAATCAAAAAATTTATAATTTACATTTTCACACTTCAAATGCTTGAACTAAAAATTAAAATTTTAAAAAAAAAAAAAATCATTCATTTCTAACTTTTCAAATGTGATTTTTCATATCTTAAAAATTAATTTTAAATATGAGTGGTTTTGTCTCTTTCACATCCCCTTTAAATAAACAAAATATTAGTCTTAAATAAATCATGAGTATATAAATTAGAACAATTGTTTTCTTTTGGAGTGAGATTTTTTTTTTTTGTGAAACAAAAAACAATCATAAAATTATAAGATGGTATAGATAGTGGTTGTGATTTAATCTATATCGGTAGAATCCTTAAGTTGCGAGTATATAAATTTTGTGAGCAATATGACATAATAGTAAATTATAAGAATTTATGATTGGACATTTTGTGCTCTAGAGAGGAAATGCTTATGTAATATTTTCAAATGTTATTTCAAAGAGACGAATATTTAATGAAGAGAAGAATTATTGAAAATATAAATAAAAAGATCGTGAGCATATAAATGAAATATTTCTATTGATATGAAGTTTTTGGCATAAAATTGGAAAATCAGAAAGACTTATACTCACTCAATAATCAATATATAGACCTATACTCTTAACAATTAATTTAATTAAGTTATGATTTTTAATTCTGTCAGGATCACTTCCAATTGTGTTTAGTGAAATGATTAATTAATTGTGAGCTTGTTTTTGGTGGGAGCAGGAATATTTGGACAACAACAAGCAAATGTAATTTATTTAAAAAAGAAAAAAAAATCAAATCAACAATTGAAGACACATCATCGCCACTAAGAAATTTTGTGTAGAAGTTTTAGCTTAGTGCTTGTTAGGATAAAATCTCGCAACTAAAGATTTTAGTGCATTTGGATAAGAATTCTCTCACATCTAAGATTTTAGTTTTTTTATAATGATTTTACCATATAAGGATAAATATATATA
>JBBMKA010000018.1:2762125-2775449 GCA_037833695.1 Sechiopsis laciniata
AGGTACTAGTTCTGGCAAAAATCCAACGGGTTAAGCTCGACAGCGGCGCAAATGGAGTTTTGGTAAAAAAAACCAACAGGTTAAGCTCGACGGCAGCGCGAATGGAGTTTCGACAAAAATCTAATGGGTTAAGCTCGACGGCGATGCAAATGGAGTTCTAGCAAGAATACAACGTGGGATTTGCTTCAAAATTTTGTGAAGAAGTTGATAATGTGGCATAGGTGTTTCTTGCGCACAGTGAATGGAGGGGAGAGATTTGGAGAAGAAAGTGATGAAGTGGGTTTCTTTCTTCCACATAAAAGGAGGGGGTACTTTTGTCTTTTATTATTAAAACACATTTCTTTAATTAAAAACAAAAATTACTTTTGCTAATTAATCTTAATATAGACATATTTGCAACTATTTTGACCTATTATTGAACTTTTCCCTAAAAAAATAATAGTGTTTTGATAATTAAACTAGGTTTAGAATTGCTTTTGGTTTCTTGGTTACTTGTTTTGAAAAACAAAAGTAATATAAATTTTAGAGAAGGAAAACAAAAATGTATTTAAAAATAGTAATCGAAACAAATTTTCTTGATGTTGGAAAAATGAAAATACTGCATTTTTTTTATTTATTATTATTATTATTTGTAAAATGAGAAAAATAGGAGTCAATAACTCAATGCATTACTAAAGAATAGCTTATTAACAAAAACTTAAACTTTGTTACAAAGCTGCGATGGGTTACTTTGTCGTTCATTATCAAAGGTCTTCTCCCGATGCTGGAAATTTGAACGTTTAAGAATAAAAAGACGGATCTCGTCCACTTTATTTTAACCTATTTTTAGAAAGGCAAAAAAAAAAAAAAAAAAAAATCACGCATGGCCACGGTCAAAACGTCCTGATTTACGCTTCGTTTGATAACCATTTTGCTTTTAGTTTTTTATTTTTTAAATTTAAGCCTACAACAACTATCTTACTATAAATTTTTTTCTTACTTAGATATCTACATGTGACTTATATTTTAAGAAACTAAATCAAAATTTAGACAAAAAAAAGTAGTTTCCAAAAACTTGTTTTTGAAATTTGGTTAACATTCACCTACCTTCTCAAAGAAAGATGGAACACATTGTAAAAAACTTGAATAAAATTAAACTTAAATTTCAAAAGCAAAAAACAAATAGTTATGAAATGGGGCCTTAAGTTTTTTATTATTATTATTATTATTTTTTGCACTAACAATGTTTTTCATGGGTAAATTTGGTTTTTTATTTGTTTGTATAATTGTATAATGTTTATAAGTCTTCTTTTCTTCTTTTTTCTTTAAACTCAGGGCTGTTTGTTTGACATATTTAGGTAGAATTTAATTTTATGATTTATTAACTCTTTTTCGAAAACCTACATCCAAATTTTTTTTTATTTACTCCTCATTTTTTATTTTTAAAAATAACTCTCATTTCTAATAATTTATTTATAACTACTCAATCATTTCTAATCATTCATTTTTAATTATTCCTTACAAATCAATCAAATAACTCATTTTTAACTACTCATTTTTTATCATTTCTTTTTTTAACGACTAAAAATAACTAATCATTTTAAATCTACGTTCAAACAAGGTTTTGACTATAATTCTTCTATACAAAAACTACATCCAAACGAGTTTTTTGCTACAACTTTCAATTTTTAACTACTCAATATAACTCTTTAAGCTAAATCTTACCTAAAGATGTCAAACAAACACTTCCAGAGAAGTATCTAATAAAATTACACCAGAAACAAAATGTTTTTCTAACTGTTTTTTATTTGTAATTTCTAAATGAGAAAAATTTCAAATATGTTTTTCTGAAATTCAACAACTTGGAGTAGGGAATTTGAATTCGTACAAGATTTTTTCTAGAGTTTCAAAACTTCTGTATAGTCTTTTTTATTATTATTTATTTATTTTTTTTATAATTTTTGAAATCAACTTCTGTATGGTTTTTTTTTTTTTTTTTTTTTTGAAAGGAACTTCTGTATGGTCTTAATACTACAAAAGAACTGCAAATTTGTTAATGTGCGTCTAAAACCTTGTGAAAATAAAAGTGGTGAAGTAGTTGAATTAAAATTGTAAAGTGTTCTCTAAAAAAAATGATCTCTAACCTTCGTTCAATTTTGTGTTGAACAGACACAATGGAAAGTTTCATATCTTATTAGACACAAATTTTAATTTTATGTTACATGGATTCGTTACTTTTGCAAAATATTGAATATGTTGAAAGTTTGTTAGACACAAAACCTTTTTTAAAAAATGAAAGATTTATTTGTCTGTAGTGGTCATCTATCTAGTAACAAATATTTTATGGATTTTTTTTACAGTGATATATCTCGAAAGAATAGTTGACGTGTGCATAAACTGGTCTCGACATTCACTGATATCAAAAATAAAAAAGTGAAGTATTTCTACCTGGAGAGTGGAGGGCTGGTTCTTGGCATAGCTATCCTGCTCCATTAGCAGCGAGTCATGGTTCTGATGGGGGCTGATGTTCAAATTTTTCCATAAACTCATTTACCATCTCGACGTATGCATCCAGATGAACTCGCTTCCACTCCTTCAAATTTGCAGAAGATAAAATTGAATTACATATATTGCGTTTATATAATCCAAAGTTTCGATCACAAAAAAAAGAAAACAATAAACTTGATTCAGTTCATTTCTTATCTTAGTGTACGTTTAAAACATTGTTGACACTACACTTAAGTTGATTTTTTTTTTAATTTTTAATTGAAATAGGTTGAACAGTGATAATAATTTCAATAACTTGAACATATTTCTAAATTTTATTCAACAAAAGCTCATAAAAGATATTTTATAAAGAAAAGTTGATATGAAATTTATTCGTAGTAACCAATTTTAAGCTTTAATAAAAGTATAAGTTTTAAAATAAGACATTTAAAAGTACATAGATCAAAATATAATAAATCTCAAAGTATATGAATAAAATAGTATTTGGCGACAAAGGATTATATTCTTACCTCGAAATCCCAATCTCCATACAAGTTTGGATCCCTTTTATTGCACCAAATATAGGCAAAAGCTAGTAACTTCTCAAAACTATCCTGCGAAAAGACATCGATAGGAAACAATTTCATTAAAGGATAAAATTTAAGGATACATCATAGATAAGTTCCCATCATTACAAAATAGACCTCCAATTATACAGAAGGGTGTCATAACTATAATTACAAAACATGGGAGATTGTTTGGCCCAAGATATAACCGTATTAGTAATATTGTCCATGAAGCGCCCAAATATAGTCTTTTTGTCCTGGAATATTTGGTTGTTCCTCTCCAACCATAGATGCCAGTAGAAAGCCTTTATGAAGCTCTCCCAAAGGATTTTTTTGTTCTTCTTGAAAGGATGTCCAGTGAGGGTGAGATTGAGCATAGAGAGGGGGTCATTAGGCATAGGGAAACTCCAATTGAAAGCCGGACAAATCTGGTACCAGAAAGTATCTGCGAATTTGCAAGTTAACAGCAGACGAGCTTGAGTTTCGGCATCTTTTTGGCACATAGTACACCAATTTGGTGACATCTGAAGGTGTGGCATGCTTTTTTGAATCTTATCATTCGTAGATAAGGCCCCATAACTAAGTTCCCATAAAAAGAATTTGATTAATTTTGTCTTTCCAAATTGCTTCAAAAATCCTTGGAGGGGGGAGTCCGGGGGACAAAAAAAAAAAAAGACATCGATAGCCTAAGAAGGAAAAAAAAAAAAAAAAAACAGACCGCACAATCATCGAGAGAATTAAAAATATTTGTTTAAAGGTTAAACTATCTTCATTAGCATAAATAATTAAGTAATACAAATTCCTCAGGAGAAATATCGCAAGTAGTAGAACCGCAAAGTGATCTCCATGTTCATTAAGTTTTTCATTAGCTTCCGTGCAATTTACTGAATTTTATAGCAGAAACCATCATGAATTGGTTTAATGGTAAAAGAGAGTCTTGAGTATTTAAGAGGTTATGAGTTCATTCTATATTGTCCATCTACCTAAAAATTAATTCCTACAAATTTACTTGGTACTCAAATGTTGTAAGATTCTATGAGAATAATCGAGTGCTAACTTGATTGAAAAAGATCGAAGTTTTTCGAATTCGTTGACTAGATCTACTTGATAATAAAACACAGTCGAGGACCAAAATGAGTCGAATACTTTACCATTGAAGAGACCTCAACTGTGCTCCTCTTGTATTCAACATCCTCAAATGCGTCAAAAATATCCAATTCGGCGTCTGTGATGCCTGAAAGAATCTGCAGTGTAAGGGATAGTTTGATAAGAGTACAGGATAGTTCAACATGAAAACATAAAACGGCATGAAAATAAATTAGACCCGTTTGATAACCATTTGGTTTTTGAAATTTAAGTTTATTTTTACTCAAACTTCCTACAATGTGCTCCATCTTTTTTACAATGTATCCATCTTTTCTTAAAAAAGTATATAATGTTAATCAAATTTAAAAAACAAAAACAAGCTTTTGGAAGCTACTTTTTTTCTCTCTAAATTTTGGTTTGGTTTTTAAAAATATAGGTAAGATGTAGGCATGTAAGTAAGAAAAAACATATGATAAGATAGTTGTTGTAGGCTTAAATTTCAAAAACCAAAAACTAAAAACAAAATAGTTACCAAACGGGGCTTTAAAGTTTATTAGTAGTCGACCGTGGCTCAATTCAACACAAGATGGTAATACAAACCTTCCCAGATACTTTTTTGCTATCAACAGGAATGATTGCCGGATAAACTCGCCCTTCAATGCTTAATCTTTGACTGCAAAGTTACAGAGTTCAATCATGAATTCGAAAATACAAGCGTGCAATAGAAGAATATTTCTAATGTAATCCTTCCTTATCATCATTATGCTAATCGTATAAACTAAGAAATCAAACCTTCAAAATTAGAATGAGTGGATGGATCCTATGCCATAATAGTTTGTATTAATTATTGGAAATCATCATCAGTAAACTTCTACAAAAAGAAGTAAACAAACAAACAACATAAATTCAAGTAAATCATAAGATCGATGGAGTGAATCAAATTCTCCTTTAGGAAACCAACAAGAATTGACCTATCATCGATGAACAAGTTGTACTTCGAATTCATCAAAAGAGAAAAAATAGCAGCGACGATTAGCAAATCAAAGAGCTAAGAATTAATACAAATCATAATACTAAAATAAACGAAGAAACAAAACCTAGAAAATCACAAAGTTCTGTATAGACGAATTAAACAAAGAAACAGCATCAATCCGAGTAAATCATAAGATTGAAGAGCAAATCAAATCCTCCTTTCGAAAAACCAGCACGAATTAGCTTCTCATCGATGCTAATTTTGCTTCAAATGAACCAAAAACAGCACAAAATAACAGCGACTATTTGCAAATTAATGAGCTAAGAGTATAACAATATTCCTCATCATAAATGCTAGTATGAACGAAGAAACAAAACCTAGAGAATCACCAGAAGCATAGCAGATCCTTAACAATACACACTAGAAGATCATCATCCACGTAAATCCGAGTAAATCACAAGATTGATAGAGCGAATTAGGAAATCATCGATACGAATCATACTTGGAGTTCATCAAAAGAGAAGAAACAAACAGCGATGAATTGAAAATCAACGAGGAAAGAGTAGAAGATGAGAAAGAACGAACTAGCCATGGAGGACGGCAGCAGAGGAGTGAGGAATACGCTTCAAGAGGATATGAGCAACTTCATCAGCCAAGAGAGTGCCGTAGACGAAGACTCGGTGAAGATTCTGCTGCGGATGAGCAGCCACAGATGCCGAATCCATCTTGCAGCTGAAATCGCTTCTTCACGATTAGTCTCCAACCAGAATGAATACAAATGAAATTCTTTTCTACAACCAATCAAAGCCTATTATTATTTAACTCGTTTTCCAACCAACTGACGACGTTTTTTTTTCCCCTTTTTAATTTTCTTTTCTTGGCGCTGTTAATAATTAAATTATTTTTATTTATATATATTTTGGGTTAAATTACACTCCAATAATTTAATGATTTTATCTAACTCAAAATAAATAAATGTAATTAATTATTTATATATTTTTATAAATTAACTAGCTTCACCTTTTCAAAATAAATAATTAGCTTCACATTTTATTTTTAGTTTTTTTTTTTAATTTTTAATTTAACAACATTTAAGGATTAAAGGACTTAAACCTATAACCTCCTAGTAGAGTTCCGTAACTAGCTTAATATTGTACATTAATTTATTAAAAGAAAAAGGAAAATAATGGTAAGACTTTATTGGATAACTATAATCAATAAATCAAACAATTTGTAGTGTAATTAGCTTAAAATTGATATTTGAAATTGATTCAATTTTAATATAAGAAAAACCGAACCATCTTTAAACTTTGTAGAAAGTACATGAATCAAAATTGAACATATGAAATACAATATATTATAAAAAATTCAACACAACAACATTAGCCTACACCTAAAACCTATTATTTAACTCATTTTCTACCTAAAGCCTACAACGAATCAAAGCCTATTATTTAACTCATTTTCCACCCATCTAGCACTATTCCTTTTCTTGGCGTTGTTAATAATTAAATTATTTTTATTTATATATATATTAGGTTGAATTAGACTCTGATAATTTAAAGAAAATTGAAATTTAATCCTTATGATTTGATCCAACTATAAAAAATACATGTAATTAACTATTTATATATTTTTATAAATTAACTAGCTTCACCTTTTCAAAATAAATAAATAATAATTAGCTTCACATTTTGTCTTTAGTATTTTTTTTATTTTATTTTTTAATGTAACAACCTATAACCTCCTAGTAGAGTTCATAACTATGTTTCACATTGTACATTAATTTTATTAAAAGAAAAAGGAAAATATTGGTAAGGCTTTGTTGTATAACTATAACTAATAAATCAATCATATTGTAGTGTAATTAACTTAAAATTGATATTTGAAATTGATTCAATTTTAATACAAGAAAAAACTAACCAACTTTAAATTTTATCGGAAGTACATGAATCAAACTTGAACATATGAAAATACAATAGCATTAATGTACACCTAATAAAAAAATTCAACACAACAGCATCAGCTAGCAACGCACAGCCGTTTTCTTGTACATCTAATGACAAAAAATCATGAATTCAAATCCAAACACAACATTAATGTACACTTAATGGCAAGAAATCCAAGATCCAAATTCTTCTGCCCAGCTATTGTAGAACTAAAAACATACAATAATAAAAAAGAATGAAAATTCAAAAGACTGAAATGATATTTCAACAAAAACAAACAATTTAAAACTTTTTTTAAAAAAAAAAAAAATCGAAAAGGATTCAATTATAATTGCTCTCAACATAATTCTAAAATATACTATTCTTGAAAATGAACAATTAGGAACTGAGTTGGAAATGGGAGAACATCAAATACTGCAATAAGTGACGGTAATTATTCTTTTTCAAACCACATTGTTGCTTGCAGCAGTTATAATTCATTCAAATAAACTTAAGATTTAAGAACATGATTATGATGTCCAAAGTTCAAGGTCTCGAAACGTACAGAACCACTGCTGTCGTAAACAACCGAAAACCGTAGCAAAGTTAAGCCCTAGTAGTAAGGTCAAAGACTATCGGATCTAAGCGTGGTAGTAACTGAACTGTTGTTAACCGTCACTAGACAGTCTCTGGTTTGCTTGGTTTGCAATATTTCAGAGTCAGGAATCTGTGGTTATGGCTTCTGGAAGCAGTTGCCGTTCTAAGGGCAACATGTGTGACTTGAGTACTACGTGGGGTGCTGCTCCGAGTAGTTTGTTTTCGATCGAGATTCCATTCTCGAGGAGATCAAGGACCTTTCTCACCTCGTTTGCCAGCTCGATCACCATTTCCTCCTCATGACCTATGGGCACAAAAAAGACAGTTTATATGTACCTACACAAATCTTGATGAACAGAACCCAAAAGAAATGTTGCTAGAAAGAAACCAGCAATTGGATTGGACTCTAACTCCATTTAGGGAATGGGAAAGCTCACCTATGTTAAACAATGCCTTCTCTAACATGAAAATGTAATCTCTGTTGTTTCCACATGGTCCAGCAGCAGTTGCAATTTGTCTGTTAAATGTGAACCAAGGATAATGAGGAACTAAGACTAGTACAAATAAATAAACTTAACAGGTTGTGCACGATAACCGATTGGCCTTTGGTCTGGTATTAGAAAATTAAGCTTATAAACACAACTTTAATTTAAACCTATGACTTACAATAAGTAGTTTTTAAGTAATTGTTTTTATTTTTGGAATTTAGCAAAGAATTCGATGTTTTATTTAAAAGATGAAAATATTGTAGAGAAACGATATGAAACTAACATAGTTTTCAAAACCATGAAACAAAAACTAAGGCCCCATTTGATAACCAATTGACTTTTTGTTTAGTTTTCGAAATTTAAATCTCCAAAAGGATTTGTGATTCCTAAACAAATTTGAAAAACCAAAACACAAGTTCTTGGAAGCTTCTTTTTTTTTTTTTTTTTTGAAACAAAGGTAACCACACCCGTCCCTAGCCGAAGTACCGGAGATATCGAAGGAGTAATGTCACAGGTGAGTCTCGAATTCAGGACCTTGAGGGGAGCATACCCTCAAAGCCCAAGTCTTCAACCACGGGGGACTTGGAAGCTATTTTTTAAGGCCTATTTGATAACCATTTTGTTTTTTGTTCTTGGATTTTGAAATTTTAGCTTATTTTTACTTAAATTTCCTATCATGTGATCTATTTTTCCTACAATATATCCATCTTTCCTTAAGAAAGTAGGTGAATACTAATTAAATTTCAAAAACAAAAAACAAGATTTTGGAAACTACTTTTTTTTTTCCAAATTTTAGTTTGATTTCTAAAAATATAGGTAAAATGCAGATATACAAATAAGAAAAAAACATATGATTAAAGTAGTTGTTATAGGCTTAAATTTCAAAAACCAAATGGTTGTGGGCCTAAGTTACAAAATTTTGATTTGGTTTCTAAAAACATAGGCAAGATGTAGAAACAAAATACGCATAACTATAGGATGAAATAATTGTTGTAAACTTAATTTTTAAAAACAAATTTAGAAAGAAAATGATTATCAAACAAGACCTAAATATTACAACTTTACCTAGCCATATCCTCTAATGGAGCTGGACCGAGGTAGTATTTGTTCACTTCTTTGTCGGGAGTGGATGTGAAACTGCACGTAAACAATAGAAGTTCGTTGGGAAGTTTAAACAAAGTGCAATCAGAAAGAAGTTAAGACTTCCTTTGTATTTGTTATCCTTTTGCTCAAATTACAATCAGATAAGAGAAAAATCATAAAATCAAAGGCTAGCACTTACACAATTACCCCAGTAAGTGCAGGCTCAAGAGGGTTTTCTTCCTGATTAAGAAAAGTAGCACATAGAATCATCAGCTTCTTAAAAATCTAGAAATTCACTAGCAATATCATAAGCATTAACCGAGTACACAACAGTAAAACCAATTCATTTTCCCACCTTGTAGAAGTTAACTAGCGTCTTTTGGTCATATTCACATTCTCTATGCTCCAAATACTGCGGTTGTTGAAAAGAAAAAGAACAAATTATCATAAATTCCAAAAGATTTGGGAATAAAGTACCGAAAGGAAAAGTTGTTACAAAACTCCAATTTATGACAGAAAAGCCAAGGAAAAGAATGATAATGAAGAAAGGGATATCAAGATGTGGATGGAGAAATTTCTCCAGCTGGCAGCTAGTGTTATTAAATTAATCCAATGAAAAAATATGAAGATGATGGATAAGACTCTTGCACCACACATTACTTAAACATTTAGATTCCATTTGATAACCATTGAAGTTTTGAAAATTAAGCTTAGTTTTCTTGTGATCGATCTACCATAGTTAGTTACTTTTTTGGGATTTTGAAAATATCTTTGGGTATGGAAAATATCCTAAGAAAGTAGATAACAAAATAAATAATCTTATGACAATAAGTGCAGTAGCATCGGTGTGTTCCCATGATTAAGAGATCATGGGTTGGAATTTCTCTAATTATAGTTGAACTTAAAAAATAAATAATAAATAAATGAATAATCTTATAGATAGTAGTGTTTATCAGCTTAATTTTCAAAAACCAAAGGGCTATTAAACATGGCCTTAAATTTCAGTCAAATGAATTTTAAATGAAATTGAATTACCTCCATTGCTGCTCTTTCCCTTTCAGGGCTCCCTCGCACACAGAAAGCTGCTCCCCACTAAGTTACAAAAAAAATTTAATATTAATTCAGAATAAAAATGACAGGCGTCATGAGAAAAATAAAATAAAGAAATAAAAACTAGCAATCTCAATATAACGTCACTGAGAAAATATCATATTTATTTAAATCAGTTAATCTTACACAAATAGCTCCTTCTTCCTGTTCTAACGTGAGAGTTCTTGCAGGATTTTCTGGAGTTCCTCTGTGATCAATACAAGCTGGTCCAAATATGAGAGAAATTGTTATGGGCATTGGGTAGACAAATTAACATGTCCATTATAAATTACTAAACTTCAGGGACTTCTAGAAAAGAACATCTACAAAAGTTTCTTGCTGGAAATAATAAACTTACCGAGATCGAATACACGCTTATAATCCTTGATATAGCCTACAATTTTCTCATCAAATTCAAATCCTGGGTTCCACACAAGTGAGCCATACCCAAATACCCAAAACACCATGATTATAAAGCTCCTGGAAAAAGGAAAACAATTATAATCAAGATCAATTGAACAAAAACTAAATATTCAGAACAGTACAAATGCTTATTTTATAATTTTTTTTTTGATATCCATGACTGTCTCGCCAGTTTGTGCCCACCTCAATTAATGTCATGAACATACTGCTTGATCCTACAATATTTGTATGTTAAGAAAACTCGTAGGAAATTTAATTCATAGATACTGGCCATGGATTGCCATCATCTAAGCACCTAAAGGCCCTCTTTGACCACTAGGCCACTCTATGACGGTTAAATGCTTATTTTATAATTGGGAATTGGAGCTACCAAATACACTTTGTCCCAAGACCCGGAACTTAGAGTTAAGAGATTTTATAATTAAGTTCACTAATGAGTTTCGAAGAGGAACCTCCAAGGGAGCATACCTTGGAGACCCTAGCCTCTACCAACGAGGCCGTCCTTTGCGGACATAGAAATGTACAAATGTTTAATGAGTGAAAAAAAAAGGATGAATGATAGTATTTCATTTTACTTTTCACCACCACACGACTTCTAAGCAGCATTTGTTTCCAGCAGAACCAATTAAGGAATTCGTATTCGCCAAAGCGGGCTAAACCCAGCGATAATTGTCATGTATGCTTGATGACGTTTGAATCCCCCAATCCCAAAAGTGTTGATGTAATAAAAAAAATGACTTCGTATTCGTCATTGCATTAATAATAATTGGGTCACACTTTGCGATTCAATCATTTATAAACATGGCCATATTCTGGTCTTACAACCAGCGAAAGAAAGCTAATGACATTACTTAATGAATCTCATGATCAGAAATCAAAATGCAGATAGTCAGAGCTAGAAGTAACAAACAATTACTAAAAACTCTTCAATTAGAAAAAATAAATCGCCATCAAAGGTCTATAATTAGTCCAATTAAACACTCGTCTTAATTCCAAAACTCAAAATACAAAATTAAAATCACGAACAGAAGATTAAAAAAAAAAAAACACGTAGAATGCGACTAATTAATCAAGAAACACCAAAAATCGAAAGCAATAAACTCCAAAAATTTCCGATCGAACAACAAACAAACAGGAAAAAAACGCGGTATATGTGGAAACAGAGAATTAAATTCTTACGCAAAGATCCGAAAACTTTTCCCGGAAAATGAGAGAGAGAAGGACGAGCGAGATTCCTTTTTCCCTCTTTTCTCTGATCTAATGAACAATGCGAAGAACAGATAGAGAAATTGAAGGAAAATCAACGAACGAGAGAAATAGGGAGGAATCAAAGCTAAACGATTTTAGGGTTTTAGCTTCGAAATTGAGATTTGAGACTGGTTGAGTTCGGTTTCTTCCTCCCTCTTGATTTCTCTCTCTTCTCTCCCTTCCAACAGGACTATAATTTTGGAGAGGAAGATAAATTGACGAGCATTGTGAATATTTATAGCACGGGTATACAAAAATAACAGAATCGACAAAAAAAAAAGAAAGTTATAATTTTATTTGAGTTGGATTGGAATATAGTTTTGTTTGAATTGAGTTGAGTTAGGATTTTATAATTTATGTTGTTGAATTTATAGAGTTCTAATTTTATCGAATAGGTCAACGACCTCATAATTTTATTGTTTGGCGGTAATCTAGTTCAACATCATAATCGCAAGTTCGATCTCGATAATCGATATTTGTATGAGTTTGTGGTTCCGAAAATATCATCCATCTTTCATTTATTTATTTATAATATATGAATAGGGTTGGTTTATAGATAAAATATAAGATTAGCACACTCCAATAATGAGTTAAGTTGAATTATTCTAATATATATAGTTAGTCCGGTTGAAAGATTAATCAATCCTTTTCTTTAAAGAAAAATATTTGACTCCTTACTTAAAGAAGACAAGCCCTCTTTAAAGTCTATATGCTAGCCAATGTGCCACAAAAAAATTTGTTCTAACACTATTTAAAAAAATTTGTAACATCAAATTGTGACATATATATTTTTAAAGAAGTTGAAGGCAAAATATTAAAACCTCATTATCGAACGGGTCGGTGACGCGATTGGTTAACTGGTTTGGTGTTAATCCATTTTTATTTCACGGTCACAGGTTTGATTCCGATAATCGATATTTGTAATCTCTTTTTTCCGACTTGTATTTAAAAAAAAATAATAATTAAAATCTCACTCACGGAGTTTGAGACCACGTGTGCCACGTCAGCAGCCAGCAGTCTGTTCCGCGACGGGGCACGAGCGACGACGTAGAATATATTATCCGTTTACGCGTGACTAGTTGTAAACTTGTAAGACAGATTCCGTTCTGCCAATTTCATTATTTCTTAATTTTTTTTTAAAATTCCCATTTGTGTTCATTCAATGTTTGGCTAAAAAAAGACAAACATGTATGAAAAAGTTGTTTTTGGCTGGAGTTGATCGGAGGAATGAAGAATTTGACCGGGTGTTTGGATGTGTAGAAAGAAAAGGAATGGAAACCATGGAGAAAGTTGATCAATATTGTTATGACCCGAGATTTTTATTTGATGAAAAATCTATTTATTTTCCCTTAATTTATTTTGTGGTTATTTTATATA
>JBBMKA010000018.1:2797729-2843079 GCA_037833695.1 Sechiopsis laciniata
ATATATGTTACTTTTTTACATCTCATCTTTAGGAATATGAACAAGTCTTCAATAATGAATTTTTTTGCTCAATTTAGTGGTTTTTTTAGTACAATTTAGTGGTCTTTTAAGCTTTCTCTAGACTGGTTTTTCAAATTTGTTTCTATAATTTAGTATTTGTTATGGTGGTTCACTTGACTCCGAATTGTTTGCTGTCAAAGTAATTTTGAATTCACTTCAAAAAAAAATTCATAATTTGCTAACACAATTTTCTCTTGCTGCACAGAATGCTAATTTTCTATTCAAATTTATAGCAAAACAAAATGCAGTTTAAATAAGAAAATTTGTACTAAATAGACTCTTTTTCTAATATAATTATAAATGTAGGCAAATTTTGAAAGATTTGTATTCATAATCATTAATATATTTTTATATTATATTATAAATACTCAGTATTATAAGAAAATATTTAACTCATCAATATCAATGACTAAAGTGGTCATATTTATAATTAATTTCTAGATTTAATTAGTTGTTAAGTTTTCTTTAAATAATGAGGCTCTTTTTGGGTGCAGAGATTAATAGCACTGAACATGGCCTCAAAGAATTATTCCTTCCTTTTCGTTGCTTTTGTACTCGAAAGGATGTAAGTTTTTTTTTTTAATTCAAATTTTACTTTTTTCTTATTAATATTTACTATAGAATTTATTAATATATGTTAAAATACCATAAAATCTTATCTGATAAAATTTATTAATATTTGTAACTCAAAAAAAAAAAAAAAAAAAAAAAAAAAAAAATATATATATATATATATATATTTTCTATAACAATTTTTCTTAAAATTAACTTTAAACTTATCATGAATGTAAATTTTATACGTTTTTTTTTTCAACTCTTACCTCAATAATTTTAATTATATTACATTTTTCTAAAATATTTCAATCTTATAGTATGTTTTTGTATTTTTTTTCTTTCATATTTCAAAATTACCCTTCTTCCATTACTTACTTTTTAATCAGCTGAACTAATTGAAGACAATCAACTCATCTGATTTTAAATGTTGACACTTTGGTTATTTTACAACCCCCAATTTTTCTATTATAAACATTTTTTTTTCAAATTTTTTCTATTCATACAATTTCTTTAGTTATTTTATTGTTATACATAAAAATTACCTAATTTTAAGGGGATTTTGCATGTATAACAAAAAATGGTAAAATATTTCCATCTATAGCACAAAATCAAAACTAATTCATTTGTAGCAGAAAATCTAAATTGAGTTCTATCACTGGTTGAGTTCTATTAGTGATAGAATTCAATCAATGATAGACTCATTCTATCACTGCTTGAATTTTCTACCAGTGATAGAACTCCAAATTGAATTTTATCACTAGTTAGTGATAGAAATTAATGTGCTATAAATGAATTATTTTAGAAATTGTGCTGCAAATATAATACAACAGATAGAATGTGCTGCTGATGGTAAATTCTCTAATTTTAATTGAATTTATTCTATAATAAAATTCATTTTAATACAAAACAAAAGGTAAATATGAACATATTTTTAAAATTTATAGAAGAAAACTAATAAAGAGTAATTTCTTAAGAAAAATTAAGAAAAAGATGTCTTATTATAAAGATCCTTTATTAATATTATTATTATTATTATATGTCTAGAAATTAAAATTTAAAGGTTAAAATGTTAAAATTTTAGGAATCAAAATGAAACAAACTCTCGGCTATAAGGATAAAAATGAAAATTTAAACTTCTCCACATTATTATAAGAACATTAAATTATGTTTTGGTCTGAGTTTCAGATTCAATGCAAAGATGTTGTGTTGGAAGATACAGACATAGCCAAGGGCTTAATTGAGTATGCTGCAAATACAGCCATTGAGAACATGGTTGTTGGAGCTTCAACAAAAACTGGCTTTCTAAGGCATGTTTCTCTTTCATTCATATATAATACATTTTTCTTTTTCGATTAAAAAAAACTCGAAATATTCAATCCAAACCATAAGCACTAAACTCGAACAACTCGGTTGAGTTGGAAATGTCCTTTAATTACTTAATCGCCCATGATCTAGTATCTGTTTTGGAGATTTGTTTAATCATTTTTATACCATACTATGTATGAAAAAGCATTGAAGTTTCTTTATATCAATAAGTTTCTCTTTGATTCATATACATATATCTTTGTTTATTTTTTTTTGGTAAATATGTTCAAAAGACTTAATGACTCAAGAACTCAATCAATTCAACTCAAACCATAAGTATTAAACTCGATCAATTGATTAGTTAGAAGTGTCATTTAACTGAATTAGTATGTCAGTTTTTCTATTTTTTTTCCTAACGGGAATTGAAGTTTTGTGCCGCTACGTACTCTGAGCATCCTTGTCTATCCTATGGTCTGGATCCCAAATACAATTAGAGACTTTACAATCAAGTTTATTAATGAATTTCAAACTTAAGACCTCGAAGGAATCTCACTTTGGAAACTCTAAGTCTCTACCATCGAGAGGTCACCTCTTTGGGACCGTATCTGTTTTTCTATGGGAGAATGTTTAATCATTTTTATACCACATATTATGCATGGAAAAACCATTTGAATATTGTTGAAGATATCAATAGTTTGAAACAAACTTTTTATGCAGCAAATTCAAGGCAACTGATGTTCCAGGCAGTGTAATAAAAGGAGCACCAGATTTTTGCACTGTGTATGTCATTTCTAAAGGAAAGATCCAATCGATGCGTTCGGCATCTCGTCCCGCTCCAGCCGTAAATCCTCTACGAGCTCAGTTAGCGCAACAAAGCGCAAAATCCGAAACACCCGACCTCAATATTGTTCCTCACTCTGCAAGTGTAAGAGGTAGCAACTTGTTTTAAACCAGATTCCATTTAGCTAATATATGCTTGTTTGTTCAAATATATACTTTCCCCATGAAACTTATATTATTGTTGAAATTGTGCTAGCAGTACCTTTGGAAAAGCCACCCCTTGATCATCCAAGTAAACCACAGGATGAGATAGAATTCATGAGGTGAGTGTGTACCCCTTTACATCGTTTAATCGTGAGTCTATCGCTAAACTCATAAGCTTAAGTCGATAAATATTTAAGTCAGCATGAAATTCCAATCATGAGGTATTAAAAGAGGTGTACATAAAGGTAAATTTTAAACCAACCTAAAATTTTTGGATTGGTGAATTCACCAAACCGTCCAATGCTATATGTTAGAGCAACCTAACTACTCAATCCATATATTTTTAGGTTGAGTTGAGTTGGGTTATTGAGCTGTTTAATTTTTTAATTTTAATTTTAATATAGATTTATTATTTACCTTCCATTTCTAAATAAACCATCATCATAATTTCTAATCTAAATTTATATTATGAGAGCTACATTCTAAAGACTATTAAAGAATTTTTTAAAGATTAACAAGTCAAAAAATAATAATGAAATTAAAATAAGTATGCATACATTTCTTTATTTGATAACCAAACTAAATCCCTCAAATTGGATTGTGTTGATTGAGGTTTTTGGATTGTTGGGTAGTTTGAACACCCCTAATTGATATTGATCGAAGAAGAACCCGACACTCGTACTTTGATATCACGTTAAACTACTACTAAATCCACAAGAAGCAAAAATTGGTCATGTTGTTCTTGGTTTGTTAGGCAGACTGATGAGCAAAATGTTGTTGAAAGCAGGTCACCATTCACAAGGAAAGGATATAACTACAGACCATCATATGGAGATTTGTCTATGCATGATTCAGACATATCTTTTGTTAGCTCGGGAAGACCGAGCATCGATCGTATATTTCCTTCACAATATGACTTCCAAGATATGGGAGGAAGATCCACCCCACCGCGGATGTCGAATAGTACAGATTTTGATTTGAATCACAGCTTCGAGTCTCTTCCTATGGGACGGATGTCGCTCGATATGAACTTCCCATACGAGTTCTCTTCGATCTCGCAAGAGAGTGACAGAATGTCAATCTCGTCACAGCCTATGGTAAGTTTTTGAGCCACATTATTGTCATGGTTTCATTAATTTTGTTATTCTTATTGATCTTTCTAGTTAAGAGACTCTTCATTATGTATCTCTTATATTGATCAAAGTCTTTTTAATGCATTTTTTAGAAGTACAAATTCTGAAGAAAAAGCCTCTTTAGATTTGCTTGATTCTAAGTATCGTTGGAGTTTTCTAAAATGCTTTAAATCTTTGCGTCTATGTTTCAAGAATTTAGTAGATTAACGAAAAATAGTCATTAAATCACGATATGATAGCCCTTCTTTGCATATATTTTCTTATCAATGATGAAGCTTTGTTTTATGTTAACCTTGATACAATGGTGCAGGAGGACGTCGAGGCCGAGATGCGAAGGCTCAAGCTAGAACTCAAACAAACCATGGAAATGTATAGTACAGCCTGCAAGGAAGCACTTACAGCGAAACAAAAGGTACGAGAAATCGATTGATTAATGCACATCAAATTGGCTTTCGATGGCTGCAGCATGATTATGGTTCATGATGCAGGCGGTCGAGCTACAACGCTGGAAATTTGAAGAAGAACGGAGATTAGAAGAGGCAAAATTAGCCGAGGAAACAGCATTGGCGGTAGCCGAACAGGAGAAGGCAAAGTCGAAAGCAGCCATCGAGGCAGCAGAAGCCGCTCGGAGGATTGCAGAATTGGAGGCACAGAAAAGAATGAAGGCTGAAAGGAAAGCACTCCAAGAATCTGAAGAGAAGAATAAGGCATTTGATGCATTGACTGATAACAGGTATCGAAAGTATACGATCGAGGAGATCGAAGAAGCAACGGAATTCTTTTCCGAATCTCGTAAGATCGGAGAAGGTGGTTACGGTCCTGTTTACAAGTGTGATCTTGATCATACTCCTGTTGCCATAAAGGTTCTACGTCCCGATGCGACTCAAGGCCGATCGCAGTTTAAACAAGAGGTATGCTACCAAACATAATTCTATTTGGTCCTTGAACTTTAAACAACTTCAATCAATTTTGAAGTTCTTAAGTCTAAAGTTTAGTTCATGAAGTTTCAGATTTGCGTCTATTTGGTCCTTGAACTTTAAAAAATGTCAAATAAGTATGAATTTTTCGTGTTTAATAAGTCCTTAAACTTTAAAAATATATAATACGTCCTTGTACTTTCTATTTTGTTTCTAATATAACTATTCACAGGTAGAAGTACTATGTTGTATACGCCATCCAAACATGGTTCTCCTCCTCGGAGCTTGTCCCGAGTACGGGTGCTTGGTCTATGAGTTCATGGCTAATGGGAGTTTAGAAGACCGTCTTCTACGACGAGGAAACACGCCTCCACTTTCGTGGCAACTCAGGTTTAAAATTGCAGCTGAAATCGGAACATCATTGTTGTTCCTACACCAAACAAAGCCAGAGCCACTCGTGCATCGTGATCTCAAACCAGCTAACATTCTACTTGATCGTAACTTCGTCAGTAAGATCAGCGATGTTGGCTTGGCCAGGCTTGTACCTCCATCGGTCGCCAACAACGTAACGGAGTATCGAATGACATCGACTGCAGGAACGTTTTGCTACATCGATCCAGAGTATCAACAGACAGGCATGCTTGGTGTAAAATCAGACATATACTCACTAGGCATCATGTTTCTCCAAATGATAACGTCTAGACCCCCAATGGGATTGACCCACTATGTCGAACAAGCCGTCGAAAATGGGACGTTTGCAAGTATTCTCGATCCAGCCGTGACTGATTGGCCGGTTGAAGAAGCTTTGTCATTCGCCAATTTATCGCTCAAGTGTGCCGAGTTAAGACGTAAAGATAGGCCTGATCTTGGGAAGGAAATCCTTCCAGAGCTTAACAGGTTGAGAGATATTGCAGAAGATATGATGCACCCAACACTCATGGGAAACATAAGCTCCTCTCGCAGCAACAGCCAAGTTTCTTTACATTTGGTAAGTTTAAATTAGTCCAGCTTCATAATTATTTGGTTTTTTATTTTTTGAAAATTAAGCTTACAACTACTATTTTTTTTTTTTCAGCCTATAGTTTCCTTTAACTTCCAAAAACTGGCTTTGATTCTTGGTAGAGAATTTGAGTAAAAAGATATTCAGATTTAAAAAACTAAAAATAAATATTTATCAAAACGGGCAAAACTTTTCAAGTTGTTTTCGAAGTACTTTTTGGACAAACACTTGCCAAAAATATTCTATCCGTGTTCATATTATCGATAACGACCATAAAGAGTAACTCTTTTCCTATCATTTGCACATCGATGCAATAAAAATTTCTATTGCAGGGAGGAACGGGTTCATCTCCACAATCGTATTACAGCTCGAGAAATCCATCGACAACTAATCTTTGATTGGTAGCAAAGATAACCAAGGGACAGAAAAATTCTGTTTTATTTTTTTTGGAATGTTGCAGTGAAGGCAGAAAGGTAGATCATACAAGTTATTACCAGACATAACTTTAGATGATTACCAAATGGATGGTGGAGCTTTGCTTTGTTGGACATTGGTTTGATGCTGAAGGCAAGGCAATCTATGTATATAAAATTGAGACCATATTTTGTTTCTTCATCCTTTGATTCAGTGATGTACAAATTCTTTTTCTCTTACTGTCTCATTCTTTTATAATTTATTTGATTGTATATTATAGAAGCAAGTTGAGAGGGACTAGTGACACTTGTATTTTTTTTTTATATATATATTATTTATTTGATAAAAGGTTGAAATTTGATGAATTGGAAGAATGAAGATATAAAGAGATTTAAGTAGATTTTATAGTATAAAAAATAAGAGGAATTTGTTTTCTTAATTTGCTTGACGTTGTGTGATCATTCGTAATCTCTTCCTTTTTCGACACCAGTCTCATTTTTTAACTTTCTTCCTCTCCCAGCATTGTGTTTGTGCATATCTTCCTCTTCGAAATTGTTTTTTGCGTTATACGACATAAGTTCCCCGTCGTGTTTCCCTTCTAGATCACCTTAACACCACAATTCTCTTCATATTCCATCCTGATCGTTCTTCATCCTCGACACAACATCTTTCAACATCCTCTTGCTTCTTTCTTCGACCATCTTCTATCAACATTGCCCTTGCAATTCTCCATCGAGCTTCTCTTCTAGTGAAAATGGTTTGTTTCATTACCTTTGTTCTGATATCTTTGGGGCTTGAGCATACTCACCATCTTCTATGTTATCGTCCAAGGGCATCGATATCATAGTTCTACGTCAACTGTTTCTTCTACAATATAACATTAGGCTTATTATCTCTTCACAACCATCGTCTAGTGACATCCACACACAATCCTCAAGTTCAAAATTAGAGGATAATAACTTATGACACCCATCATTGTGTTTTTTTCTCTCCATTGAGATTCTCTATGTTTCTATAGTGTATGGACTAGTATTTATCAATTTATTTATATGTTTTTGTCCTCTAATTGGCCTAGTGATGGACATTTTTTTCTCTCCAATTGAGATTCTCTATGTTTCTATGGTGTATGGACTAGTATTTATCAATTTATCTATATGTTTTTGTCCTCTAATTGGCCTAGTGTTGGACATTTTTTTCTCTCCAATTTCTTCCTCTCTTCTTCCTCATTACTTGTTAGTGTTAACTCTTTTGTAACACTTACCTTTATCAACGAGTTGTTTTTATTTTTTATATAAAGATATTAAATAAAATAGAGACTTTGAATCTTATAATTAAATTGAAGACATCAATATAATTAATATGATATAATCAAACAAATCCTCCTTATATTTTAATTAATATTAAGTAACATCATTTTAAAAAATTAAATATAATTTGTCTAAAAAATAATAATTATAATTATAAGTAATACAAATAGTATAAATATATTGCTCAACATTTTACAAGAATATTTTATGAGGCAAGAATGTCTCACCAACAAAGTATGGTCAAATGACATTCAAGTTTATCCTATAAGATTGATCTTATAAATCTTATATAATCAATAATATATTATCAATATATTATCAAGAAAAATAAAAAATAATTAAAACATAATATTATTTTTAGAAGATGATAACTAATAGCTAAATAATCAACAATAATCCATAAATAATTAACTATAAAGATTAAAAATAAATATTTACCACAAATTTTAATTAACTAAATAAAAATATTATTAATTAACAAATTAATATTTTGATCGATGTTGTGCATTAAGTTAATATTATTTTGATAATATAAATTAATTAAAAAAATTATTAGTGAAATAAATTAACAAATTAACGGATTATGAAGAACTCTAATGAGAAGAGAGTGAAGAAGAGATAATATGTAGACAAAATTAATATTAAATAACATAAACTAACATTCAAAATAATATACTTGAAAAGAGAAAAAATAATAATAAATAAAACAAAAGAAAAAGAGTAAAAAATGGAGAAAACCCATGCTTTTGGAAGGATATAGGATGCCCTTCTACATGGACTATTCTCAAACAAGATTAATCTTAAACCTAATCTCATTCTCATCCCCTAATCCCATGCTCCAAACGGCCCCTAAAGGAATTCAACAGCTTCTTCAACCTTAGACTTGCTTTCATCACTATTTGATAGAAGCTCCACTGCTTTCTCTAAATCGATATCCTTCGAATTTAAATCCTGTCAAAATAACAAAAACTTTTAAAGCAGTTAGAATCTTCAACCTCGAATTAATTATTATTTTTTTCATATGTAAGAATGCCTCTACGCTTACCTTGATTATTCTTATGGGACAAAAATCGTCCGACCCTATACCATGTTTAGTTGTCAAGAAAATAAGAACGCAATTTCTAGACAAATGATCAGTCTAGATTGAACTCATAACCTCTTAGATCTCATTACTTTTTTTACCTAGATAGCCAAATATTATAGAGATAAACGGTCTAAAACGTGAGAATAATCAAAGTGTTTGTAAAATAACATTTTTCGAGTTAGACGTCTTCGTGTTATTAGGAGCATTCTAATTCATGAGCAAAATGGTAAAGAAATTTGATAACAAAATTGAAATAGAAAGGATACTTTTTCTCAGTGGGATAAGATCATCTAATTAGTTTCGATAGAGCCTCTATACTTTTTCATAAATCAATGAAAAGTCGACGTTTCGATAAAAATGAGAGGAATAAGAAAGAAGACCTTGGGAACGTAAGCTAATGTGCCCCGATGTTTAAGAGTGAATCCGGTTTTTCCGATCTTCATTATCACTGGTCGACCATCCTTTGGATGGTTTCCCTGTAAAAAATTGTTGAACAAAAATGAGTAGAATTTTATCCCAAAAACAAAAAAGAGGATTCATCCGGAGAATGTGAATATACCAAAGTAAGTGGGTAACGTAGCATTTCAAGGGCGTCCTCTAGAGTAAGAGAGTTTATGTCCTTTATCTGAAAGAAAAAAAGTCCAGTCATAAATCACAATTTATAAGAATAAGAATTGCAATCATCTTGGTCTAATTTAGTGGTTTAGAGTGTCATAACTAACTAAAAGGTAATAGGTTCGATTCATGGTGGTCACCTTGCAGTGCTTTAGGGTCAGACGGAAAATCTTGTAAGAATAATCGAGATGCACGTAAATTGGTCCAGACACTCTACATAAACTTTTCATAATTTAAAACGCACTAAGGTGCAATAGGTTCTTGTAGCTTAGGTGCAAGGCACGAAAAAAGCTCCAACCTTTTTCTGTGAGCACTATATATATAAAAAAAACACTCCTAAAATATATATAAAAAATAAAATAAAATAACATGGTTGGAGTACGAATATTAAAAAAAAAAAAAGAAAAAAGAAAACCCAAGACAAGATTTATCGTGTTTAGGGTTAGCAAACATTATTATTTATTTTATAATTCAGCAAGAAGTCCCAAAGCATAAGTAATGCCTAAGGGCTTCGCATGAAGCGACATTATACGTTAACAATACTCCATCAATTCAAGGCGAGAAGCTAAACTTGCGCTTAGGGCTCAAAAGTATGTGGCTGGACGAGCCTTTTAAAGTACAATATGTATCAACAGAAACAAAAACTTCATACCAAGCAAAGGGAGGATCTTTTGGGCACGTGCCCTTTCCTGTCCTCGCCGAGTTGCACATAAAATCCAAAGGGACCCTTCTTCAAAAGAACCTGAAAGAAAACATTCGTTTAATTAACAAAATCACATAGAATGAACAAATGTATGAGAGCAGTCAGCTCCATATGCTTATAAGATTTTGGCAAGTAAGCGCAACCTTTTCGTTGGAAACTGGACGAAGACCGAGCAATTTTGGCTCTATCAAACCTTCTTTATCTTGAAGAGTAACTTCATCATCCTCACCACATAATGTTTTTGCAATATACCTGATGTCAACGAGAAAGTTAAGTACGATTCAGCCTGTTTATAAGAAAATAGAATATAATGCTTTGTTAAAGGACAATAGCAAAGCAAAAGCAACAAATTCTCCACTCGATGCCTGTATGGTAAAGGGGAGAGAGAATATGAGGAAAATTAAACTCATCGAAACTAAAGAGAAGAGGCTTATGCTCGAGGCTTGCATCGATGTAAGGCTCTAATTCTTATTCTTAGCCTTGAGACTTTGTGCCTTCTTTAGATCATTACGCCTCTATGAAACCCACTGATGCTGTATGCTAGAAGAATAGTATTAATTTTCTCTATTCTTTCAAATATAAATCATAACAATTCAAACTATTACTACTCCTACTATCTATGCACTGCATTAAAGACAAAAAATGATAGAATAATTCAATCCTATTATTGATAATATAGTTTAGTGTTGTTAACGACGATCTTTTTAGAAATATATGTTTTGCAATACTTGTTTACACAAATTTAGAATTTGTATAATGTTTTTAATTAAAATTGCGTCTCATACTGCTTGTAACTCGCCTCTTCCAAAAAAAAAAAAGGCTTGAGGCTGCCTTTAGCTAAAACATGGGCTATTAACTCAGTATTCCTTTTCAAACTCACTTGCATTTTGGGTGTTGATCACAACCTATGAAATAGCCTTCACCATACCGACTTACTCTGAAGATCAGAGTGCCCTCCAGACAACTGAAAAGGAAAATAACTAAAGGTTAACAGAATACTTACAAGAGTCTAAGTTGAACATACAGCAAATAATTACGCAATTTGTTTCATAATTTCATTGTTGACCTTTTCAAAATTATTTTTACTTTTGCAAAAAGCAAAAGTAACAACCCTGCAGATAAATGGTCACGAAAAAGCCCTCCAATTAGCTAATGAACCAGATTATTAGAAATGGAATTACATCAACCATGATTCGGAAAAAAAAAAGTATATTGGCCTATAGAAGGTTTTTAACTCGTAAAACGGAACGTGTATCGAAATCAAATTTTAGTATATCGTATATAGTAACGTATCGAGTATCATAAGTTTTAATTTAATAGATAATACCAAAATAACAATTTAAATAGTATAGCTTAATATAGAAATAAATAGCTAAACATTAATTAATTTCTCAAAATAGATATTGTCTAACTAACTTTAAAATACAACTTTTTTTCTTTTCTTTTTTTTTTTTTTTTCTGAAACCGGGAAATCGAAGCTTCGCTCCACTATATTCGAGGTAACCACTCCCGTTTCTAGGCTAGACAACGGGAGACACGGGAGGTGTCAGTGAGTCTCAAACCTGAGACCTTGAGAGGAGCGCACCTTCAAAGCTCAAGCCTCCCTTGGAGATACAAAAATATTATAAAGAAGAAAAAACTAAAAAATATTAAAATTTTCACATTACAAATAAGTTTAAATCTTCTTTTAAAATATTAAATAAAAAATAACTTTCATTTTTTAAAAATAAACAAATAAAAAGGATATGTCTTGAGCTCTATGTCAATAGAAATGACAAGACTTTTTATTTTCTTTTATCTTCTGTTTTAAACAACTATTCATCTTCTTCTTTCCTTTTTGTTTCTTTTTTGTTTCTCTCCTTTTTTCCACGATAATTCTTCTATCTAAATGTTTTTTTTACTTTCTTCTACTTCATTCTTTTGTCCAAGCTTCATTGGAAGTTCTTTTTAATTTTAGATTTTTTTTCAGTTTTGTTTTAAAGAATCGGATGCGATTCAACAAGTATCGTAGAGTTAATACACGTGTATCGTAAGAGTTTGATAAGTATGGGTCCATGTACTTTAAAAAAAGCTTAAGCTTAAATTTAGTCACTTGAAGTCAATATTAATCCAAATTGATTCAAATAATGTTAATAATTTAAATATAAGTGAGGGCAAAATGTGAACATATTTCTAACATTTGTGGAGGAAAGACAGAATTTTTTGTAAGAAAAATTAACACAAACTTGCAATTATTTTAAGAAAAATTAACAAAAATTTACCATTAGGACCAATATTAAGTTTTTTTATGTACATAACTAAAATTGGATATTTAAAAGTTAAAAGATCAAAATGGAACAAATTACAAAGTAAGAAAGAAGGAAACTCATATTTATATAGCACACACACACTATATATATATATATTTTTTTTTTTTTTTTTTTTTTTTTAATTTATTTATTATTATTATTTTTTAAGTACAGAAACCAAATTTGTTTTAAAAAAAAATTCTAGCATGCCATTCATCTCGTAGCCCACTTTGACCAAACAATTGACAAGTGTTCTGGTAATTTAAATGGCTGTTTAGTCGGACTCGAACTCAGACTCCTACTTAACTCCTACGAGGAAAGCAAGCAAAATACTTTGCTATTCTTTTTTTTTTTTTATCTCCGAGATCTTTCTTGTAATTTCCTTCAGGAATATCGCTTTTTTTTTTTCTCCAATTTCTTATATTAATGAAATGTTTCCTTTTGTAAAAAAACCGTAGTATCCTCATTCTTGAATGAACAGAAATTTTTTCCTTCAACAAAATGGTTCTTTTTTGTTATATCATTGCGTTCTTTTCAAAGAGGTCAAAACCGTGTGATAAAATGAATGAAAGACAATCAAAGACAGTCAAAACACATACCTTGGACATGTTCGGTTATTATCGGGAAGAAAAGAAAATATTAAGTCTCCAAATTTCTTCTCCAACATCTTTTCCACCTGAAAAATCAGACAAGTGATGAATACAAAACAACTGTTTTCTTCTTCTTCTCTCCCTCTCTGTTTTTTATTTTTGGGAGTTTCATGATTAATAAAAAAAAGAGAAATTCTATACAAAATTTTAGAAAAGATTCAAATATAGCAAAAACTGGGCTGGACATTCTACTCACGCTGACATTCCAGCTCACAAACTTATGACTTCAATCACATGAAGCCAATAAAAGTTGAAATATTTTGAAATATTTTTGAAAATGTGCCAAAATGAAAATAGGATACTAGAACTAGAATTTGCTACTGACAACAAATTCTTTTTTTTTTCTAATTTGGTGGGGGAACGTTTTTGTTTTGAAAAGAATGGTGGGAAAACCTTTTAGTCCTATGGTACACAATTTGTAGCATCCACCTCTTACAAGAAAAAAGCTTGATACCTGATGAATATGAACATCACGGGCACGTTCACAATATGAGCTGAACCGGGTCCAATAATTTCTTAGGAGGCCTTTCCATTCAGTTTGACCAGCAGAGACGTTATCAAGCTGAAGCAAGAAAGTAGCAAACAACACAATCATGTAAAGAATCTAATGATGTCAAAAGACAGGAGACGGGTGATTTATTATTTAGTATATCATTCAAAATATAATAGTACAATGTTCATTGAAATTTGAGATTTCCCATAACCGTAACGAGGAATTCCATTATTGAATATTACTATATTAGGTTATTTTTGTAAATGTCAACCATACACAATATACGAACTACGAGTTACTACATGTTAGGCAGAAAGTAGATAAGTGTATGATTGTGATCCTATACATGCCAGTAGCAAGACTTCAATAACGATTTGACTCACCTCAGTTTCCATGTCTGCAGTAAAACTGTAATCAGTAATCTCAGAGAAATGATGACAGAGAAATGCTGAAACCTAAAATCAAAATGATAGAAAGCTATAAGAATTAATTATTAGAGAAATGGCATAATTCGCCTTCCCCCTTGCCATTAGTGAGCACCCGGGAACATCTTGAAAACACTAGTATCAACTTAAAAAATTGTTTCCAATTAAAAAAAAAAAGCAAAAAATCTTTTTATATAGGAAACTAAAAAAATTCATTGATGAATTGAGAAAGAAGTATAGAAAGACTATGATCACAAAAAGGGAGCCTACGAGACCAGTAAAGCACCAAATAGAAAAACGAATCGATGAACTCCTTAATAAAATGTTGTTTGCCCAAAAAATTGCTATCTTCCTCTCCAACCAAATCTTCCAAAACAATGCATAGAGAAAACATTATGCTTTCTTTTCCTGCTTGAATGGATGTCCAATATTAACGAAGGACTAAGGAGAGAAGAATGTGTATGTCGCCCGGCCCAGCAAAAGACCAACCAAAACCAAAAGCATCTTGAATAAAAGTCCAAAAAGCAGTAGCATTTAAACAATTGAATATATGAATTTGTGATTCACTGTTTACAAAACATATGAGACGAACATCAGGGATAAGAGCAATCCAAGGGTACTTCTTCTATAGGAAATTTTGGGTGCGGTGCTTATAGCTTTGTAACTTAATTCCCACAAAAGAACTCACATTTTTTAGTTGAAGGCCTTTTCAAAGGCGCTTAAAGAAAGGAGCTAGTTGAAACACCACCATCTTTTTCTAATGACAAGCCCCAAACATCATCACGATCACTCAAGAAAGTGTTATAAAGCGCTGCCCGTTCAACCATTTCCTCTTTAAAATTAAGCCTTAAGAAGCTTGACCCACATAAATTATGAAGAGAAAAGTGTGAATGTCATTTGGTAGCCGAATGAATCAATCAAAAGCCCTATAATAATCATCCAGGATCTGGTATTAAAAGAACAGTGAATAAAAATATGAGGCTAACAGTCTGCATCTTTTTGGCACAAAAAACACCATGCCGGAGAAAGGGAAAAGTAAGACATTCTCCTTTCAGTTGTATTGACGGCACCCACAACTCAGCTCCCATTGGATTGTTTTTTGGAGGGAAAAAATCTTTCCAAATTTCCAAATAAAGAGATTGAAGATTGAATTCTCCCCTTCAATTAGACTTTCGACTAGAGAATGTACTGTAAATTTTATGGGAGGATCAATGTAACATAACCAAGAATCTGATAAATTTCAAAGACGAATAGGATCTAAAAGATACTATTGATTAGTCTATTCAGCTATTTAAATTTCTACAAAAACTCAAGTTCCAAGTGTTAGAATTATTTATGTAAATTATGTATATTCTTATATTATTTTGTATTTCTAGTGTTAGGCGTGATAAGGCTCAATAATAGGTAGGTCATTTTACTGTTTTAGTTCCTATTTAAAGGCATTGCCTCTATGAATAAAATCACGACAACTTTTCAGTCTCAATATCATTTACACCCAGCACCAAAATGATTGATCAAAACATCTGCTATAGAGGCAGCTAGAGCAATCGTTAAACGGAAAAGCCGATTAAAAGCTCCACTAATAACACCACAATTGAGCCAAGATCAGACCATAGCAACATGAGGGTATTCAGCAAAACCTTGTGCCCAAGGCAATACAGATAATCTAGCCTATTAGAGAGGGTTGGAAACTCTCCTCCTAGCTTCCTGAAGTAGAAACCTCAACGAAAACATATATATATATATATACACACACACATGATGATTGATGCTAAGCAAAAATAAAAAAAACAAAAAAAAAACTAGTGGTCCTCCCAACAAAACCCTACATTCTCTCTCTGATCACCAACGGTCTCATGAGATCTCTCTCTTGCCCCTTTATTGATAACACATAGTAATAGAAGGCCTAACAGGAACTTCAGTTCCGACCATCCAACCTACTTTATAAGATACCAGCTAAGAAATTTAAAAATCACTAGAAATTTAAAAATCACTAGTTAATAAGATGTAATTCTTAACCGTTGATCTAGTGGTCAAGAGAGTCTTAAGAAACTAAAAGGTTATGGATTCAATCCATGATGATTGATGACCACCTACCTACGAATTAATTTCATACGGTTTCCTTGACAGGGTCAGGCGAGTTGTCTCGTAAGAATAGTTGAGGTGCGGGTAAGCTGATCGGATTCGAGACACTCACAGATATAAAAAAATAAATTAAAAAAAATGTAATTCTTTACATCTTATGCGTGGCTATGATTTTAGAAACAATACAATTAGATTTTGTACAATTGGAAGTACAATGTGATTAAGAGTTACAAGCATACCATGCGCCCACGAAACTCTGGATGTAGAACACGACTTTTCACTGACACGTAGGATCGATCCTGATGATAAAATAAATCAAATAATCAAAAGAAAATATATGACATCATCATGTAATCGTAGAAAATGACGTGAAAAGGTACGTCAGAACCAATACAGGTGTCAAAGACAATAGAGCCAGACCTCAAAAGGTGATGCAAGTTCTGTTCTTGATCACCTTATGCAACAATATAAGATTTATCATGCCATGTAAAATTTAAAACTCTTAATACAACCGAGGCTAGTACCCCCTAAGTCCTCTGTTTATAGAAAATTAAACATGCGTCATGGATTGGCTGGTAATGACAAGTTTTTCTAACACACTGCAAAACGTTTAAGCATTTAAAATTTTAGATGAAAAAATTGATCCATAATTAAAAACTTACAGTTCTACTAAGTTCAAGTTACCCCCACCCTCCAACCTCGTCAAACTCCAAAATTAAAAAATAATAAAATAATAATAATAATAAAATTTTAAAAATCAGTTCTACTCTAGCTTTATTCAATAGGAAGGAGGGTAAGGGCTTTGAGGACTGAGGATTGCTATCAGTACGTTTGAATGTTTTTCAAATACACAGTTGAAAGCCAGACCCAAGTTCACTATAAGACAGCTGTCGTTCACTTGAATAAGGAAACGAATCATATTTTGTACAAAACAGAAAAGGTAGTCTTGAGAATCAGTCTTTAAGTTACAATAGCAAAAATAAGATTATTCAATCCTCCGAGAAGTAATAAAAGATATTTGACAGAAAGAAACCAGCTTTCTACTTAGAACATGAATAGGATGTTCATAACACTTATATCTTCTATTCCTCAACGAGTCAACATGATAGAATCCAACCGTCCATATTTATGAAGCTTTATATCACAGAAATAAAATAGAAATTTCAAATTCATCATTTCCAATGATACGTAACCTTTAAGACTTTTAAGGTGGATGCATATGTGGAAGGTCTCCCAATCCCCAACTCCTCCATCTTCTTAACCTGTCGTATCCAGTTCCAGTGAAATAAGAAAACTTCAAAGGAAAAACCAGACTGATGCAAAAATTTCTCTGACATTATGGGGCCCTTATGCACATGATTTGAGAAACCTAATAGATATTAAGATTAATCAGGTCATAACCTACCAAATAGCCCCACAAATTATTATCATATATCAGGAAAAAAATAGTACTTATATTTATAGTTTTAGATCAAAACTCTAATCCTCTTAACAATTTAAATGTCGCTAACTACATGTGGGCATGAAAATCTTCTAAACATAGGTTTCGTGCAGTAAACAGCCTGAGAAAAGGAACTGGCTGCTCCCAGGCTCTTTATACTATTTGACCAATTTATAACGAATTTTAAGCTCTTGAACTCAACTTCAATCCAGAATTATAATTTAGAATTATAAACATGAAGAATACGGTAAACATAAGAAAAATGTAGGGAGAATATAACAAAATGACAAAGGGTAAAAGAAAATTAAATTAAAAAACTGGCATATACAGGCA
Source organism: Sechiopsis laciniata (assembly GCA_037833695.1). Classification (NCBI taxonomy): domain Eukaryota; kingdom Viridiplantae; phylum Streptophyta; class Magnoliopsida; order Cucurbitales; family Cucurbitaceae; genus Sechiopsis; species Sechiopsis laciniata. The sequence goes on from JBBMKA010000018.1 coordinate 2,815,522, forward strand.
ATGCTTACCAATGTTCCCTCAGAATAGCGAGGTGGGGGCTGGGTAAAATGTTGCTTGAGTTCCACTGCCCCTAGAGACAATTGATCCCCTGGCTAAAAAACAACTGATTAATAGATATACATTTTTGTACCATCTGTACTACTTCAATCACGCATTGGTGCCCAAGTGGTTGAATAAAAAATAAATAAGAAAAAAGTGATCCATTATATGAAAATTACATGCCAACTATCCGTAGAAAAAAAAAAACCAAATGCAACGAATTTCTTTGATGATTCAGTAATAGATGCATACACAAACCCTTTACATCATAAATTTGTCTACCGAATAGAAATAGATTGTGGTCTGATAGATATTTACCAATAACAAAATTGTGAACCAGAGGCAATAACATAAAACCGTGTACCTTCAATGCATTAAGAATTTTGAACAATTCATCACGTCCATCCTCTTCGTTGTCTTTATGTTTGACAACACCAGCTTCTGGATCCTGACAAATTATTGGGAATTAGACACAACTTAGATCCTGACAAATTACTAGATCTTTGCTATCCAAAAGTACTCAGCCCCACAAAGGCCAAATATTAAGTAAGAGACAGGACTTCAAGTAAAAATTATGGGCAAACATGAGGGTAGATAAGATGTCCTCCCAGAGTAAAAGCCCTTTGGAACTTCCACAAAGTAGGTAAAAAAATTCAAGAAGATTTATAAGGCAAACCCACAAGGAAACTACAATACAAGCTTTAGAAACGGTCATATCTAAACATTCCTTGTCAACCTTTTTTTAGAGAAAGTATGTACATAAGATTAAAAATACAAAAGAGAGGAAATTCGTTTGAGAGAGAGAAACCTGGTAGCTATGATTTTTTTTATATATGTGAATGTCCATGCTAACTTATGTGCACCTCGAGTCGACTATTCTCACAGAACATATCATCGAATCCTACAACATTTAGAAGTCAAGGAAACTCGTAGGAAATTAATTCTTAGGTAGGTGGTCATCATAGATTGAACCTATAACCTCTTAGTTTCACAAGGCCCTCGTGACCACTAGACCAACCCATAATGGTTTACTAAGTTACTAATGGCGAAATTAAGACAATGCAAATTGGAAACAAGGCAAATCCTTGAACACCCTTTTCCTCTAATCAATCTCATCGTACAACTATTGTATGCCAAAAGGCTGTCCTAACAAGATAGAAACTCCAAAATACTTTTTCCAACAATGATATTGATATAAAAAATAGATAGAAAGGTAATCCAGGATTGCTTTAGTTAAAGTGATCCGCCACTTTTGGAGAGAAGGAGAAAATCCATTTGTTGAATTTTAGACATCATATCGGGAAACCAAAAAGTTTCATAGCTTTTAAGAAAGGTAATAAAAAAATCGACGCACAAAAATAATAAGAAAAGAAACTAACGTTGTTTTCAAAAGAGAGTTAAAGGAAAGAGGGAACCTCCCAATCAGACAATCACCCAAGAAATGGCTTTATCAAGACCGTTTTGGGGTTGTAAGATTATACTACTTTTCTCTCTAAAAGAATACTTAGCAAGAGTCCAGGACTATCATGCCTCAAAAACTTCTTGAAACCCACGAAATTGAACTCTTGAGCATGTAGATCGGAAAATGATGGACTCATTTGCAAGCCCACTGTCGATTTGAATCTGATAACATAATTAAAGAAAAGTTTAAAAACTTTGGTAAATGCACAACTGAAATTGATGTCAACTACAATTTAAAAATAAAAGGGAAGAAAAATACAAATAGAGCAATTGCTATTACTTCAGAAAGAGAAAAAGTGTAGGTCATAGTCTCCTCCTATAATAGACACCCAGAAAATACTTCGTTTTTACAAAGCATAAAAGGATGCACAAACTTTTCATTTTATTAATATTTGAAAAGTTACATAGAATCTTTCTAGATTATGATCCCACTCTAAGCCACAATAACCTCATTTTTAGGACAAGAAGACTCTTGTCTTCAGTACCTCTACAAGACATTATAAACTTGGAAAAAATGCCTCGTGTTATTGGTTAATCCTTTCACTTGGGATCTGATTTTTTTTTTTTTTAATTCAACGACAATTGAGGGTGGGAGATTCAAACTCATGACCTATTTTGGTCATGGGCACACTCACACACTTATGTCAGTTGAGTTGTTTCTCTTGTTGGCTTCATTTAAGGATCTGATTATCCTCAGTATTAACCCATTTAGCCTCTTCTGTGTCATGGCTTTTGGAATCAGATGATTTCATGTTTATTTTTTAAACAAATAACAATAATAAATAAAATAGAGGTCTCATGTTAGTGTCACCTTTTTTTCTTTTTTCTTATTTTATATTTGTGAGTCCAAGTCAGCTTTTGCACACCTCGGTTAATCCTACAAGACAACCGTCTAACCCCTCTATATTTGGTTGTCAAGAAAACTTGTAGGAAACTAATTACAAGGTACATGACCACCCTGAATTGAATTCATTCCCTCTAGAAACTTTATAATTCATTCTCAACGTCCTATCCATGTTGGCCACTAGGCCAACCATGACGGTTCATGTTAGTATCTTCTCGATAAGAGAAAAACTAATACACATTAGGAATCAACAATACCTTTTTTTATTAAAGAAATGACTAATATTCTTAGAAAAAAAATTATCATTTGAAATTGAAAAAAAAATGAAATGTTGTATAAGATGTGTGTATATGTACAATGAATACATATATATATATATACACACACACACACACATACAGATACATATATAATGGAACATACATTCTGACCTGTTCAGTGATAGAAGGTTCCATTTGGCATGTCATCGTTCTGAGCCAAATAAGAGAGTACAGTTTGTGTGAATCTTCGTCAAGGGTACCCACTAGCATCGCTGGAATTTAATGCAATGAAATAACACAAACAATAACTGATTGTAAGGTTTTCAACAAAATGGAAATGCTGGAAGCAATAATTGTAGAAGTGAACCACGTTGGTGTAGGTAGTAGGACAAAACAACTCGAATTTATTCTCTCTCTTTTTTTTTTTTTGAAAACTAACTTATTAACCATCATTTAGCCAGAAAATTATATAATTACATTTAATAACACAAACAAACTGATTATAAAGTTTTCACCAAAAGAGGAAGGCTGAGCAATAATTTTAGAAGTGGTCCACGTTGGTGTAGGTCATAGAACAAAATAACTAAAATATATTCATTAATCAAGCATCATTTTAGCCAAAAACTAAATAATTACATGGTAATCGTTGCACATCTGTGGGTCTGATTGCTTCATGAGCCTCTTGAGCATTCTTGACCTTCTTATAATATTTGCATGGACTTTCTGATACAAAATTCTGCCCATATCTGCAAAGAGTAAGTTTTTGAAGAATAAAAAAATTAGATGCACTGAAACCCTTTTAGGATGGAGGGAATACAAATTGCACCTAGAAAAGTGAAACAAATATCATCCCCAAGTGAAGGCGTACTACAGCTTTAGTAAAGTTACAGATATAAAGCCGTAGCCTTCCTGTAAATCATTTGCCTTAAATTTTCGTGCAAGTTATGAAGTTGTCAAAGTTGGATTTTGAACTTTCACCTCTGTAAAATCAAGGAGCGAATGTCCTTGACAGCTTCATCAGAAATCTGAAAAAGGAAGTGGTTCAAGTGAAAGGGGAAGTTAGACCAAATGCACAAAATATTATCCAAAATGACAAAACGTCATGCACCAGGACAAAAGTGAAACAGAACATCCCCCTAAGAACCAATTTCATGCATACCACACATTCTTAAAGCCCTTCTTTCATGCATTTGTTTGAAAAGTTACACAAGAAGTAGCATCATAAAAAGAAATAAAAATCTATGAAGTCCCCAAGCAATTAATATGCAAAAAAAGACTACTAGCAACAAGAAAAAGTCAGCTGCCTTGCCAAATAAATAAGAGATAGCAGGGAGGTATAGTTAAAGGCAAAAAAAATTTTACTAGCAACAAGAAAAAGTCAGCTGCCTTGCCAAATATATAAGAGATAGCAGGAAGGTATAGTTAAAGGCAAAAAAATTTTACATGACGACCATCCGTTCTTGTATAAGTTATTAAGCCAGTTGCATTTCCATCAGCCAGTTGAATCCCCTCATAAAGTTTCTGGGCAAGCTGCATAGAGAGTCATATAAGTGGCAGGAGCATAAGAAAAAATACACTCCTATATTTCTAAGGAGTCGAGAAATAAAGGAAAGGAAACAAAAAAAAAACTATTGCTCAAAGCCTTAAATCACATATGAAGCTACAAATACTAGTGTTGCATTGAGTGGTTTCTCAACCTCCACATACACATGAACAAAAAAGATGAAAGCAAAAGCAATTCAAGGAAAACAAATTCAGAACTTAATTTGAATTCAAGCTAATTCTATTTATTATGACTTCCTTTTGTATACTATTTCATCATATATTTTTATACAAAAAAAAACCCATTGATGGTTGAGAATTATACAACAAGCCCTATCGAAACTAAGTATGTATAACACATCCACAACGATAGAGGAGATAAATCCCATAAAGAAACTGAGACACCAATCTAAAGCAGTTAAGTCTATGAAAGCTATCATAGAGAAGACAAAACGATACAGAAATAAGCGGGTTTGTCCATCCGTAAACCTAAAACGACAAATAACCGAAGAAAAACAACCCATATCAAAAGGGAAGCCTGATGGTGAGAAAACGATGGAGGTCGATAAAGACTTCGAATCTGTTGTGTGGATTCCAATCCTTGTCGAAAAGATGGCAACATCAAGAGGAGAAAGCAAATCAAAGAGATTTGCAATGGAACACGTCATGATCAAAGATAAGGTTGTGCGCCTTTAAAAAATCTGGTGAAGAAAACTATGAAAGCACAAAGAGTACTAATTTGATTGTTTCACGCAGTGTTTTATATGCGCAAGGCGCACTAAGGCGCAATGGTCCTCTGAAGCCTGAGGCACAAGGCGCATCAAAAGGCGAGGGCTTTTTTACTAGAGGCGCACTATATAAAAAAACACAAAAACTTATATACATATATGTGTGTGTGTGTGTGTATACATAATAAAAACACTTTTCATGGACATAAATGAAGTTTTAACCAAGAATAATATATAAAACATACATAATATTCAACTATCAACCTTCACGCGCTTCGAATGACCTAGTAAAGAGAGAAAAATAATATCCCACGAGGCACGCGCCTTTTGGCACCCGGGGCTTCACGTAAGGTGCCAAAAGGCGTGCGCCTTATTACATGCGCCTCGCCTGGGACAGGCAAGGTGCCAGAGGAGGGACTTGCGCTCAGTCGCGCAGACGCGCACCTTTTAAAATACTGGTTTCACTTAGCCCAAACTCTCAACGATCCCCTGGTAAATAAATAATTTAATACAGCTCAACCCTAACCTGTGTAAGTTTTATATTGAACAGATATATAGGTTTTGGAGCGATCAAACCCATTTGGTTTATTTCTTAATGTGGTTGAGGTCTTTTACGACGACGGCATTGGCATAATGCACATACCACTTTCTGAAAACCATGGGAGAAGGATAGGAAAAAGAAAAGTAGGGTTTATGTCTTCTTTAACTAGAACCTCCTCAATTTTAGACTCTAACAGAGAAGTTTTTCAAAAATCAGGTTGTTTCAAGATACAAAGGCTTGACGTGTCTATACATGGATATTTAATCCCCAAGGGTATAGAGACATGATTCAAAGGGAGAATCCCAATTGCAATCTTAGAAAATCTTCAAGATTCGGAGGAGAGTCAGATGGATGTCGAATCAGTGCTTGATCAAACCTGAAGAATCCACAATGGAGTTTGAGCAAGGAGAAGAGAAATCTCCTTTGGATGAGTGAATGAAGAGTGTTGTTCAAATTTTTTTTTGCCCAAAACAAGTGAGGTTTTCCCAGTGCCACTAACGATAGGCTCTTTGAGGCCCATACCAAATGGAGAAGAAAGGGGGATGACTAGGCTTTTTCCATGAGTGGGGAGGCTTTTTTAGAAAAGATGGAGGGAGAGGACAAGAAATTGGGAGTGGGTTGGGTTCCTTTTGAAACTTGGAGGGGTTATTGGGATGGGGGGATTTTAGACAAGGTGGGGGAGAGAGTGATGAGTGGGTACCCAACTGATGATTGTGTGGCTTGGGATGAAAGGACGTAAGGAAAAGAAAAAACCATTATAGAGTGGCCTAGTGGTCAAGAGGGTCTTAAGTAACTAAGGGGAGCATCCATGGTGGCCACCTACCTAAGAATTAATTTCCTATGAATTTTCTTGACATCCAAATGTTGTAGGGTCAGACGATATGTCCCGTGAGAATAGTTGAGGTGCACGTAAATTGGCCTGGACACTCACATATATCAAAAAAATAGGAGAGGAAACAATAATCCTAACAAATATAGGGTAAATATGACATAAGTCTACATAAAAATCCCTCAGACCCAACATCTAATATTAGAAGAACTATTGCTCAACTTTATAAACAACTCTTTGCGCATTGGAGAATTGTTTTGTAATCATAGATAGGCTCTTATGCAACGAAAAATCCTTGTTTCGTGTCAAAAAAAAAAAACTATTTGGTGCTTACTTCTGAGCAGAACTAAAAATTTAATGCAACATGACTGCATTATCTTATATTATGCGAAACTTTATGATTAGGTGAAACAAAATTACCATGTACCTTCATTGTATAAGTAGCAGGAAAATTAAATTTGTTTGCTGCATCTTGCTGAAGTGTAGATGTTATATATGGCATTGGAGGGTTTCTCCGCACTTTATTCTTTTTAGAGCTAAGCACTTGAATATTTACTGACTTCAATTGTGTTTCTATATTTTTTGCCTTTGTGTTGGAGCTAATAGCAAACTGAGTTAACTTCTTAGAGCCAAAATGGGTCAAATGTGCCAGGACTGGAAATTCTTCCACCGAAGAACAAGTGGAACAAGGATCTTTTTGGTTCAACTTAATATCAACAGTCCAATATTCTTGTGGTTGAAATTTATCAATTTCCATTTCTCTATCACATAATAGGGAAAGTGCAGCTGATTGAACACGCCCAGCTGATTGGCAACCTGGTAATTTCCTCCATAATAATGGTGAAATATTAAATCCAATCAAATAATCTAAAGCACGCCGTGCAAGGTAAGCCTGAACCAAGTTTGCATCAATTTCTCTAGGAGATTGCAAAGCACTCTTGATAGAAGCCTCAGTTATTTCGTGAAAAACAACCCTTGCTATGCTAATACCTTTGGGTAGGGCTTCCTGCTGCTGCAACATCTCTATTATATGCCAAGCAATAGCCTCTCCTTCACGATCAGGATCAGATGCAAGAATAAGGTTCTCTGCTCTGTGGAATAATACAAAGAAGAATAACATTCAAATTAAACCGGAAGGAGTTGGAGATAAGAGAAAAGAAGGCATAGTAGACATAACAAAATAAATGTGTGTAAACTTAATGATCATTATCAAGCTAGACAAAAAGAACCCAAGCTAACAACAAAAGCCAGAGGCATACCCATTTAAGGAAACTTTTATTCTCTTGAGATGAGTCCAGGCAGGAGATGGAACCTCCCACACCATGTTGAAGTCATCATCAGGTCTTACAGATCCTGACCTTGAAGCCAAGTCTCTAATATGGCCATGGCTAGGTAGCACCTCGAACATATCGCCAAGATACTTCTTAATAACCTTTGCCTTTGTAACAGATTCCACCACCATAACAGACTTTCCCGTTGGAGGATATAGCTGCTTCAAAGTTGTTTGCTGAGCTTCTCTTTTAATGTCAGAGGTAAATTTTTTCTTATTGGATTGTTGTTTTGTTGAAGTAGAACCTTTGAAAATACCAGATACTTTTTTCTGAAAAAAAGAAAAATTGTATTGTTATTTGTTTGTTAGATAATGAAATGAGAAGGGGAAGAATGAAAGCATCCATCAATTACTATTTGCAAACCTTTGGATCTTGTACAAGATTCAGATCATTGTCACTACTATCTAAGCTCTTTGACTGACCATCCTTGCATACTGCTTGAACATCTGCAGTGTTGATTGAAGATATAGCCTCCTTTTTCTTGCTCCCAGACTTCTTTTCTTTCAAACCTTTCGAGGCAGGACCTTTGGAAGTACCTCCGGTTAATTTTTTCTGAAATAAAAAATGTACTATCAGTTAAATAATGCAATGAGAGGGGGAAAGGAATGAAAACATTCATAAATTACTATTTGCAAACCTTTAGATCTTGTACAAGATTCAGATCTTTGTCCCTACTATCTAAGCTCTTTGACTGACCATCTTTGCATACTGCTTGAACATCTGCAACATTAGTTGAAGATATAGCTTCCTTCTTTTTCTTGCTCCCGGACTTCTTTTCTTTCGAATCCTTGGATGCTTTCTTACTGGATGAAAAAGAATTAGATAAAACTAGATCTTCCTTCTTCATAGCCTCAATCAATTGTTCGCTTGAATTTGTCCCATCAACACTAGTAGAGGCTGAGGGCCCTGAAGCAATAGTTCTCTTTATCCTAGATGTAGCAACGGGCTTTGCACTCTTCCATTTTTTATTCAATCCTTCAAATGGAAATGTACTAGCTCCAATTCTTTCATTCTTATTGTCAATTCCATTCCATGCTTCCGTAGGTTGAGAAAAGAACTTCTTTCCGAAAGCTCCATAATTAGAAAGTTTAGGCGTAAAACTGATATTTAACAACTGGCGGTTAGAAGCATTTAATGGTGCAACGGAATAAGGAAAACCCCATGTTAACCAGGAATGTAAGGAGAAAATACAATTTGGCCCATCACATATACGATACTGCACAGCCTTTGCACGTTCTGTCTTGACAGAAAATGTTACTCCGCCTTTTCTTAAAACAAGCTGAGAACATTTGGTGTAATTACGAGCAGTAGTAGAAGGTAATACAAGTATGCATTTGCTAGAATAGTTTTGAAGAGTCCTGCTTTGCAACTGTAACGCGAGCACCAAATAAAATAAATATTGTCACCACAATAAAAGAATAAATTCATTGGGCCATTCAAAAAACATTGATACAAGTAACAAGTGAACAGAAGTAAAAAAAATTGTCCAATGACATAAATTTGCACAGCAGTAAAAAAAATTCAAAGTTACACTTTTATTTTTTGAATTGGCGAGTATCCCAGTCAGCTAATGCGCACCTCAACTATTCTCATGAGCCAAACTAATTGACCCTACAACATCTGGTTGTCAATGAACTTGTAGAAACTTAATTTCTAGGTAGGTGGCCGCCATGGATTGAACCCATAACCTTTTGGTTCTCCAAGATTCACTTAACCACTAGGCCAATCCTGGTTAAGATACACAATTACTAAAGATCGATGCAAAAAAGTGGGTAATTACATACCTACCAGTCTCACAACTCGTCTATATAAGATGATCCTGAATTCTCTCATAAAGATAGAAGCATGTACTTCCTTATATTATTACTAAACAATAATTGGCTTTCGTGGCTAATTAATAGATTCTTGATGCAACTCTAATTGCCGATGAGATCATTCATGAATGGACAATAAATAAAAGGAATGGGGTGGTCATAAAGCTTGATTTTGAAAAGGCTTTTGATAGGATAGATGGGGACTTTCTTGAAGAGATTCTCCTTGTAAAAGGCTCTGGATTAACTTTGAGGAAATGGGTTAGAGGTTGCATATCTTCTACAAATTTCCAATGATCATCAATGACAAACTTAGGGGTAATCCAAGCTTTCTAGTGTCCCTTGACAAGGTTGACCTAACTATAAAAGAGAAAGGAAAAAAAAAAAACAATAAAGGATAACATAATTAAGATATTAAAAAATTACACAATTGAACTAATATTCGAATTCTTCTAACAACTCAAAAACAGCCAATGGAACTACAAAAAGAGATTGGTAGAAGGCACATTATCTCACAGCCATAAAACCATGAATTCGCTAGGCCACTCCAATGCATTACGTACAAAAGAAGTGAGCCAAGTAACCAAAAGTTTGCAAGGCGTTCGTTGACAAAAAATTCAAGCATGTATAAAAAAAATTGCAACTCTTCGAGATTTTAAAGATTGAATTGACGATATCAGAAATTTCCAAACTTTGCATTCCATCCATCTCCAATATTTGCTGCAAGTCAAATCTAGAATCAAAATGTATGAATATGAATTAAATAATTCAAAAACAGCATACGAAACGGAAGAGAGATATTAGTAGCAACCACACTGCTGCCGCAAGAAATATAAAAACTCAAGCCAATACAATACAAAATTACAACTTTGCCAAAGCTATTCCTAGTGAGATATCATTGATCATTACATGACAAGCTCTCAAAATTTTCATAAAATTCAGCTCCAATACAGTACAAGCAACCAGTCAATTCTCTAAACAGAATAACAAAACAATATCAATCAATTGATAGAATATGATAACCTTGGCCACGAAAGGACCGAATCGCGATGATGAAGCAGTTGAAAATACAGAGGAAGAAATGGCGTTACTGGAAGTAGAGGCCAAAAACAAGCTCTTCTGAATCTGGCTCATTGCCTCCACGGTTATCAATCGGCCGCCACGATCAACTCCAAGCTTTTCTCCGCTAAGCTTTAGCTTTCGAATTCATGGAGAGCGAGAAATTGAGGAAGACGGTTTCAGAACGAAACGAGGCGCCAAAGAGAAGAAGGGTTTTTGGTGAGGGGTTTTGGAGATTACGTAGCCCCACTCTCGCGCCACTTCATTAGGGTTGCCGATTACGTCTTTGTTTTTCTATTTTTCATTTCTTATGTTTTTTGTTTATACATTTAACGAAATTTTTCATGTATAATAAAAACAAATCAAAAAAATTGCATGAATATAATTTTGTGGAAAAAAATCGTGCATTATAACAAATTGGAGAAGGCGTAATAAAAAAAATGAAAAAGTTGATACGTGTAATGGCTCATTGTACATATGATCTTCAATTAATATCATAAACAATTTCTAATCAATCAATCGGTGCTACACATAATCTTCAATTAAGAGATGATAAAGGTCATAATTGAAATATGCACAAAATTTATTGTAAATATATATATACACGCACAAACATTTACTATATAATAAATATTTCTAAATAGATGCTATAATTAAAATAGACAACCAATAAATTGTCACATATAACAAATTTCTTATCATTCAAGTGTCTTTTTTAAATAACATCCGAATAAAGTTGAAATTAATTTTTTAATTTTTTTAGAATATAAATAATTTAGTTTCTCTGTGTTAAACTGGTTATTTTTTTAAAGTATTCATGAGTTTTTTTATTTAATTTACGCTTCTGCTTTGACTTTTACGACTAAATCCATTTATTTTCTATGTAGAGGGCCATTATAGATTAAAGACCACTAGGACCTTCATGATTATTAAAATAAAAGTGATATTTAATCATTATAATAAAAAAACACCTAATAATCATCTAGAGGGGTTTTTTTTTGTATCGAACATACAAAATTTACATATTAAGGAAACTTATATGAAATTAATATGGTCAAGAGTGTCTTATGGAATAAAAAGTCGTGATTTCAATTTATGATGATTATTTATTTATAAATTAATTTATTGCAAGCTTTTTTTAACAATCAAATGTTGTGAAATCGAACCGTTTGTTCCATGAAAATAATTGAAATACTTTTAAGCTTATTCATTAACACGTGAACAAAAGAACTGGTCACCTAACTTAAGACTCTGATACCAATTGTAATGCCCCGAGGCCAGGATTTGGAATGCAAAATTGCCCCTATAGGCACTGGCATTCCCCAGCGTTTTGACCACGTTAGCAACTAGCATGCATCATAGAAAAATTCTAAGAGGTCACCCAACCTAAGACTACTCAAAGTAAGCATGCTTAACTATGAGGTTCCTTAGATTGAGCCACCAAAGAGGAAGGTGCACATTGTGTGTATAGGTAGTACAAAACATTTCTTTTAAACTCTCTCATTCAAATGTGGACTAGTTCACTCGTGCATTACTTAAAATGTTACAAAGATTTAGGTCAGGTTTTGAGCCGTTATTTTACCATGAAAATATTCAAATTTTAATCTTAATAAGTGAAGGTGTCATCAACTACACATCCGAGAAATATGACTCGCATATGGAAGAACCAACAAATCTGAAACAAAAACATTCCCAACTTTTTCATACCAAATATAGGATTCTGGCCTCACCCATAACTTCACATAATAAACAATGTTTATCTCATTCAAATGATCTACTTCACTATTCCCCTCCACATACCAAACAACACCTAAAAAGACATGCAGTGACAACTAGTAAATACGTCAAGTCATCAGGTGATAACTAGTAAATACCAGAAGTCAAACCAATGGAAAAGTGTTTTTTTTTTTTTTTTTTAATTATTTTAAATGTAGGGCGAAGTTTCTATTTAATTATTATATTTAAAAAATAAACACATTTATTCATAACATTTCAATTATATTATAGTAATTTAAACAATAACACTGTTAGTGACATTATCAAAGATTAGACTACCTTTAAATTTCAATATTTTTGCTTTTTCATGATTTATATTTATAAAATAAGAATAAGTTAAAAAATAATTGGGGTGATTGGATTTAGGGGTTGGGAGAGGTGAGGAGAGAAAGTTATCCAACCTCATTTTTGTTTTTTTTTTACATAATAATCTCTCTCAACTCTTCTTCATATCTCATTAAATATATTTAATTCTATAAAATATCAAATCAAACTTTATTAAAAAAAAAAAAAAAAATCTCTTTTAAAAATCAATAAAAAAAGAAAAAAAAAAATCAAACATCTCTTTTCAAATCACAAATCTAAAAAAATTCTAATAGATTATCTTCAAAACATCAATTCCCAAACAAATACTTCATTATTCAAAATCACTTTACTTCTTCTCCCCTCTTCCTCCAAACTCCAAAATCCAATCACCCCATAAAGTGATATAGTTGTCAATAGAATCAAGGTAAACTAAGTAAGTTGTGAAAGTTCAATCCAAATGCATTATCTACTAATTTTTTTACATCCAAATATTGTACCGTAACAATATTTGAGATACACTTAAATTGGCTGAGATAATTATAAATATAAAAAATAAAACGCAGGACAAAAATTTTGCATTATTGAAAATGTGAATGGTAAAATGGTTTAGTTTTGAAATATAGATTCTCAATTTTTTATTTTTTGAAATATAGATACATAAAGATATAAACTGAAAATGTAATCACATAAAAGAAAAGAAGAAAAATAATTATATCTAAAAAACAAGAAAAATACTTATATTTTCCGGAGTCGGGACCCGGGCGAATGCGATTTTCGCAGGTTACGCTTGAAGCCCTAACGATCCATTTCGTTTACCGGAATTACAGCGGCGACCGACCACCGACCTCGCCGGAGCCGTCGTGGAATTGCAAGAACGAAGAGAAATAGGGAAGGAAAAACCAAGAAAGACAGTTAAGCAGCTCGGAGTCTGGTTTGAAAGACGACGCTGGTGCTGTAGGTATGTTCTTGCACTCAACCTTTTCTCGATTTTACTGGCGTGGTTGAATTTCTGAGACTCATATGATCAATACGATTTTTTTTTTTTAATAGTTTGGTTTTGTTCACAATGTTCTGTAAATGCCGTGCGAAATTACTGGAAGGTAAGCAGTGTGTGTATGTTTATGCTTTTCGACATAGTTTTTTAGGATTTTACTTTTTAATTTTCAGGATCGAGTATAATGTAGTTGATTGATGATTGCTTTCAATTTGGACTTGTTTGATGATATGAAATAGGGCCGAGATGTTATTTAGGTTTTGATTTGTTTGGAGGGTGATTAATGATCTGTTTCTATATCTAATTTGTGACTGTAGATTGAAGAGCTCATCGAGATTGTTATCCAGCTAATAACTATTATAGAAATTTTGATAGCTAATGGATAGACAGTCTCAAGATTATGCTGCTGCTTCTGCTATGGCTTATGCTCAACAGCAGAGACAAGCAAACAATCTGCAACAACAACAACAGCCATTTGGTTTTCATGGCCAACATCAACAATTTCCTCCCTCTGTTCCTGGCCCCCCTTTTCTAGCTCCACATCCTGCTATGCAACAGTTCCCTTATCACCACCCTATGCAGCAGCAACCACAACTCCACCCACATCATCCACCCCACCCTCACCTTCTTCATCTTCAACAGCAGCAGCAGCCACCACCAGCTTTTGCTCCTCATTTACCTCCTCACATGGGTCCTTCGCCTTTCCACGGTCCCTATGACTCTGCTCCTCCACCACCAGTTCCTCCCCCTTCGGACCCCGAGCTTCAAAAACGGATTGACAAACTTGTGGAGTACATCATAAAGAACGGTCCTGGATTTGAGGCCATGATACGCGAAAAGCAACAGGACAATCCGGCATATGGCTTCCTCTTTGGTGGGGAGGGGCAGAGTTATTATCGTTATAAGATTTGGTTGATGACTCGCCCCCATCTCGGAGGACCCTTCAATTCTCCCTTTCCATCTTCACAAATGCCAATGTTGCACCCTCATCCAAATCCCATGACTAGTCCATCTCCTCTCAATGCTCCTTTGAATGCTTCTGCATCGATGCTAGGGGGTCCTGAAATGCATCAATCACCTTTTGCTACTTTCTATGATCAGCAACACCATCAACAGGCTTTTGGTGTTCCTGGCCGGCCAGATTATGATCAATCGTCAAAAACTTTTAAAGGGCTTTCTGGACCTCTCCCTTCTGATGTTGCTTTGGAGCTAAACAGTGTGCTTAATAATCTCACTGGTGCAAAAGAATCGATTAAAGGTGCTAAAACCTGGTTCATGCAGCGGTCTCCTTTTGCTCCAGCTATGGCCGAGGCACTTAGAGACATGGTATTTAACGTAGATGATTCCGAGAAGCAACTTCATATAATATACCTTGTCAATGACATTCTCTTCGAGAGGTACACTATCATATGATTGCTTCCGTTATTGTTTTTTCAAATTACAAATTTCTTGGTTTAGGGCATTTAACATGTTGCTGTTCATGATGATCGTTAAATGAATACCACACATGTTTTTCTTAAATTTTTTTGAACTTGTGTAAACTAACCGTTCACAAAGGAGGCATTTTTGGGGCAAGAAGAATGGGAATGATTAGGGGGAAATGAAAATGCGAGAAGAATACAAGGGAGAATGACTAACAAAGAGAATGATTATTTGTGTTTGTGGTGAAGATAGTAATTATGGATGGAATTATTACCTTTGTTTGAGATGCAGAAAATGATATTGGGAACTATTACATGTGTTTGAGGTGCAGAAAATGATTTTGGGGAACCATTAACTATGTTTGGGGTGCAAATAGTGATTATGAGAAACAAAATAGTGAGTTTGTGGAGAATGAAAAGTGGTTATGGAGAAAATGAGATTATGGGGATAAAATAGTGATCATGGGGAATGAACATTGATTATGGGGGAACGATTGTCGGTAACCCAAATGTAGATAGAGAATTATTCCCCATAATTATTTTCATTCTTCTTGCCTCAAACACCCCAAAGTGATGTGAGGGATGTTCGAATCAATTTGTTATGTTCTCCACTGCAATGAATCTTGAATGACCATGTCAAATATTTTAATGAAGTGTATTGATTGTCTCCGAGGACGGTGTTAATTACTTCGTTCCCTGCTCACATTCAGTTGACTTCTTTTTTTGGTTCTGACTGAACTTCTGTTCGATAATTATCAATCATGTTGACTAACTGATCTGAATCTGATAGCAGTACTGCAATATAATTATTCAAGGTGTATCAACTTTTTCCTATTAATCTTTCTTCCTAATTTTGCAGCATGATGCGGAGAATCAACACAAGTGAACTCGACAACGAAGCTCTAGCATTCAAACCAGTTTTAGGTTCCATGTTTGCAAGAGTATATCACAACCCTCAGATTAAGGAGGAAAGCCGGTTGAAATTACAGAAGTTGGTACAGTTCTGGGCTTCCAAAGAGATTTATGATCAAGATACTATTAACGCACTTGAGGGTGAAATGATCAATGGGATACCAACTAAAACTTTGCCAGGGCATCCAAAAGAGCTGTCCTCTTCAGTAAATTCAGCTTCCGGTGGGCCCCTCGCTTATTTTCAAAGCATTTTTTGCTCCTGTTCTCATTTGCAGAATGCATTCTCTCTTTTTTTGTGTGGGTTTGTGACTGTTTGGGAGCAGCTTATGTGCACCTCGATTATTCTCACGGAACAAACTCGATTATTCTCATGGAAAAAACTGTCTAACCTTACAATATTTGGTTGTTTGTTGTCAATAAAATTAATAAGAAATTAATTCTTTGGCACGTGGCCACTAATGGATTGAACCAATATCTTTTTGGTTTCCCAAGACGTGGTCAATTTAGACTGCTATTGTTAGAAAATGATATTTTTAGGTAAAATGGGAATGATCTTTGTTAAACTTCGTCTTGCTGCCGTGCAGGATTAACACAGCATACAAATAACCATACTGTGCACCAGTGGCAACCTGACAGGCAAGGCACCATTCCAAATTATCCCGATCAAGAACACCTCGATAAGGCTATCGCCTCGGGCCAAGCACTGCCAAGATCTGTAACGCCACAGCAATTTCTACCAAGTGCAATACCTGCTGCTGCTTTTGTAAGCTCCATTCCTGTGCCAACTTCTGTTCAACCACCAATCCAACAGCCCAATGCACCACTAATACCACCACAGTCTGCTCCTATGAGTGAGAAATTGCCACCATATCCTTTGTTCCCTCCTGGTCTTATTCCTGGAATGGTGAGAAAAATGCAAATTGGAAGTGGAGTCCCATATTCTCCCATGAGCCCTTTGGACATTCCAACTATTATTCCTCCATCCAGTATATCCCCATCTGAAGTTCTTGAGAGAGTGTCCAAGTTCTTTAAAGAGATTGGAGAGGTTAACCCCTCAGAAGGACCCATGAATTCTGATGCAAAAGACGACGATTATGAGTACGAGAGAGAACCAGCCGTACGCAAGGGTGGAGCTTGCATTCCTCCTCCTCCCAACCTTCAGGTTGACCCAGAGACAGGTGCGTACGCCGACGGAAGTGTAGATCGGAAAGGCTCGGGAAGGTTGGGACTCGGAGCAACGGCCAATCCAAATGAGGAAAGTCAGTATGATGATGTTTATACTTCTTATAGGAAGCAAAGAAGTACAAATTACCACACTTCTATGAGTGTAAGGGCAGCCACAACAAAGTGAAAAGAAACAGTTCAATTTATTACTGTGAGTGGCCTTAGTTTTGAACATGTAACATATCAGCCTTTCTCTGTTTATTTCTAAGCTTTGCTGGATTTCAGATGGGAAATTTCACCATCATTAGGTCATTAGAACTGGACTTGATCTGTTGAATTGTGTATTTAGTTCTGATCTAAAGAATCATTTTCTGTGCTGATAGACTATATGAAATTAAACGAGACTTGCTATTTTTTATTTTTGAGTTCTAACAATAATAATATTTGTAGTCGAGTATTTGAATTTGTGACATCTTGGTCGAGAATACATGTTAATTACTGTTATCTTAGATTGATTTTTTGAGTTAAACAGCAATATTTGAGGTTGAGGATTCAAATTTGCAATCTTTTAGTTGAGAATACTTGTAATTTATTTTATCGTTATTGTAAATTGATTTTTTGAGTTTGCCAATAATATTTGGAGTTGAGAATTTGAATATGTGACTTCTTGGTCGAGAATTCATGTCAATTACTGTTATTTTAGATTGATTTCTCTAGTCAATCGAATAGTGACTTTGCATTGATGTTATAATACAACAGTTGGCTGTCTCAATTATATGGGAAATTTTCCTTAAAATGATAATTGATAGAACTCACAGGAATGTCTTGTTTGGCAAAAAGTAAATTATTCATGGCAAAATTTCTTCGGCTGCATTACCCCACATTTAAAAATGACAATAGGTAGAATGATATAGGGGAAAATTAAGTATACAAAAAAAATACAATTGTCTTTGTTCTTTAAAAAACCAGAATATTATCATTCACCTTTTACAAATGTTTCAATGCTATCCTTGAAAAAAAAAAAAATCGTGAATTAAAAGTGATTGCAGTGATCTAAAAATGACTGTAATTAGGTGCTGGCCTACATTAGTTAAGATTTTTTTTTTTTTTTTGGGGAGGGGACCAAGAAACCCAATTGCAATTTCTAGGATCGAAACCATGATGTTGAACTCGATTACCACCAAACAATAAAATCACTATGTCAATAACTCTTTTGGTTACAATAGTTAAGTTAAAAAAAAAAAATTGGTGTTTCGGTAAATATTATATTAACTTTTTTTATTCAACATTTTTAATCTATTTTTGGTTACGCGTTAGTGTTATAGAACTAAAAAAAAAATAATGAATCATAAGAATTTTGAAAAAAAAAAGTGTTTAGAAATGAAGAATTCAATATATGTTGACTACCTACCTATAAATTAATCTATTATGAGTTATCTTGACAATCAAATGTATTAAAATCAAACGGTTGTCCCGTAAGAATAGTCGAAGTTAAAGTATAATATTATTTTATTCAACAACAATTAAAAATTAATGATCCAAATTCATACCATTTTAGTGACAAACACACCAATATCAATTGAGTATATGTTCTTATTTGCAAATATAGATAGCAAACTATAAACAAGAGAGTCAAGTTGTCCATGATATGAAACAATTACTTGTAACAACAATGATGAATTATAGGTATAATATTCAAGGGTTTAAATATCACTTAATAATTTTGCTTTGAATTTTATTCCATTTTGATCATTCAAATTTCAAATGTCCAATTTAAGACATTGATGGTAGATATTTATGAATATATTTTGGGTAAGTCAACAAAAATGTGATCTATAACATTAATTATGGGAGATCTTAATAGAATACCTTAATTATCACAAAATCAAACTCAACCCCCAAATGAAGAGCACCCACATACACCTCAAGAACAAAATCAAACAGCTTCGCCCAAACAAGCAAATTAAGAACAAAATTAAAGGTTTTAACACTCGGCCAACTGTTATATTTGGGCATATCCAAAAGGGTATGCTTTACCCAAATCTTCCTCATATTTTTAAGGGTAAAATACTATTCTAGTCCTTATATGTTTTGATTTTTTTTTTTTTTTGGTCCACTTTCGTAAGTACAATTCTAATCTTTGAACTTTAAGAGGTTTGTTTGCCATATTTACTGAGGATCGATGGAGAATTTACTATCTGCTCTTGAAAATTTACATTCAAACAAGTTTTTATTAACTTCTCATTCTTTTTACTTTTAAAAATAACTATTCAATTCTGACAATTCATTTATAATCATTA
Source organism: Sechiopsis laciniata (assembly GCA_037833695.1). Classification (NCBI taxonomy): domain Eukaryota; kingdom Viridiplantae; phylum Streptophyta; class Magnoliopsida; order Cucurbitales; family Cucurbitaceae; genus Sechiopsis; species Sechiopsis laciniata. The sequence goes on from JBBMKA010000018.1 coordinate 2,834,840, forward strand.
TTTCTTTTAATTATTTAAAATAAATATTCATTTTAAATATAAATTCAAACAAGATTTTGATTCTAACTTATCTATTTGAAGTTTTTTAACCATAAAATGTACTTTTTTTTAGTACATATCGAGAGAAGGGAACAAATACCGATTCTCAAAATCGAACTCGTGACATTTGAACTCGTTCAAAATCAAGCAATGAAACCATTTGCATTTATATCTTACGAAAGGAAAGAATATTCCTTCAGATTCTTTAATATTTCTTTTTTACAGTTGGGTTCTTCACGATCTGTAAACCAGAGAAGAAGAAGGTAAAGAAGCTTCGCGTAGAAAACTCTTTAGTTTTTTGTGAAATTAATACTCTGAGCGATCCAGTTGTGGCGCCTAAGCTCACTCCATAGATTCTCAATTTCAACTGCTCATAGTGGGTCAGTTCTTGACGACATTTCATCTTCATTCGGTCAATTTTATTTCTTCATCTTCTCCACTGTTTCAACCAATACATTTCTCTTCCATTTCCACTCACATTTCTAAATTTCTCGAGCTGTTCATAAATGGGTCTCTCATAACTGTTTCAATTATGCGACCATTACCCCACATAAAGCTGCTCATATCTTTCCTCATAATGTGGGGTTTTCACCCCATGGTGTGTTTGTTTTAGAGTGTTTAATCGATGATTACAAATTAGCCTCTTCTTTTTTGCTGCATTGGCTTTGATTCAGTTTGTGATGGAATAGCCATTGATTGAGGTTTTTGTGGGTTATTTTTTCGTGGGGTTTGTTGGGTTTTTGTTTTTGTTTGTTTGTTTGTTTGTTTTTTTTTTTTTTTTTGAAATGGGGTTTTGCTTGGATTTGATTCTTCATCGGCTGTGATTTGTGTTTCTTATTCTTCTTTGCTGCATTGATTTTGACCTCTGTATGATGGAATAACCTTCCATTGTGCTTTATTGTGGGTTATTCTTTGGGGGGTTTTGCTCTTCATCGGCTGTGATTTGTGTCTTCTTCTACATCTTTGCTGCATTGAATTTGATCCTGTGTGTTGGTATAGCCTTCGATTGAGGTTTATTGTTGGTTATTCTTCGTGGGGTTTGTTGGGTTTTTGGTTTTTTGAAATGGGGTTTTGCTTGAATTTGATTCTTCCTCAGCTGTGATTTCTGTTTCTTCTTCTTCTTTTTTGCTGCATTGATTTTGATACAGTGTGGGATGAAATGGCCTTCGATTGAGTTTTTTCTTTTTTTTTTGTGGGGTTCGTTGGATTTTTGGTTTTTCGAAATGGGGTTTTGCTTGGATTTGATTTTTCCTCGGCTGTGATTTGTGTTTCTTATTTGCTGCATTGATTTTGATTCTCTAGCTGATGCAAGTTTTTCGTGGGTAATTCGTTGTGGGGTTTGTTGGGTTATTGATTTTTTTGAAATGGGGTTTTGCTTAGATTTGATTCTTCCTCATTTGTCATTTGTGCTTTGGAGTGTTGTTTTGGAAATGGCACCGAGATTGGGGTTTTTATGTTGGTGGGGAAAAGAGGATGATTCTCAAAAGGGAACTCCGGTGGTTGTGACAATGGAGAAACCCAACTTCTCTGTTGTGGAGATCGACGGCGCCGACGCTGCATTCCGGCCGGTGGAGAAAAGCAGAGGCAAAAATGCCAAACAAGTCACATGGGTTCTTCTTCTAAAGGCCAATCGAGCCGTTGGTTGCATAACTTGGCTCGTTACAGTACTATGGGCATTGTTGGGAACAATCAAGAAAAGGCTGATCTACAGGCAAGGAGTTGCCATTGAAGGTGGAAAGTTGGGTAAAGGGAAGTTACTGTTTGGAGTTATAAGAGTTTTCTTAGCAACTTCCATAGCCATTCTTGCTTTTGAAATGCTGGCTTATTTCAAAGGATGGCATTGTTTTCAGAATCCTAATTTGCACATTCCTCAGGCTTCTGAGTTGCAAGGATTGTTTCATTCACTCTATGTTGCTTGGTTAACTTTTAGAGCAGTGTATACTGCTTCACTCATTCAATCAGTTTCTAAATTTTGCATTGTTCTGTTCCTTATCCAATCTGTGGATCGTATGATCCTTTGTTTTGGTTGCTTGTGGATAAAGTACAAAAGAATTGAACCTAAGATTGAAGGGGACCCCTTCCGGTCGGATGATGTAGAGGGAGGTGGGCACATGTATCCAATGGTTCTTGTTCAAATTCCGATGTGCAACGAGCGTGAGGTATACCATTTTCAATCTGTTTACTCTTTGTTTCTCTGTTTTGGTATGTGATGAATCTGAATTAAGGATACTTCACAATTGCTTGGGTTTTTCAAGATTTGATATTCGTTTGAAAGACGGTGAGTGAACATAGTGAGGGTATAGATATTTAAATAATTTAAGCATCAAACAGCCGTAAAAAATAAGAGAGATCATAGTTCATGTTGCTATTATATTTTTTTTATAATCGGGAATCGAAGCTTCGCTCTACTACATATCCAAGAGCACCCGTGCTCGTTTCAAGGCTCGGATCCAGGAGACAACAATGGATTTTACAATGAAGCTTAGTCGGAGGTTTTGAATCCGTCGCTATTATGTTGAAGTAGACTACATAATAACTAGCAGTTGTAGTTTCAAAGATTATGTTAGATTCGAAGTATAACTGGTTGTACAACCATTTCATGCAGGTTTATGAGCAGTCTATCTCTGCAGTCTGTCAAATTGATTGGCCAAGGGACCGTTTACTAATTCAAGTCCTTGATGATTCTAATGATGAGGACATCCAACTTTTAATTAAGGCAGAAGTTGCTAAATGGAGCCAAAAGGGGGTAAACATAATCTATCGACATCGATTAGTAAGAACAGGATATAAAGCTGGGAATCTCAAGTCTGCAATGAGTTGTGATTATGTTAAAGACTATGAATTTGTAGCAATTTTTGATGCTGACTTCCAACCAAATCCAGATTTTCTTAAACTAACAATACCCCATTTCAAGGTGGCACAACAAAAATAGAATGTTTTTATCCTGTTCTTTTTCTTTGTAATTTCTGTTAATTCTCCTCTGTGTTTCATTTTTTTTCAGAATAACCCAGAGCTTGGTTTGGTACAAGCCAGATGGTCTTTCGTGAACAAGGACGAAAACTTGTTGACTCGTCTTCAAAACATTAACTTGTGCTTCCACTTTGAGGTAGAACAACAGGTTAATGGGGTGTTCCTTAATTTCTTTGGTTTCAATGGCACTGCTGGTGTTTGGAGAATTAAAGCCCTCGAAGAATCCGGAGGGTGGCTCGAAAGAACAACAGTAGAGGATATGGATATAGCTGTTAGAGCGCATCTTAACGGCTGGAAATTTGTATTTCTAAACGACGTTAAGGTAATTGAATCTGTCACTTCACTAGCTTGAAGAAATTATGATATTGTTGAATGATGTTAAGGTAAATGATACACCTTAAAGGCCCATAAATTTCATATGAATGTATACACAAAGTTTAAAATCTAAAAGGCTAGTCCTGGTGTCACTGTCGGTCTAGTGAATTGCCCGGGCCACCCCAAATAGTTCTAAGATCCTCCAGATTTGGCACCGAGACTAAACTTTTAGATTTGATGTATACATTCATATGAATTTTATGGGGTCCCCTTAGAACCGGTCGGCTTTAGGTCGGAATCGTGATGGTAAGTGCTCATAGAAGAATGGAAATACACCTTCAGTCTTTTGAGGTTTATTTTTTCACCAATTAATCCAAAAGTCTAAGTTAATAGGTTGGAGTAAATTTAATTATATCAATCAATACTCCTTTGGTTTGAAAATTTGAAAAATTTGCATCAAGTGGAAATCAACATTAATTGAATACAGAGGTTTGAACACATAACCTCTTGCTCTGAAATCATGTTGAATGATATTAAATCACTAATCAACCCAAAAGTTTAAGTTCATAGCTTGAGGTAAATGTAATTATATCAACCAATAGATGTTGGCTTGACTTGTCCAAGTACCCAACCTGTTGGATAACAACTTGAACATAACTTATCATTAATCTAAACCTTTGAAACTTTTCAAATGTAAAATTCAGGTCCTTTGTGAAGTTCCTGAGTCCTATGAAGCTTATAGGAAGCAGCAACATCGTTGGCATTCTGGTCCTATGCAGCTATTCAGGTTGTGTCTTTCAGCAATCATAAGCTCTAAGGTATGGGCTTATGTTCAGGTTATGTCATTTAGACTACTTGTCGCCTCGCCATTGAATTACACCGAAAATATGATGCCTCGAGTCTTTCTATAATGTAGATAGCAGCATGGAAGAAGGCAAATTTGATACTGTTGTTCTTTCTATTAAGGAAGCTCATCCTTCCATTCTATTCCTTCACATTGTTCTGCATAATTCTTCCTCTAACCATGTTTGTACCAGAAGCTGAGCTTCCTGCATGGGTAATCTGCTATGTGCCCATCTTCATGTCGTTACTCAACATTCTTCCATCCCCAAAATCTTTTCCTTTTATCATCCCCTACCTTCTTTTCGAGAACACTATGTCGGTTACCAAATTCAATGCCATGGTATCTGGCTTATTCCAGCTAAGTAGCTCATATGAGTGGATTGTGACTAAAAAGGCTGGCAGGTCCTCTGAATCCGACTTATTTACTGCTGCTGAAAGGCACTCTAAGATTATGAATCAAGCACAGATCTATATAGGCACTTCTGATAGCGAGCTTTCCGATTTGAGCCATTTAAAGGAACGCAAGGAGGAAGTCGCTGCACCTGTTAAAAAAGTTAACAAGATATATCGAAAAGAGCTCGTGCTTGCATTTCTGTTACTTCTAGCTTCACTCAGGAGTCTATTGACTGCACAAGGAGTCCACTTCTACTTCTTGATGTTCCAAGGTGTGACCTTCCTTCTAGTAGGCCTTGATCTAATTGGAGAGCAAATGACCTAACAACACCAACCAATCCTAGATCAAGGTGAATTAAACAACATTTTCTTGTGCTGTAGCAGCAAAATTCTGTTTGTGCAGCATAATTTGTCTCACGGCTGGAGTTTAATCCTCGGTAATCAACGATGTCGATATCAAAGTCTTCTAAATAACATCTTTGCCAGACATCATACTCACCAGTCACCAAACTTCATTCTTCCCTTCAGAATGCAGCATGCGATTGTAAACATTCATAAGCTTTATAGCAGTTTAGTGTTTGTTATAAAAAAAGTTTCTCTTTTTCAACCCACAGCCTTCTCTAATTCTTTCTTGGGTATAGTTTTGGTCACAGGACCGAACCCAACGATCGGTTTGAGTCGAGCTGCCGTCGTTGTGGTTTTCTGATTTTCAAAACATGTAAGAGATCAACTTCTCTGTAAATGTACTATTTTATCCCATCTAATATATAATATAGTTTCTTCTACTTCAATGATGGCCTATGTTTTTTAATTTTCTGCAATTTAATTGTAATGCGAAGTAGAAAGCTTGTGTCGGCAGGCAAAGTTGATTATAAAGAAGGTTGAATATTCTGGGTGGCTTAGATTGTTGGTTCAGATACCTTTTCAATCTTATTAGGATGCTAAATAAATATTTTGAGGGGCCAGGATCTGGTGTGGACAAATGCTGATTTTTTGTTTTTCTCTTTTATTTATTTATTTATTTTCTTATTGTGTTGTTGGTGGCATGGTTAATGACAAGTTTGCTAATTATTTTCTTGACTGGTCATCTATGGCCCTTTTTATTTAAAAGCTTGTCTTTAGCTTCTTCAACCTCAATCTATGAAAAAACTATGATAAGAGCCATGACCCATGCCTTTATTATATATGTCATTTGATTAATCTTATGGGACAATCATTACCAAATTCTCTCACTTCTTTAGATGCTAAGTTACACATTACTAAGGATGATCTCTATCTTGCCTCCCATGTAGTGAAATGAAGATTCCCAATTATTAAAATAATATTAATAATAAATTTTCTAAGATTATTCTCCGACACATTCTAATTCACGAGCATAGAAGAGCTAAGCTTTGCCTAATTAAAGAACATTTCTTGATCTTTTCTCATCCACTACTAGTGAATTGGTACCAACCAAATATGTTTAGTTAGCCGTGTTTGGCATCAATACTTTTTCCTCCAACCATTCTAATTCACAAGTATAGGAGAGCTAAGTGATTTGTTCTTTTAGATAGCTTTTAACATATTTGAAAGGACACAGATTCAGATCCAAATTGTCTTGCAAGTATGTAAAAGTAGCCTTCACATTATATTTCAATAAAAAAATATTAATCCAAAGTAATTCATCCATCCCTCCACACTTAAATTCCATTGATTAAACATAGAAAGAGCCTGCATCTAAGATTGAACAAGAAAAATAAAATACTACATCACAGATCTCTAAAGCTAAGAAATTTCAAACAAGCAAAACTGAACATAGCTCAATAATAATTTTTTTAGTTCGACAACAAATGGGGTATAAGAGAGTTCAAACACGAGCTTGTTATAAACACCACCTATAACCACTTCGAAGAAGATGAAAAGGTATATTTAAAAGCTAGAATGATTTTTGGAAAATTAAGACATCGCCCTACCAGCTAGTTGGAAGTTGTAATACATCAATATGAAAATTCATAAGCATTTCCCGTTATGCTTGTAGAGAACAACACAAATTAAGCATACGGTTAAGCAGAGGGAAACTCGACGTCTTGACCAGCTATGGCTATTCCAATTTTGTAACAAACCTATGATGAATTCATGTCTGGAAAAAAAGTGTAACAAGCCGCCCACACGATTACGAGTCTGCTCCTGTCGAGCCTCTTCGACGACACTAGCCTATGAATTTTTTCCCACCAACCATGGCTTGGCTGAACCTTAGGCTCTGATACCCACTTGTCATAGCGCTAGGTCTTTGAAGCCCACAAACTGCGGCACCCTGCTAACCTATTACTAGGTGTGTTTCTGCTACATATGACATGCGTAATTATGTAGCAGAAAGACCTAGCAATAGCATACTAAGATGGAAAGGAATTCAGCATGTGGGCAGGCAAGCATGAGGTCCAATGCCAAACCCTCAGGAACACTAACAACTTGAACATGAACGCAATAAATCTAAGAAACCGTGGAAATGGGTAGTCGATATAGTATTCACCACAGCAAGAAAATAACACTTTCGGGCACGGAAGAGAACTCCCACAAGCACTCGATAAGATGTCCCTCATCTTGAGACAATTCAAGACATCGCCAAGAGCCCAAGAGAGCACGGCATAGCAACCAACCAACCATTCAAGTAACCGCAACCAAGGGAGAACATATTAACAAGCATTAAAAAAAAAAAGAATAGAAATTTCAAAATGAAATCCTCGTACTTGAGTAAATACAAACGATCAAATTAACTCCCAAAATTCAAATGATGAGACCAAAAATAAGAGAGAAACTATCAAATGGCAATAATTGATATGGGAAAACATTGTTTCCTACTATGCTATAAATGTCATAAAGATAAGAATGCTATGCACATAATGTAATGCCTAGAAATCTTATTTTCGGTAAGAATCCCCCACCCAAACTTATGTAGAACAGTTTCATGTACCTGTCAAGCATTTGATGCCATTCCTCACGCCTCAAGTTAACTAAAAAGGATTCCCATAAACTTTTTTTTTATTATCCGTGAGTGTCTGGGTCAGCTTATGCGCACCTCGGCAAAAGGATTCCCATTAACATTACGACCATGCAACACAAACTGCAGAGATTCAATCAAAGAGTAGCATCTACAGTTGTAGCCGGCTGGGACCAACAACCTTTCAAATTGAAGATCCCAGAGCTGGGCAATGTAGAACGAAAACCCGGGATAGGACAGAAGCAGAAAAGCAGTGAAGCAGAAGCAGACGACTAGAAGCAGAAAAGCAGTGAAGCAGAACGAGACGACACCTCAACAAGGAAAAAAAACATAAATCTTTAGCAGTATCCTTCAAGACATTTGCTTAGTAACATTATCAAAATAAATATGAACTGAAAATATTTTAGTATATAGATTCCTTAGACTAAACTGAAGGGAAAATAGAAAAACAAGACAAATTTAAGATAGAAAGGACTTATCCAAACTCAAAAGTAGAGGCTGAGAGTGTCGCCCAATTTTATAAAGGTCTGTTACGAAGTCGAAGCACTAAAAACACATAGAATCGAAGTAATCGTCTAAACATTTTGTGTAAACAAAGGCAGGTTGAGAAGTCAGTAGTCCTCAGCTCCTGCTCCGACGCCGGTCCTTTACGCCATTTCTGCACACACAAAGATGAATGATGAACACAAAATGTAATATATAT
>JBBMKA010000018.1:2843179-2868804 GCA_037833695.1 Sechiopsis laciniata
TTCTAGATCTATACTCTAAATTTGATTGCAATGATAAATCTAAACCAAACAATAGAGATGAACATAATCCAAAGTAAAGAAGGAGAAGAAATTAACACACTGATGTAAAGTGGTTCGGACTAACTTATTCCACTGTTCAGAATGTGAGATGATCAATCTTGATCACTCACTCATATTGTCATTAATGAATATCCAAAGCTCTCAAATTTGGTGGCTATGGTTTCTCTCAAAGGTTGAAGGAGACCCAAAAGGTGCTTTATATAATAGCACAATCACACACCCACATGGTTAGTTAACCCAAAACTAACTCAAGGTTAATCTAAACTCACCATAAGGGTTAATACAATATGATGTGTAATTCATATTTAACAAATTATCCTCTTGAAGTATATATAAAAAATGGCATCATAATTTTAAAATTCTATGGAAAAGTGGATTAGAACTTTGTTCGGCACGAGCAAATCAAAACGGTCTTCAAGACCTCAAAACTTCAAACTTCAAAACTTCAGCAGGACAGTGAAATTCCACCAACGACAACATGAACCTATTCTCAAAAAAACATCTTTGAAAACAGACAAATCATAAAACAAATGTTGCCAAGTAACATGGAATCAAAGCAAATGGGAAATACCATCTCAAACGACATAAGAAGCACAGAGCAGAGTCAACAAAACTAGTATAAACTAACTCTTCATAATCAATGCATTCATAACCCAAATGACCCTAAAAAAACAAAGCCCTAATAAAAAATTGAATGCTCAGAACGCTGCACTAAAAATGTCAAACTTCCATGTAACTGCTGAACAAACTCATAAGTTGTGCTATCAAAATGGCAAGAAACAGAAGCACAAACAAAAACTCCATAAACACAACAAACCTTTTCCAATTGAAACTCACAAATCAAGAAATCTTCATACTGCAATAAGTCAAGAGATCTGTAAACTCCATAACCACAAAAAAAAACTACTAAATGCAACCAAAAAATCATCTACAAATGACAAAAGTAGAATGATGCAACTTGCACTAGTAGCTTCGCTAAAAAACACAATGAGCAAAACGATTTCTTGCAAAGCCATAATCAAAACAGATTTCTCACAAAAGAGTAGACAATCATGAAAGAGACAAATTGCTCATAAAACTGCAACCAAAACTGATTAATGCAATAAAAGCTCAACAATGAGGATACATACAAGAACACAAATGGATAAAGAACATTTATCCCCTCTTCATGTATGTAACCGAAAGCAAACGAATCTGCATCAAAATGAGAATATACAATACCCTCTAGATTGGATTTAATCACAAACCAGCAATAGCAGCCAATAAACAAACCAATTTCAGATCTCACAACAAACATCCTACATGAAAAATCTGACAAACAAGTTAACTCCCTATCGAACAACTGAATGTTACCCTCTAAACCAGCATGAACAGCCTCAGGTTCAGGAGCAACAGAGATAGGATCATAATGTGCAATGCCACTGACAAGCACACAAGGCTCAACGAAAGGATTTTCAGATGCATAAGCAGAATCAACAATCAAACATTTATCAGAAATCTCAATATCAGAATTCAACTGCATATCAACAACACAATTAATTTCAGGTGAAGAGCCTATCAAATTTTCAAATGGAGTCTCAACAATCAAATTAGAAACTACATCCATCTCGCGCTGAAAAGCTTTGTCTTACAGAATATATAAACCATTTGACATCTTTCCATACAACTTAATTTTCTCATTTTTACTCACATAGAGTAATCCATTTCGAGAGAAGTAGTTATAACCAGCAACATCCAAAACACCTAACGAGATAAGGTTTTGTTGAAGACTTGGAACAAATTTCACAATCTGTTAGCACTTTGACGGAACCGTCATCCATGCTAAACTAAACAGAACCTACTCCCTTAATCTCTAGCTGAAGATTATTTGCCAACAAAACCTTGTCATAACTCAGAATTTTCAAATTTTTAAAATTGTGCTCAAAATGGGACATGTGGAATGAGCCAGAGTCTATAATCCACAAATTATAGGAGGGTCCAAATTTTTAGAATTTTCGGCTAAAAGCACCTCACCCGAATCGTAATTCTCAAGGAAGTTAGCTGAATCATCATCAACTATCCTAACAGGTAACTTACCTTTCCTCTTCAGAATGGGACATTCATACTTCGTATGACCATCTTCCCTACAGTAATTGCAAGTAACTCTCTTATACTCTAATGGTTGTTTCTCCTTATCAAACTTAGAGCTCGATTTACTTAACGAACTGTCCTGACCTTTAGAGAATGAATTTTGGCAAGCAACGCCTTAGAATCCTTCTTTTCAATCTTCATCTCTAACTTTCTAGACCTTAATGAATAAAAAACAATATCTATGGTCAAAGTATTGTTGTCGTACTTAATGACTGATTTAAGCTCTTTGTATTTTTTGAGTAACGAATTGAGGAGAATGATTCCTTGATTTTTAGAATCGAGGTTCTACCCGGTATTGGCCAGGTCGCCACAAATTTTGTTGAACACGTTTAGGTTTTCATCTAATCCCTTAGAAAGATCCATCCTAAAACTAAACCTCCTTCAAATATATCTTATTGGATAGAGATTTAGATAAGTAGAATTCTTCGAGTTTCGACCACAAAGAGGCTACATCGTCTATGTTATTAACTCTTCTCAAAACATTATCAGCTAAATGAAGGATGATAGTGCTATAGGCTATCTCCAATGCCTCTAATTTTGTATCCTTAGTCATATTTAGAGGCAACTTAGGAGGATTATCTAAGGCTCTAACAACCTTTTGTTGCACCTATAAGGCTTTCATTTTTTTTTTCCACAAACTAAAGTCCCCTGACCAAGCAAATTGTGTAACTGAAATCTAACAGACATCTTATGTAGATTATCAAAATTTCAAAAGAATAGTGAAACAAAGAAAATTCAAACAAGCCTCAAACCGAAAACAGTACAAAACCACGAGTTCAACCAATTTCAAATACCCAAGCAGATCACAAAACAGCTACCACAATAATCAGTTTCAGAATTTCAAAATCAACAAATTCAAATTCAGCCCAACATCAGAATTGCAAATAGAATTCTAGCTAAAAAATTTCTCAATAATAGCATGCTCAACACAATTTTAGCTTGCAATTTTAAAGAAACAAGCCTAAACAAATTTCTAGCTACAATTAAATTACCAATTTATAGCATAGAATAAAAAATAGCATGCCACAACAATTTCTAACTTAAAAATTCATAATAATATCAATACTGCAGCCTATTCCATAGATCAAAATTTTATTGGGTCAGAATTGTCATAATACGACTGCACGAAATTTCTCAAAAGCCACTATATTCAATCTTTAAACAATCAAATAGTAGCTAAACAAACAGCTCATATGACAAAATTGCAGTCAATTCATTTAGAATTTCGCACAATATCAGCAAGAGGTCACAACAATTTCAACTAATTCAAATCATAAAGCAACATAAAAACAAACTCACAATTTTAATTAATGGAGTATAGATAACTCACCTCAATCTTTAAATCCAATTTGTCGAACTTAGGCGCTTATTAATAGAATTTTCCAAAAAAATTGAAATCGTCGCCACAATTGTTGCCGATTTTGCACATAATCTTTAATTATCAACGATGAACCTCAATTTAAGGTTTGCAGATATCACCGATAACCTCAAAGCAGAATAAAAAAGCCGATAAAACCTAAATATTTGAAGTTCATAGAAGGGAGAGAAACTAATTCAATCACAGAAATCGAAGAGTGAAAATTTTCCAAAATCAACTGCCGATTCTACTAATTGCAAACCCCAAAATTGATTAGTTGCAAAACCCAAATTTGTTCGCTGCAAACTAAAAAATTGGCTTCAATTTTCTCACAGAAATACGATGGCTGATTTTGCCCATGCTCTAAATTCTGTGATTCGCTCGATGAAGAACCAGAAACTGCTGGAATTTAATGTTTTAGTTGAAATCGAACAATTTCTATAATCCAATCGATCGCCAAAATCAAAATCCAAACAAATGTGCTAGAGAAGACACAGTGTCTCAATTGTTGAGAAAATCACAAAATCGTGAAAAGCAAAAAGAGGTATAAAATATCCACGAGCTTAAATTCGCGAAGGATCAAACCAAATCTCAAATTGAGAGATGGAACTAAATTTTAGATTCGCGGAAGATTGATTGCTAAAGCTGGAGGAAAATTTTAACAATAAACCTCAAATTCAGAAATATGACAAGTTTATAAGTGGATTTAAACAGAAAATTACATCAGAAACTAAAGCATAAACAGTTCTGATGCCAATTGTAGTGCAAATTTCTAGATCTGTACTCTAAATTTGATTGCAATGGAGTAGGCTAGTCCGAACCACTTTACATTGATCATCATATTCATTATTTTATTTTTTTCAATAATCATTTCATTCACCCCAAACACAAAACATTATTCTCCCATAATCATTCTCTTCATCCCAAACACAAATAATCATTCCTCTATAATCATTCATATAGTGCAAATTTCTAGATCTATACTCTAAATTTGATTGCAATGATAAATCTAAACCAAACAATAGAGATGAACATAATCCAAAGTAACGAAGGAGAAGAAATTACCACACCGATGTAAAGTGGTTCGGACTAGCCTACTCTACTGTTCAGAATGTGAGATGATCAATCTTGATCACTCACTCATAATTGCCATTGATAGATATCAAGAGCTCTTAAATTTGGTGGCTATGATTTCTCTCAAAGGTTGAAGGAGACTCAAAAGGTGCTTTATATCATAGCACAATCACTCATCCACATGGTTAGTTAACCTAACCCCAAAACTAAACCAAGGTTTATCTAAACTCACCATAAGGGTTAATACAATTTGATGTGTAATTCATATTTAACAATTTCCTTTCCTATTCTCCCTCTTATTCTCATTCCCGCATAATCATTACCATTCTCCTTCCCCCAAACATACCCTAATGGGTGGGATTTAATTTTATTTTTATTTTATTATCATTTTTTTAATACAAACTCTCAGAAATAGAAAACTCTACACCACTGCTCTCAAGTAAATTGAGATATAAATACCAATTTTTAAGTTCAAATTCGTGGTTGTGGAGTTAAATTGGAATAAAACTGGTAAAACAAGCAAACATATCACTTAGAGATGACCCTTTCCCACAGAGACTCTAGAGGTGAAATGGGACAGTGTGTGGAGAAAAAAAATTTAAGCTAGTTAAATGGTGGCAGGAACATGAAATGTATTCTTGAAAAACCCTCATGGCGAATCCCCCACCCTGATCCCTACAAAAAAATGGTGAATTTGATAGGGACAAAGATTACATTTTGTGATAGGGAAGCCATTCTCAAGCTCTACCCCCACCCATTTGAAACCAACATACCACCAACCCTCTCGGTAAAACTAATATTTAAGTCACTAATAATGATTCTTTCATAATTAACTAATAATTTTTACTTGTAGCTACTTTTTATTCTTTCATAATCCTTATACATTCCAAATATATGCCATAGATATTTCTAATAGTCGTAACAATTTCTTCATAATGTTATTTCTAATAGTTCGTAACAATTTCTTCATAATTTTTTCTTTCATTTCAATAATCATTTTCCTTTTATTTTTCCTCTTCAATCCTACATAACTATTTTATTCCTCTCATCCCAAGTCTACTTAAATTATAAGTTTAGTTATGCATCACTTAGTGTTATGTATATTTGGACTAAAGCTCACTCTACCAAGCCACAACTCAAATGTCTTGTCATTTTGACTCCGAGATCGTATAGTATTTAGTCTTTTTAAGCTGTGATAGTGAATCAATAATACATACTCATATGTATAGTAATTCAGAAATGATCGAAGCAAGAGCGACCCATCTTTCTTCATCTCGTAATAAAATCTAAAAACAAGGTGCAAACATTCAACTCATCGGTCGGATAGAAGTCATTAGTTGTCTAAGTTGGAATGGCTATGATTCACTAATGGCAGGCTTGAAGCATCAGGTTCAGCAATAATGATATCCCCCAACGTACCAAAACTAGCAACCAATAAAGTAGAAGGAAATGACAGAATATGCTTCACCTTTATGGCTCTAAATATCGTAGAGAAACTCGGGAAATCAAAAAACCCGATTCGATCCTTAACCTAAGAGAGTCGAGCATTTACCTATTTTGATTCAAAGATTAACAAGTGTATCCTTTTGGAATCTCCTCCTTATCCTATTGAGAGATTCACTTTCTTTCTCCATCTTCCACCCCGATATATGGGATAGGATGTAAAACCACCTGACGAAAAAACTTTTAGTTCCAGAGATTAATTTTCTCATGCCAAGGTCAAAAAGAGCGAAGATACTATCTCGAAAACTTGACTAGGAAAAGTCTTCCATTGTCTAGGAAAACTCTAGGGAAGTGATTTAGGAAAGGATTTTCCTTCTAGAATATCTTTATAGAAAGAAATTGTGGAAGAGAGGTCAAATGTCCAGGTCATAGGCCTCTTTGGTCTTGCTAAGATTATTTGTTGGTAGAAATAACTATTTAAATGAGTATTTTTCCTTACTAAATAACTATATAGTTAAAGCTTGATAGATATTTTTCCATGAAAATTTATTTATTTGAAAATATTATTAAAAAAAATGGAGAAAAAAATCTGCATGTAGAATCTTAGCCCTAATCCCCTAAAAAATTGGTGAATTTGACAAGGACGAGGATTATATTTTGTGGTAGGGAAGTCATTCTTGTGTCCCGCCCCCACCCTATGAACAACCCTAATTCCACCAACCCTTTCGGTGTCTTATTTATTTAAAAATTGGAGAGATGGAGAGTAATTAGCGCTAATTACTTTTAAGTCACTAATAATCATTCTTTCATAATTATTATTTTAGGAGATTTTGCATGTATAATAAAAAAGGGCAAAATATTTCCATCTATAGCACAAAATCAAAATCAATTCATTTGTAACATGAAATCCAAATTGAGTTCTATCATCGATAAAATTCAGTAAGTGGTAGAGTTCTATCACTGATAGAATACAATCAGTCATAGATTTAGTTTATCACTAGTTGAGTTCTACCACTGATAGATTTTATGTGCTACAAATGAATTATTTTAGAAATTGTACTACAAATATAATACAAAAGATAGAATATGCTACTGAGGGTAAATTCCCTAATATTTTCACTTTAACAACTTTTTATTTCTCATATGTCATTCTTTATTGTCTCATAAGTAATACTTTATTCTTCCATAATTATTATATGTACTCCAAATATATGTAATATTATTTCTAATAGTTAGTAATCTTTTCTTTCATTTCAATGATCAATTTCCTTTTATTTTCCCTCATCAATCCTACCTAATTATTTTATTCCTCTTATCCCAAATCTACTTAAATTATTAGTTAATGAATAGATTCTCTAAAATTGTAGAATATGTTTTTGAAATTTTAAATGTAGATATTTTTTTATTTGAGTCATTAAATTTATATTTAAATGGACTTTGAAATATTTAATTTTTATAAATTTTATAAAATTAAATTTACGAGAGTTCTATTACTCAAAATCCAATTTTGTATCTAGAAATTGGTTAACATTTAAAAGTTTGAAAAATATTAAGGATTTTTATATAAAAAATTGAAAACTCAGCCATTATTTGATAATTATTTAGTTTTGTATTTTTTAATTTTTGAAATTAAATTTATTTTCTCCTGATTTATCTATTATAATTTGTCTCCCAATAGCAACATTTGAATTAGTGACCGAATTTCAAAAAGAAAAACAAAATTTCAAACAAATGTATTGACTAGATAACAAAACAAAGAAATTCATTTCTAAAAAAAGTAGAAAAAAACATCTTTGTTTTTGTAGGAAGGAAACATCTTTTTAGTTCCGTAGGTTTTGAATGGAATTTCAATTTGGTCCATATTTTTTAGAAATGAATATTTTTATCACTCATATTTTAATAATGCTCAATTTAGTCCTTTCGATAACATAATCATTATTAATATAACGAAATATTGGCTAGAATGATGACTAGATTAATTTAAAATTTAATAGAGTAATGATATGATTATATTTTATTTTATTTTTAATGAAAAATAAATAATAAGAATAGAAAATTCAAAGCACATACAATAAAATATGTAGTATATATATAGTGAATTTTTCATTTTTAGACAAAATAAATTTCTTATTTTGAAACACCTATCCAATTCACCATCTTCCTTGACTTTCATTCTTAAACAATCAATTGGTAAATTTGTATCGGGAACGAGTCCTGCAAGACAGAAACACTAGACATCGGTGTGGTGTGAGGCACATCGCCTCTGATGCCTAAGTCAAATGAGGAGTATAGTAGTTTAGTAGAGAGTCAAGAATCGATTGGAACTTACCTATTTTGTTTCATCCTCACCTTTTGTAGGCGGAGACCCGCTTCACCACCCCACCCCACTTTTCGAATTTCCCTCGTGTGTTCCCACTCCCTCCATTGTAGTGGAGGCCTGGTCATTCGGCAGGGTGAGCTATCTTCGATAGACTCGGCCTCTTCACGGTAGGCCCAAGTCAGGAATGGGCCTCGTGATTCATTATGGGCCTAACGGGGCCGAATTGGGAGTGTCGTGGCGTCTAGCTTTCGATGCCATGTCCCTCACCTTAGGTGAAAGAGACTCCACCTCGGGTGCCAGGAACTCCACCTTAGGTACTAAAAACCTAATCATTAGGGCTGGCCCCTAATGTCGTTGGGCCCATTTGGGTACATGGAATTCAAACCAATTTTGAATACGTTTGTATTTTGGACGGGACTATAACATTTGGATATAAGGAAACTCGTAAGAAATTAATTTCTAGATAGGTGGTTATCATGGATTGAACTCATCACCTTAAGCCCTCCAAAACTCTCTTTAACCACTTGAACCACTCTATGATAGTTAGTTGCCATATACATATATTCCATTTGTATCTTTTTCTTTATTTCTTTCTTCAATTCCTTTTCAGTTTAGTATTGTCGTCCCCGTATTTATCAATGGTTGTCGCTACATAAGTTTTAGAATCTACAAATTCTACGCTATTCTCACTTGTGTATTTCGAATTGGTTTGTATGGTTTTTCTTAGCCATTTGTCTTCCATTTTCCTCCATTGTCCGGCGAGTTCTCTTCCACCAAATCCATCATTTGATTATCCTCATCAATAATATATAACCAATACTTTCGGTGTAGAAAAGTCGCCACTCGTATTACTTGGTTTAGCTATATATAATACTTTTTGTATTGTTATTCAATATGTATTTATATGACGATGTATTATTTCATTTTATTTCAACTTCTAAGTTTATATATTGAACTTTTTGTATTATTTATTTACACATTATTTATATACTTTTAATACCAACACCTCATCGAATGGGTCGGTGGCGCAATTGATTATCTTGATTGATGTTAATCTATTTCAACCTCACGGTTATAGGTTTTTGGCTCTCATATTATTTGAGAGTAGTAGCGTCCTCTATGTAGGGTTTGTTGGTTCCCCTTCCCCAATATATATATACTAAAAAAAACTACAATATATGCAATTCGAATATGCAAACAATGTATATAATACTTCAAATAGTCGAGTCTTTATTTACTGAAATATCATAATATGTTATTAATACATAAAATACCCATAATAATACTCTCAAGGCCAATTTGCATCAATTTGCAAGAATGAAGTATTATTTATGTATTTTAGTTACGGCATTATGTAAAACTGAGTCAATCAACAAATTCCAAGTTGTTGTTCTTCACTCCCTAGTCTATCTTTTTGTTCTCTTTATTTTCTTCTCCTACGCCTACAAACGAGATTCATCAATAATACATATATACAAACCACTATGCATGTATGTTTTGTTTCAAAAAATTAATTTATGTTTTTTTAGTACAACTACAATTGGTGGAGAGAGGCTCGAACATATGACTTTTTTTGTTATGGAAATACACTAATGTCGCGATTTATTGTTTTTTATACAAAATGTTTAAAAGCCAACAAAAACAGTAGTTCAACGGTATCAATGTACATCTAATGACTAATAGGTCTTCGGTTGAAATCTCCCACCACCAATTGTTGTAATCTAAAAAAAAAAATACAAAATGTATGATGTATAATAATGTATAATTTTAACGATGCATAATAGTATGATCATATTTATTCAAACAATTGTCGAAGCATATTATTTCAATACATGTATTTAATAATACCATTCGTCTAAAAGTATTACATCATAAATATTTTTTTCGATATAAACA
This sequence comes from Sechiopsis laciniata, assembly GCA_037833695.1. Lineage (NCBI taxonomy): Eukaryota > Viridiplantae > Streptophyta > Magnoliopsida > Cucurbitales > Cucurbitaceae > Sechiopsis > Sechiopsis laciniata. The sequence goes on from JBBMKA010000018.1 coordinate 2,853,460, forward strand.
TATCTAATAATACGGTCTCTAAACCACAAAACATATTATATAATACGATATAATTTTAACAATACATAATGGTATTATCAGATTTTATTCTAACAATTACCAAAACATAATATTTCAATACGCCTAATTATCAATAACTTTGTGTACCATACTACCATTAATACTAATATGTTTCATAATATAGATATTTAATTATACAGTCCGAAAGAGTCAGGTGCCTAATAATTTTATTGTTTGGTAGAAATTTAGTTCAACATCAAAATTACGAGTTTGATCTCTGGAATCGACATTTAACTCTCATTTAATAGAGAGTGACTATACCCTTTTTGTAGGGTTTGTATACCCATCTTATGACATAGTACTCAGCATAAGTCATGGATTGCAATAAAGTATTTAGATAAAGGATTCCGTCGTTTAAACAAAATATAGAATTTGGGAAATATTTGAGCCACTTGTTTTAAATTTTGGGAAGAAAAAGAAGGAAAAAAAAAACTCTAGGGGCTGTTTGTTTGGATGTATTATAGAACTGTCGGAAAAAAGCTCCACAGCCGCTTGTTTTTTTTAAGGCATTTACAACACGCCACGTGGCGCTATAAAATGAGCCACGTGGCAACCATTTATTATTTTTTCTTACCGTTTTTTATATTTTCAAAATTTTCTCTCTTTTGTTTCTCTCTTAAAAACTCAATACTTTTAGATTTCAATTTTTATTTTATTTCCCCCAATTTTAAGTTTTTAACTTTTGTTTTAAATTTATGTTTTTATTTTTCTCCTGAAATATCAGATTTAAATTTATTTTTCCTGTTTTATTTTATTTTTCTAAATTTAAATTTTATTTTTATTTTTTCAAGATTTCAATTGTTTTTACTTTTTTCCAAAATTAAAATTTTCAAATGACAGTTTTTTATTTTTTAAAATTTTGAATCTTTAATTATTTTTTTCTTATTTTGTTTTAAATTTTTTATGATATATATTTCTTTTTTTTTTTAAAAGCTTTCTTCTTCTTCATCTATTATATTTTATGTAATATATTTTGTAATTTAAATTATAATTTTTTTTCATAATTCATTTTCTTTTGTTTTAAAAATTTTATTTATCTATTTCTAAGGATCGAACTCATGACCATAGAATAAAAATGGATTAACACCAAATCAGATACCAATTGCACCACCAACCCATTCGATTATTTATCTACAACCTTACTTAAACAGGATCTGTTCTATAAGTTGTTAACAAGAAAAATGTTATTTATCTCTTTTAATCAACTTAATATCACTAATTCATTAATTGATTGAAAATTGTTCATTTTTGCATAATATCATATTTTAAAAATATAATTTTCTCCAATATTCTAATTTTTAATTTTTTTACCAGTTTTTTTTTTTTTTTTTTTTTTTTTAGATTTTGATATTTTTTTATATTTTCCGAAATTAAAATTTTCAAATTTTTTTCCAAAATTTAAGTTTTTAATTTTTAATTTTTCTATTTTTTTTTAATATTTTATATGATTTAATTTTATTATTTCTACTCTTCTCTTTCCCTTTTATATTATATTTTATGTAATATATTTCGTAATTTGAATTTATGAATATTTACATGATTAAATTTAATTTTTATTTCATAATTCATTAAATTTTTTTTTTAATTTATATCTTTTTATCTACTAAAAATATAACAATATGTAATTTTTAAAATATATTTTTTATATTCTACATGTAATTTTTTTAAAATATGAAATAGAATTCATTATAAAAACTATTGGTTCAACAAGTATTCTCACTAAAAAATAATAATATGTAATTTAATAATACAAATTAAAACGACAAATATAGAAGGTGAAATTACCAAGAAAATTTTCAAACATATTAAAGAATAATTTGAGATTGAAATAATAAATAAATAAAATGACATTATTTTAAATTGAAAAAAAAATTCATAAATATCACATCATTAAAAAATAATAATAAACCTCTCATACAACCCCTCCACAAAAACTACATTCAAACGAGTTATTGTCTGCAACCACTCAATAAACAATCACATCCAAACAAGTTATTATTACAATCACTCTACAAATTACTCTACAAACAACCACATCAAAACAAGCTATTAATATAATCACTCTAATCTAATCACTCCATAAAAATGCATCCAAACACCATCTAATCTACTAAAATAGAAGAAGAAAGCAAAAGATATGGAAGGTGGGAATATGATTTTAGTAGGTGGGGAGATAATTTAGGGATTTGGAAAAAATTTCCTAAACATTAAATGTAGTTTTTTTTAAAAAAAAAAGAAGTATTAAGGGCATTGAAGTCTTTTCGTAATTAATATTTTTCCTAAATTTTAAATACTTGAATTAGTTTAATAATAGTTTAAAATTTGGCTACCTTGTCCTAAAAAAAAAAGTCTACCTTTGTAATTAGTTTTTTAAGTTTGGATATTCAATGCAGCCAGTTTCCATATTCACAGAACGGGTGTTTAATTAAATGAAGGTAAAATTTTACTTAAATAAATTTTAAACATCTTTTTTTTTTTTTTTTTTTGCAAGAAAATATCTAGATTTCGTAATCGATTAATTGTATAATGGAATTATAAAACGCTGGTTTTCTACACAAAATTCCAACTGTTAAACAAATTAGTTAAAGCACAAGTTGTATGCAACACATTAATTATACGGAATCAGCCAATCAGGAGACGTCAAAATTTTTACTTTATATATTTTTTTATTAAAATAGTATTTTTAAGCTTTTAATAATTTAAGCCAGAATGCTTTCAAAAAAAAAAAAAAAGAAACCAACGAGAAACCTCTTAACTAGCATGCTACAAAACCCTGAATCATTGTCCATCAAACTGCCTCTCGGAACATTTCGTAAAATTATTTTATAATCGATATTTCAAAATCATAATGCTAAAAAAAAACTCAAAATCTTAAAATATTTCGGTGCGCCAACATTAAACCTAAGCTGGAAAAAAAGAGCAAAAACAGAAATGTAACTTACTCCTGTTTTTCTTTTTTCTTTTTTCTTTTTTTAGAATTGTAACCTTACCACGTTAAAAAAATTGGTAGCTTGGAAATAGCATCCAGCAAACCATCCTTAGAATGGATTCATTAATATATTAACCAAAGAGAGCCTAGATCTCGAAAATGTTTTTATAAAATCACAGATCTTGTGGATATCAGGAGCTATGCTTACATTGCCTAGATCTCAAAAATTAACAAGAATACAACTAAATTAAACAAGTGCATAGCTCAATATTATTCAAAACCTCCTTGTTTTAATGGGTTTATGTTTAGAATAGAAGAAAAAAAAGACACAAGTAAACTACATAATAAAAAACACATAATAAATAGAAGAAAAAAAATGTAAAGTCCACAAGGAGTGATCCAGTAGTTGAAAATTTGGACTTTAAAAATGTACTCCCTTCAAGGTCTCAGATTCGAAATTTACATGTGACATTAATTTGTAGACACCGCTCGTGTCTCCATTCCTTCAATATCTTCCAATGTCTGGCTAAGAACGGATATAGTTACACCGAGTATAGTAGAGCAAAGCTCTAATTTCCCGATTTCAGAAAAAAAAGGGAAAAACATGAACAAGAATAACAAAACGTCTCACATACAGATGAAGGAACGTGCAAGAGTCGACAGAGGAGAGAAATAATTAAGAATCATAAGGAAGGGTTAAGGACAAATTGCCATACCATTTTGTAATGCATCAAAGTCAATACTAATAAGATTCATCACACATTTCCATCATAAAAGATGAATCTCGTCAAACACATTATAACGTCCCCAAACCCCTTTCAAATCATCAGTACCAAAAGTCTTGTTTACCATTCTCAGTTGTGGCTGTTCAAAAATTCCAACACCCCTATAAATTCTAAGATTCAAGCAAATTACAAATTTTAATTAACATAGACCGTGCATGTAGAAGACCCTAGCAGCTGCATACATGCTACGATTGCACCTAGGTTTGCCGAAGAACGATCAAACTTTTCATATGATCTGAGAACGATGACCAAATGCATGAGATGATAGGATAGATAAAGGGTCCGTGATGTTTCTCGCACATATTTCAACGACAGTCGGAGACTAAGATGGAGGGGCAGTACTTGAAGACAATCACGATAATCTTAGAAATTGATATTTGACGACAACAGAAAATACAAAGAGAACTCCCACTAGCACAGTCGATATGAAGTTGCCAATACAGCACGGGTTAGCAAAACCACATACAAGCAACCGCAATTAAGAGAGAATAATAAATTAACAAAGAAAATGAAAGGAAACAAAGAGGAAATTAATTCCTAGAAAATTATTATTATTATTTTGATATTTGTGAGTATTCAGACCAGCTTACGCATCCCTCAAAATTCTCACGGGACATAATGCCTAACCCTACAACATTTGAATATGAAGAAAATTTGTAGGAAATTAATTTCAAGCTAAGTGGTCACCATAGATTAAATCCATCATGTTTTGGTTTCTTAAGGCCATCTTGACCCTTGGGCCAAACCCATGATGAGAAGATGCAAACACCCTATACCAAATGATCATATAGCCAATTAACTCGAAAAATTCAAAGAATGTAACAAAAAAGAATGAAGAAACAGATCAAATGGTAATAAATGATATGGACAAACATTTTAACGCTAATATTATATAAAAGCCATGAAGAAGTTGAATGAAGCAATGCAGAGAATATATTTTGAAAAATGCCTAAAAAGTATTTTTCTGTAAGAGACCCAACCCCAAACTACTTCTGTATAACATTTGATGTACCTGCCAGAAGCATTTGATGCCGTGCCTCAAGCCTCATGCCTCAAGTTAACTAAAAAAGTCCCCATAAACATACAACCGCCCAATCAAATAGTCGCATCTACGGTGGTAGCCGGCTGGGACCTACAACCTTTCAAATTGAAGATCCCAGAGCTGGGGAGTGAAGAACGAAATGCCAGGGCAGAAGCAGAAGCAGACGACTAGAAGCAGTACGAGATGACACCTCCACAAAGAAAAAAAACATACATCCTTAGCAGTGCCCTTTAAAACATTTGTTTATAACATTATCAAAATAAATATGAACTGATAATATTTTAGTATAACGATTCCTACTACTATAGTGAAGGGATAAAGGAAAAACAATTCAAATTATAGATAGAAATGACTTATCCAAACTCAATAGTAGAGGCGTCGCCCGATTTTATAAGGGTTCATTACGAAGTCCAAGCACTAAAACACAAAGAATCGAAGTAATCCTCTAAAAACCCCGTGTTTAACTAAGGCAGGTTGAGAAGTCTCTAGTCCTCAGCTCCTGCTCCGACGCCGATCCTTTATGCCATTTCTGTACCAAATTGGAACAGTAAGAATTCAAGTTGATGCTTGGAAGTAAAAATTCCTCCAAGCAAGCATGCACAAAATTGGAAATTTGGTGCACAACGGAGGTCTTTGTCTTTCACACGATTATGTAGAAAGAAAAACTGACGTATAAATCTACCACCCATAAGAGAAACCAAAGAAAAGAAAACCCAAAATACAATATAGAAAAGTTAAGAAGTTAAGAACACACACCAAAATTCATGCATCCAAGAGGCAATAAATAGAACAGAAAAAAGCCTAAAGTTGAAAAACAGCTTCTGCTGTAGCTATGGCATGCAGACTAGGCCGTCCATTCATGGATAAGGAATTAAATCTACCACAGAAAATATATCAAAGAGCCTCACCCGTTGGCATAGGGAAGCTCCTCTCTACCACGGTATGGAGGAGATCTGCTATAGCTACGCCCACGTGGAGACAAGCTTCGGCGCCTTGGAGATCTTCCATGGGGACTATAACTCCTGAAAAGAAACTAAAGACATTAAAAATTCCATGCATACTAAATACCTAGGGTAGGTACTATTCACAGAATGAAAATGCAAGATTCAGACTCAATGTTCAGACCTGCGACCGTAACTTGGACTATGTCGGTATCGAGGACTGCGGCTACGTCTTCTTCTAGCACCACCACCACCACCACGTGAACGGCATTCACGAGCAAAATGACCAGGCTCACCGCACTCATAGCATTTCAGATCAGAACCATCTGAACCACCAGAACGACCGCGACCACCTCTCCCTCCACGGCCTCCTCCACCATCTCTAGAATTGTGTGAAAGCTCAACTCTCCAGCCATTCTTCCCTGATTCAAATAGACATGAATGAGTTCAAAAAACAGTTTGGGGCAAATGCATGTACAAAACCTTCAATAATATCAGTCAGCCATTCTTCTGGAAAATCACGGAAATCACAATGGACAAAATAGTTTATTTATGTGAAACAAGGAAAAATGAATAGGAATTGCTAAATAAGTTCAACAACAAATATGAAGAAGGCAAACTAACAACCATCATGAAGTGGTATAGTGGTCAAGAGGGCCTAGAGAACTAAGAGGTGATGGGTTCAATCCATTGTGGCCACCTACCTAGGAATCCTACGAGTTTTCTTAACATCCAAATGTTGTAAGGTCAGACTGTATATCCCATGACAATATTCGAGATGCACACAAGCTTGCCTGGACGGCGGACAGTCAAATAAAAAAAAAAACTTATCACAAAATAGAAACCTGCTTAATAGACAACTGACCAAGAATTAAGATCAACAAAATCATAGGAGATTCAGCCAAAAGTATACACAAAATTAAAGGTGGTAAAAGTGGCCTAAGGTTTATAAATAAAACATTAAAGACATATAATCACATCAATGAATAAAAATAATTGTGAATAAAGATGATTTGCGTAAGATAAAAGGCATTATGAGCTTAAACTATGTCCACTTATTCAAGAGACAAATAACTAATAAGTTACTAAGTTCTACACTAGACATTGTTTTATTTAATTGAGAATAGTCGAGGTGAGCATATGCTCACTTGAACACTCACGGATATCAATAAAAAAAACATAACACTACAACATTTGACTAGCCCATGAATTGAACACATCACCTCTTAGATCCCCAAGGCTATCTTTGACCAATGACCACTAGGCCAACCCATATACCATTGTTAAGTTGTGTGAATGAAACAATGCATCAATGACTAAAGCGCTGAAAACTGCATCCAAATTTAACACCATATACCAGTAAAAAACAATACAAAAAGACAAAAAGCAGGCACATACCATCTAGTTCATGGATTGCATCCTGTGCATCTCGAATGTCATCAAAATCTATAAAGGCATAACCTGGGGGTCTTCGTGCAACCCATACACTGAAACATAACACTTAAAAATTGAATAACCAAATGATTAAAATATATAGAAGATAAGTATATGTATAACTCAGTCAAACACCCCAAAAGTGGGCTTTCCTTTACCCTATGAACAGATTAATCCTGAATGTTCATTGGATAATGAATCCGGGAGTGTCAACAAACCTTACAACATTTGATTGAATGAAACGGTGGGGAAGTCAAATATCCATATAGATAACCATAGTCCAATGAGCTTTGATCCATAACCACTCATGACTCAACTAAAATTAAAATACTCGGCCAAGATTAGTAATTCAAATTCTTTATTGCTACCAACAAAACGCAGATAATAAGAGGTCTCGTCCCAGAGGAAACTTGAATTTCTATCAAGAGCGGCATTAAACGATGGGAGTTAACAATCCGCTTCAGAATCCAACAGAATCGAACTTCATCAAACACGCAAAGTTAAATATATCAAACCTTCGAATAACTCCAAACACACGAAATTCATCTTCTAGCTCGCGCTCAGAGACCCTTGGATCCAAATTCCCAACGTACACACGAGACATTTTATCTTTCCAAGTAACCTGTAAATTGAAGAATCAGATAACACAGTACACTAATTCGCATATTAAACTCCTAAAAATAAACAAACAAACACAAACCGAACTTCTGGAAAGAAACTGTTCAAGAACGATCACTCCAAGAATTCAATGAAAGAAAATCGAGCACTAAGGCAAACAATCCGATAACAGAAAAATGACCGGAGATTTAAATGGAAAAATTATATTTGAAGATCAGAGTTTGGTTGAAGAGAACAAGAGAATTCATGATAAGAACAAGTTCGAAATGGCATACGAACGGATCGGAGACGAGTATGAACGTAGCGGTAAAACCCTAGCACACCGACGGGTTTCTCTCTTGCAAATTTTGGTGGATTCTAATTTTAGTGAATATGAAATAATGAAAAGTAAATCAATACTATTACTATCTATATTGGCAAGAGCTCCATTTCAAGGTTTGTCTAAAATATGGATTCACCTCCCCTTCTTGTTTATTATCATTTCTAAAAATGGAATAAAAAGCCATCTTGGACCTTCGCTGGTTCAGTTTTTTTCGGTTTTAGGTCAAATTGAAAATCGAATCGATCCTATCAATTTGATATAAAGAGGAACCGAACAATTTCCTATAAATGACAAAATCATTGACTCGATTTTCTTCCATTCGGCCCCCCGACGGTTTAATTCTTTTTTACTATTTTACTTGTTATTTTACTTCCAACCCTTATTTGAATATTTTTTTCCTAAAAAAGTTTTAAAATTTATAATTAAGTTAAACAAAAATAATTAGTCATTTACCAATAAAAAGTTAAACTAACATATAAAAAGAAAAATGAGAGTAGATAAATTATTATTGGTTCGGTTTGGTTTTTATTGGTTTTTACAAATAGAACCTAACTGATTCAATAACTTTCAGTTTTCTCCAAATAAAAACCAATATGTCCAATATTATGTAAAAAATTTGAATTTCGATTCAGTTTTGTCGATTTTCGATTTTTATTATCATCCTTAATTAGCGCAGTCGTCTCCTTCATTCTTTCCAAAAACAAGGGCAACATTTCTTCTCCATTTATTCCAGTGCCCTAGTCTTTGTTATAGTTTATTCTCCAAGAAACCTCCATCACTCTATTTTTCGTCGCATTTTATATCCATTTTCCTGCGAGTTGTGAGTTTCAGTTAGCATTCGTGGAATTCCAAGCCTTTGAATTTTTTGCTCTTCGTTACTGTAATCTCCATAAAAATTTCAGATTTATACGTTGAAGATTAAAAAATTCTAGCGAGTTATGTCATTCCATTGCTCTTTTCCAGCGAGTTCTTGCATTAACAAGATTCTTCTACATTGATTTATGTTTCTTCATCTTCTGTTATTGTTCCACAATGTCTTTTGTCCAATTCGATATGTTTTTCTACACTTTATATGTTTTTTCTCTATTTTTTACCTTTAATGAATTTCTTGACAATACATTCTCTATTTTTATGAAATCGAAAATACCACACTAGTAATCGTACCTGTTTTTTCCATATTCGTATGTGTTTGCCAATATTTTACTTTAGGGTTTTATTTTCAGTTCCCCAACGTAATTTACATGGTACAAATTATATGTTTATAACATATACCTATTAATACATTATAATACTTATTAATTTATATTGTATGAATTATGTGTTTAGTGCATCTATATTTTTAGTTCACACGTTTCGTGTTCAATAAGATACCTCAATTAACACTCTCAAACACATGTTGTTTTAATAAGATATATAATTTATTTAATTAGGTTCAACAAGTATCCTTTTTCGCGTTGCACTGTGGAATGAGTATGATATGTACTTTGATTACTAGGTTTCAGAAGTATTTCTAGAACAGGGCACACCTTATAGTACATTAATGCTCTCAATTTTGATCAAATTAGGAATCCAAGACTCGATTGATATTCCTCCAATCTTTGTTAGTGTAGGTCTCAATCAATATCTTTCTAAGGTTATTAAATTTCAGGATGATAATGATGTCCAATGGTTGTATATTGTATTACCAGTAGGAACAATTAATCCCAATACCATATTAAGTTATGTTCGTACACATCATGGTCTCAACATCAAACAATCAATTATGAATGAGATGTATTAGGAATCCAGAAGAATCTTACTCCCTTCTACCGTCATACACCCACTTGTTTATAACAAAAACCTAGGTCTGATAACCTTTACTACTTTAATACAGTACACATTCCTACAATGTTGTTTGATTTTTTGTTTAATTTTATCTTTATATACCGTATTATTTTGAATGTACATGGTCTACAAATTCAATAAAGTGGTCTAATGATGGTCGATTTTATATAAGTTTCTTGCACTTTCTACTTCAATTGATGATTGGAAATATTGTTGACCTTGCATAAGGATTGATGGTACATTTCTTAAGAGTAAGTATGGTGGTGCCCTTTTAGCATCAACCACTACTGATGGCAACAACCAAATTTTCTCCTTGGCCTTATCTGTTGTTGATTTAGAAAATGGCCAGACATGGAAATGGTTCGTCAAACAAATAAAAAAAATTTTGGGGATAGGAATAACATAGTAATCATATCTGATATACACAATCTATAAGAAAAGCCATGGACAAGTTATGGCCGGAAGTATTCCACAGTATGTGCATTCACCATTTGAGTGAGAATATGGTAAAGGAAACACAAGAGAAAATGGAAAACTCTCATATTTTTTAGTCTTTCCAAAACCTACGGTGTATGATTTTGATTACTACATGCGCCATCTTGAGAGTAAATGTTAAGGTATTCATCAAGAATTGATGGATATTAGATATGATAAATGGTTACACACTTATTATCCAGAAAAATGTTATGAGACTTTGACCAATAATTCATGTGAAAGCTTTAAAAATGTAATATTGTAGCACAAGAGCTTCCAATTACTTACATGTTTGAGGTCATCAGGATATTGTTGCAATACTGGTTTAATACAATCATGGTAATCAACAAACTTCATCAAAGAATATGAAAACGAGTTGAGGAAAGAGATAGAGACCGACCATTTTATGCAAGTATTTATTATACATGCGAACCAATTACTCTATTATTATCATGTCCATTCAAAAGTTTTCATACAATATAAATGTTTCAATCACATATTTTGTCACTACAACAAAATGCAAAACACCGTCGGGTGTGCTCTGTTCGACGGTTATTTAGCAGTCCGCTAAACCATCGGTTGAAGTTTATCGAAGAAACTTTGTCCGACGGTTTAGTCACACCGTCACCTATTGAAGCATCTTACGACGGTTATTTCACCATCGGTCAAGATTATCTTATCTGATGGTGTTGCAAACCATCGGACAAAATAATATTATCTGATAGTGGAAAAACCGTCGGTCAAATTAATCTTATTCGACAGTTTTGACACCGTCGGACAAACATATCTTATCCCACGGTGTTCCAAACTGTCGGTCATTTTTTATTTATTTATTTGAATAATGCATATAAAATTTTTGTTATGAAATCGTTATGAATTATCCATTTTTGAAAATGCATTGCACAAACACATCCGTAACATTATCAGGTGAAAATGAAATTATATATAAAAACACCATAGAGTATACCAAATACAATAGAGTATGTGCACTATAGAGAAAAAATACAACATGATCCCTAAAAAAAGTAATCTAAGTATAATGTCAAATAATAAACGAAAGACCTAAGACCTAACGTTGGTTCTGACAATGAAGACCTCCTAGAAGTGTGTGTCACTTGAAAAATATAAAATATAAAATGAAACATGAATTAGATATCTTTAAAATTGCTTGTGATTGTAAAAGATGTGACTTTAAAAATTTTGGTCAACATAACGACATACTATAGACATATAAAAAAAGTACACCTGTTATAAACCTATAAAGCATAACATAATCTAATTTGTGACTACCTTTGCTGCAAGATAGCCACGCTTGACAAAAATTTTATAAAACATTCAAATAAGTTTTAATTGCATAATTACCTAAATAGCTGGTCAAGGCCTTGTTTTCTTAAACGACTCCATCATCGCTCTAAGTTCCATCATGTCGCCGCAAGTGTGAGCAGATTCATCGCGAGTCTGAGCCATGAGGTCTTCCAATTTCCCCCTTTCTTCTTTTTCATTAGTCAACTTAGACTTGAGTGATTGGACCTCTTGTTGTAGTTGTGTCTCACGTTGTAAACTTGCTTCACTAGCAGTGGAAGACGACGATGACCTCTTACCTCTAGCTTTAACTCGAACATCATAAGGAAACCGTCCTAAGCCCTTTATACTGTCCATTCTAATCTCTAAAACTTTCTCAATTATCTCTATCTCGTCGTAAGGGAGTCCTACTGCAATGAGCCCCTCTTTTATCTCTAACATTTGGTCTTGTATATAAATAAAACATATATTAGTATTGAGATTACATTTGAATGAAAACAGAAAAATAACAAAACTCACGTAAGCTTCCTTTGAAGCCTTATCTAACCATCTGTTCTCAAAAGTGTAATGAGTTTCTCGAAATAGCTCTATATAACCCACGACTTGGCCCGCCTTCTTTTTTTGTACATAAAAATGAACTAAGTTAGTATTTCACATAGCATTTGCAATAAAGTATAAATTAAGATAATTACCTTATTTAGCATTTGCATGCATGAATTGATTCGTAAGTCAATTCTAACTCCTGGAACTTCTTATTAGCCTCATAGAATGAACCAGGTATGCAAGCACCGTTAGGATGCGATTTTTTTAACAGTTTCAACAACGAATCGAATAATGTATTGGTTCAGTTATTCATGGCATTCAGATGCATCAATTTCAGAAAAAAGTGGAAAGCGGAGAATCGAGTACAACCTGGGTATAACTGAATAGATGCTTCTTTCATCAAATCATCGAACGATGTTGATCGATCGTCTTCTCCACCATTATTAGGTGCAACATATTTATAAGTATTATTATCTTTTTTTTCAACTATAATTGATTCCAACGTACGACAGCTCATGTCGTTCAACATTTCTATTATTTCATTCTCTTCATTATGAACACTTGACTCTGCTAAATTGACCTTTTTGAAGTGTACTGGCCTAACTCTTTGAGTTTCATACCTAGGTAAGTTGACGGGTTCTTCATGGTGTAGCCAGTCCCTATACAATTCAACCATCCCATATATGGAAAAAATGAGTTTCTACTCCTTCAATACTTTGCCACAACGCATTCATACATTTTTTGTATGGACATCTCGTTTTTCTAACACTATTGACATGAAACTTTTCTATTTCTAAAAATTGTTTGACGCCTTCAGCATACTCAACAGACAGCCTATTTTTAGAGAGTGGCATTGAAAAATATCGAACACAATCTACGAGTGAACAACTCTTTGTATTCTTAATCATGAAGAAAATTGAGTTATAAACTAAATGTGAACAATGGTTAAACTCAATGGTTGATTTAAGTTATAAACTTAATCAACTATATAAGAATGAATAAGAAGGGTTAAAATGAGGGTTCCTTTGTATCTTGAAAATGAAACAAATAACTTATCAAGTCATATTTCCATTACAACAAACATAGATTAAACTCTAGTCTAAATATGAGACCAAACTATATCATATAGAAAATGAAAAAAAAAACAATATAAACCATACTAAGATTATTGACAACTAATTTGAACACATTTCAAAACTTATCATACACAAATATCATATAAGAAAAGGAAAAAAAAAAAAAGGATTCTAAACCTTAGGAGTTGAGGGTGCAGTAATAATCTTAAGAAAGGAGGTATCATTTTATTAGATTTAGGAATCATATGTTAGGCAAAAATTGGCTCAACGCCGACAAATATAATCAATCCAAAATTCACAATAATTTAGACAAAATATTCTTGCCTTTTCCAGATCAAGTTTGAGTTCTAAATTGCACAACAGAATTATCAATTTGAAACGACAGGTTTAAAAGCATAGATAAATTAATCTAAACTTCCAAACAACAAGAACGATAAACAAAATAAGTTTAAGGGATGAGAAATTGAAATCAAATTTATACGGGTTCACCCAATGATGGCTACCTCCAGTCTTCTGCTATCGATGCAGGTTCCACTAAAATATGAGGGAGAAAGTAACAAGAGTTTACAATGCTCACAAGAATGATTTATCACTTTTCTCTCAAAGAAAAGACTCACGAATCACTCAATACAATTGTTATCAAACTCTTCAAGGAAACAAAAAGAACTCACAAAAATTGAAAAACAATCTTCAATTTTTCTTCTTCTCACTTATGGCTGCTTTCTCACACACAGAAAAACGACGACCTTTTTTTTTTTTATCTCACTGTGTCGGCACACAAATTGCAAATTGCAATTTTATAATTGCCTTTTACGGTAGTAGGGTAAATTGGATGGAAAAATGATGGTGGGCCCATTATGAGCCCACTTGTTTTTTACTTCACACATAATAACAATCTTCCACTTGAAGACAAAACAAGCAACATGTCTTCCCTGCAATGGTAGCAACTTTTCTTCTACTCATGTAGAAGTCCAACTGAAGTTGTACACCACTTCAGTTTATCAACATGAACAGTCTTGGTAAACATATCAGCTGGATTGTGACTCCTTGGAATCTTTTCAAGCATTAACAATCCATCTTCCAAAGCTAATATGATAAAATGGTATCTCACATGTATGCGTTTCGTTCTTGAATGAAACACTGGATTCTTTGCTAAATGAATAGCACTCTGACTGTCACAATACAAAGTCCCCTTACCCAATTTCAAGCCAAGTTCATCTAGAAAGGACTGAAGCCATTTCATTTCTTTACTTGCCCCAGTCACTGCAACATACTCAACTTCTGTAGTAGAAAGAGCTACTATCTTTTGCAATCTCGAAACCCAGCTAATAGCAGTATCACCTAAAGTAAAAACATACCTGGTAGTACTTTTTCGACCATCTGTATCACCAGCCATATCTGCATCAACAAAACCCTGCAGTTTAAAATTTGACTTCTTAAAGTGCATAGAAGAATCAGTTATCCCTCTTAAATATCTGAAAATCCACTTAACTGCATCCCAATGCTGTTTCCCTAGATTACTTATGTACCTACTCACAACTCCCACTGCATGTGCAATATTGGGTCTTGTGCAAACCATAGGATACATCAGGCTTCCTATAGCTGAAGCACAGGGCACTCTAGCCATAACATTTCTGTCTTGCTCTGTAGTGGGCGAGTGCTCCTTAGATAATTTAAAGTGATAAGCTAAAGGAGTACTCACAGGTTTTGCATTTTCCATGTTAAATCTCTTTAACACCTTTTTCACATATTCTTCCTATGACAAAGTCAATATATCATCTTTTCTCTCAATCCTCATTCCTAAGATTTGTTTGGCAGCTCCCAAATCTTTCATGTCAAATTTTTGAGATAATTCATTTTTTATCTTTAGGATTTCCTGTTTGTTCGCACCTGCTACAAACATATCATCAACATATAACAGTAAAATAACATATGAGTTACCTTGAGACCTTATGTAGCAACAATGGTCTGCCTGACATCTCTGAAACCCACTGC
>JBBMKA010000018.1:2875969-2918702 GCA_037833695.1 Sechiopsis laciniata
AACAAAATCAAAAGAACAATCACAAACCTGAAGGGAGTGCGAATCAGTGAATGGAAAAATTGCTAGGTTTAGGAAGGTGATGGAAAAATCGCATATGGTAAAAAATGGGAGGTTGTATTCTTTTTGAGAAGAAGGAAAAAAGTGAAAAAAAATAAGCCCTACGAACACTTTTCATTTTTTATATGTTCTTTTTAAAAAAATATATACATTAAAAGGCTTTTCTTATGGTTCGAACCAAGAACTTTTTAAATGGAGGTTTTAATGACTCTAAAGTATAATCATAAATATCTAAAAATAAGGGTATTTCTACTTTTTTTCTTCAGCGCCCGTTTTTTCCTCTTTAATGACACTTTTTTTTCATTTTCTCTTGTAAAGTTATTTTGGAGAGTGTCATGGTAGGTGAGTTTTTTAGTAGTGAGTAGTGAGCACAAATTCCTCTAAATGAAGAGTTAACCATCTTACAAACTCTTAAACTTCAATAAGAGAATTGGCTAAGCAACTACTTAATCTCCTACCTAATAGATAATGTACAATCAATAAACTTATTAGGTTAAAATGTCTTTAACAACTACAAGTTATTTCTTATAAAGAAAATACTAATAGACTCGAACTTACTTACATTTTAAGACTTATCTACAAGTTTATAGATTCATTATATACATTATAAAGTTTTGAGATTTAATAGACTTAAACTTAAACATTTAAGGTAAGTAAAAAAAATTAATTAGGTGCTTAAAGATGATTTTTTTTTTTTTTTTTTTTTTTTTAGATTACAACAATTTAGGGGTGGGGAGACTCGAACCCAAGACTTTTAAATCATTAGGTGTACATTGATGTCGCTAAGCTACTACTCTTGTTGGTGGTACTTAAGATGATTATAACTTTACTTTCAATACATTTAAGGTAAGCAAAAGAAATTGGGTATCAAACTATCCTACTTAGATTGTATGTACGGTTTATTTCCATAAAAGAAATTTCTAAATTTTCACATCTACATAAAATTAGATCATCTTTTTTATCAGCTTATTCTTAATTTATCTAATTGTTATGTTTTAGTTCTTCTCCTCTGATTGCCAAATGACAAAATCTAAATTTTGAAAACCTCCAAATAATAGAAAAATTGTATCTAAATTTTCACATTCACATAATACAAGCCAATTTCATTTTGCCCAAACAAATTCATTATGAACGAAGGAATTTATACCCTACAATCCAATTTGTATACCCCTACAAATTATTTAAATTATTTGAATAAAAATAGGGCAGTTGGCAACTCAATTTAAACGAAAAGATAAGGATATAATAGTAAATCACTCAACCACAGTTACATGCTTGCAAGCTTTATAATTTAATCTCATAAGAGTATGCTTATGATTTAAGGGTTGTGTGGGAATCTCCAGCTCCAATAATCTTAATTTTTGGAGCGTAGAGCAACAAGTTGTTGAAGCAATTTCTTGATATTGGCATGGGAGGAACCGGCTTCATCCTCCACTGCCCAGCGCGCGAGCCTTCCCAATTCTGCAGCCCTTTGTCTGGCCTTCTTTCCCTTCTCTCCGATCATCAGTTCTCTAACGCTAGCACTTATATTTTCCCGGGAATATATCAAATCTTTATTTTCTCCTTTTTCAATCCAAATCCCAATCCCCAGCCCTTCCACCACATATTTGGCATTCATTTTGTGATCCGGCATGATTGGCCACGCTAGAATGGGCACCTCTGCTGCCAAGCTCTCTATCATTGAGTTCCACCCGCAATGGCTCAGAAACCCCCCAATTGCCTTGTGGAATAGCACCTCAACTTGATCAATAAACCCCCTCACAATCACCCCTTTTGACCCAACTCCTTTTGGTGCACTCCAACTCTTCGACCGAATCACTAGCACGTACGGGTGCCCCGATTCCTCCAGTCCAACCGCCAGTGCCTCTAGCTGTGCCTCTGTCAACGTCGACAGTGAACCAAATGCTACATATATAACCGCCTCTGCCTCCGCTGCACGTGCGTCCAGCCACTTCATCAACCAAACATATTCATCATCATCTTCGTTGTTCCTATTTTTGGTTGCTGCCTTTGTTTGTCTTCCATATAGGAAACTAGGACCAAGACACCAAGCTTTCGCCTCATTTACGTAAAACGACTCCAATGCCGAAACGTGGTCGACTTCGAGCTCGAGAAAGGTATTCGAGAACACCCCCCAACTCTTCGAATCCGCCTCGTTTGCCTCTGCCATGAATTTCACAAATGGGTTGGTATCGGAGTCCGGGGGCATATTGATATCAGGGACATCAGGAATGAAAGGCAAATTGGGCAAGTGGCGGCGGACAATATCAGACATATGGGAAGAAGAAGTAGCTGTGTAATTTGAATTCGCCATAATAGTTTTGTTGATGAGCAATGGCACAATGCCAGTAGCATGGAACACCAATCTCGGGACGCCGAACTGTCGGCAAATCTCGAGAGTCCAACCAAGGAAGTGGTCGGAGACGACGCACAAAGGGAGCTCGCCCGAATCCGCCATGGATTGGAGGAGTTGTTGGAAGGGGTTGTGGAGGTGGATGGATGTAGTGAGAAAAGACACAAAGAATTCCATGGAAGTAATATCTGAGAGGTTTTCCAAATGGTTAACCTCAGAAAGGCCATCAATGGCTGGCAAATGAAGCTCCACAAGGGATATGAGGGGAAAGCCCTGAATTTTGGGAGAAATGTGTTTTAAATTTGATGGAATTGTCACAATGGTCACTCTAACTTGTTGAAGAGAGAACCCTTTTGCCAAATCTATCATTGGAAGAGTGTGGCTGTGAAACATGAAAGGGAAGATGACAACATGAGAGTTTGCTGGTAAACTCATTGATGGTTTTCTTCAGATCAGACAACAAAGATGATGACAATATAAAAACTTGCTCCATCCATTTGTCAATGTGTTATTTATATATACAAAAAAATTTGGTAGTTAGATACTAAAGATGGGATATTGAATCCGTTAACTTTTTAATTATAATAACAATGATACAGCTAAACTTCTTTTTTTTTTTTTTTTTTAAAAAAACTCCAGATCAATAACTATTTGTTTGTTTTACTATAATTCGTAGTACTTCTTGGATTGCATTTTTGGAAAAAAATAAATAAATAAATAAACTTTAGGTTTCGAACAAAATCTCTATTTGGTTTATATGTTTTAAACCCAATATTTTTATGTATCATATTTCAATACTCTTCGATTTTAGTGGTTGAAATAACAAACCGTTAAAGACATAATGAAAATTGATTAAGATGATGATTAGATTTATAATTATTTTTATAAGTAAGACGGATTTTAAATTTTAATTTTTTTTTGTGAATATTTTAAATTCTAATATAGTGATGATGTGATTATTTTTTTAGAGATACTTACCAAACTAATCAAATCTATAAAGTAATTACAAATATGGTCGCTTTAAAAAAAATTACAAAATATAATTATGAGTATTAATAAGTATTATCACATACTTTTTTATAATATTAGTATTAATGAAGTATTTATAATACATAATAAGTATTAATGAGTATTTATAATATACTATTAACACCTATTAATAATTATAGAGGTAAATACTTTAAAATTTGTTCTACATTTGTAATTACTTTGTCTGAAAATTTTATTCACTATAATTTCTTTATTTTTATTTTATTATGTATAAATAAAAATTAAAAAAAATTAAAAAATAGTGTTTAATTTTAAAACATTGATATCAAATAGTAATTTCACCTAAAAATCTGAATTATTATTACTATTTTTCTAAAAATAACGTTGATCTCATGCAATATTATGGTTGATTAAGTAAAATCAAATTTAATATTTTACAAAAACAAGTTTTTAAAAAAAAAAATACATTATAAATTGACTCCCTTGGAATTTTTGGATTCCGGGTGGAGTGCTTACATTTAAAATATAGATGAGGAGAAGAAAAAGTGGAAGTACAGTAATTTGAAGTTTGCTTTGGTTATGGGTGGACATGGGTTAGGTTGGGTTGGGTTGAGGGGGTTTTCAACCCAACTCAAATTTTCGGGTTGATAATTTTTCAACCCAACCCAACCCTTATATTTTTGAGTTTGGTTGGTTTGGGTTATCGGGTCCAATAATAAATATCTTTTTTATTAAATTAGTCCTACATTATATATAAACAAAATACAATCTTCAATGAAGGTAATGAAATGAATATAAATATACAATAATGGTTCATATAGAAGATTCGAACTATAAAACATAAAACAAATAAATAATTAAAATAAAAAATTAGATGACATAATTCGACTTTCATAAAATAAATATATAATTAAAATCAACAAAGATATTTTACATAATTTGACTATATATTTTATCATAATACATAAATTATAAAAATTTGAAAAAATATTAAAGAATATGAGAAATAAAAATTCTAACAATAATAATTAAATAAAACAATATACGCATATATAATTATGTTATAAGTAAAAATATATATTTTTAAATTAAATAAAAATTTCGGGTTGGTCGGGTTGGGTTGAGTTAATTTTAGGTCAACCCTTGACCCAACCCAACCCATAAACATTTCATGATTTTGAACCCAACCCAACCTAAAAATGTTTTTAACCCAACTCAAACCGTCAAATTGGGTTGGGTTGGTTCGGGTTATTCGGGTTTCGGGTTGTTTGAACCCCCCTAACTTTGGCGATTGACATTTAGAAAACAAGTGGAAAGAAAACCTTATTTAAATATTGATATTTAGAAGAAAAGAGTAAAAAAAAAATCTTATTTCAAAATGGAAATGAAAGAAGAACTCTAATGAAAATTTTATCGAAAAAATTGGTGGCAGGTTAGATTTTTGTTAGAAGAATAATAATTTTTTCTAATTATATTATTTCATTTATTTTAATTTTAATTTGTATAATTAGACTTTTAATTTCTAATCCCATATATAAAATTTGACAATGATTGAACTAACAAAAAAAAATATTATTATTTTTGCAAATTGAAATTTTCTCATTCAAATAATTTTTTTTTTTTTGTTAATATGAAAAAAGATAGTACGACAAATTGGAAATAACTTATTTTTCTTTTAATTTAGAACTTTATAGTTGAATTTATAATTTTTAATTTAATTCCCCATGTGTTTATCATTATTAAACTAAATAAAAATCATAAATTTATATTATACAATCTTTATAAATTCAACTTTTCTCATTCTAGTAAACTTTTGTTAGTACCGAATAATAAAAATGAAATTAAAAAAGATTACATAATTCTTTTAATTTTGATATTTATAATTAAATTTAATAATTTCTATTCAAAACATAATATTATTCAACTAAATAGAAACTATAAATTTAAATTATTATCATTACAAATAAACTTTATTAGTTTATCGGACTTTCTTCATGAATAATTAAAAAGTTAAAAAAAAACTTTGTGAATGTTAAAACTTTAGGGAAAAAAATCAAATATAGTAAAAAACTAACTCCATCAAGTTAAACGAATGAGTTTAATTAAATCCATAAAATTAATAATTTCAACTAAGTGTTCAATCAAATTAAGTTAAAGGATTCAATCAAATTAAACCGATTGAAAACAATCAAATGAGATTGATTAAAAAAACAATAAAAATTCAATATTTTACTTTGTATTAAATATTTTTAAAATGGGCTATAATTAAAATTTAAAAAATATTATAATTTGTTATCTATAATACATTTCCTTAATTTATATTAGTTTTGGGTGGATATGACATTTAAAAAATAATAATAATAATCTAACAAAATATAAATATTTTTTATTTTTTTAAAATTTGATATTTACAAATTCTAAATCATTATAATTATAGTTCAACTAAGTGGAACTATAAAGTTAAATTAAAGAGTGAAATTACAATAAAAAGAATTAAGAAAAGATTAAGATTTTGATGGGTTTAATATAAAACTTGATAAGATCGGTGACACAATTAGTTATCTGATTCATTTCTATTTTTTTTTTAATATGTGATTCAATGGAAATTTTTCAACTTGAAAACAAACGCACGACATCCTAAGATTATGACGTGTTCAATACCTTGCACACAAAAAAAGGAGCTTTGGTCTAATTCAACGTTTAAAACGTGTAGCCTTTATTTCAAGGAAGAAAAAAAACGTTTGCCATTACAAAACAAAGGTTACATCCCGCCAAAATGGGAGTAAAATTTTTAAAATTTTAGTTTATATGGTTGGAAGAAAGTTAGAATTTAACATTTATATAGTTTTAAAAATTAAATAATTTTAATTTTTATAATTTGAAAATTTTGTATTTAGCTTTTAAGATTTGATGAAATCTAAAATGTAATTTTTTTTTTTTTTGTAGATGCCTAAAATATAATCTTTGTCATTTGTAATCGCCAGAGAACTAAATATGTGGAAATTCATTATCATACATAAATTATATGATCATTTTTTTCAATTAGTTACTTAAATCTTCATTTTCATCATTAACATATGAATAACTAATTTCAAGTACTTAATTAGCTAATAATTTACATGAAATGACTATTTTTTATATTTTATCATATTATAGAATCTAAATTCTAATTTTTAGAACTATAACAACTACCTTCTAACTATAAATTATGAAGACTATATTCTAATTTTTTAAATAACAAAATTCTAATTTTACAGTATGGGCAAACTTATAATTTACTCAAAATAAGTTGTCTTAATTGTTCCTTAAACTTTTAAACTTAGTCTAAAAAATACTGGTAATTATTGATAAAAATGGATATAATCCATGGATCATTGAAGTTTTTGAGTTCTACAGTTTTAAGGGTTTTTTTATTCAGTGTGTGGATTTGGAGAACCAAATCTTCATTTTTAATAAATTAATATCAATTTTTTTAATGTTATAAATTTTCGTGTAGCAAGTTTAAAGATGGAGAGTTTTTTAAAAGAAAAAAAAAATGTTCAAAGATGGAGTTAACTATTTGTTTAATATATTTTAACTTATTATCAAATTAATATGATTTCAACAAACAAAATAAATAAAGATGATACAAAAAAAAAAAAAAAAAACAAGTTGTGATAAAAGATAAGTTAGGCTAAGATTGAATCTTGCCACGTCTTATTTTCTGTCCTTTTTTGTCTTGAACACACTCTACGTTTATATTCTACACTTTACGCCATTTGATATTGAGTTTCTTAACTTTTTTTTTTTTTTTGTTAAAAGACAATATCCAATCCTTTTTATGCAGAATTTTCGACCCAATTATCTGTAGTTCATCACAAAATTTTGAAGTTTAATTTTCGAGGATTTGATGAATCAAGTATTGGGGAACCCACTGTTACATAAGTTCATGCGGATCCAACAATCAATAAAGGGCCACAATCAGTTGATAGAATCTATGATAAGTTCCAAATAATTATATTTATTGGATCAAATTTTACTATATTTGGATTGAATATTGTGGTTAATTATGGGAATTATGCCTTGTTTAATCTCTGTGATAAACTTCCAAAATAATAGTTAAATGGTTTTTATTTTAGATTTTCGGTGTGAATTTAGAATAAAATAAAACAGAAAAAAAAAAAGATATTGAAAAAAAGTTTAAAAAAAGATTAAAGTGGCGGCTGCCACTTTGAAATATAAAAAGGAAATTATGATTTGGGCTCAATTTTGAGTCCAACATTCTAAAAATACCACCGTAGGGCATTTTTCTCTAGTTTTCTATATATATATATATATATATATATATGTGTGTGTATATATATATATATGTGTGTATATATATATATATATGCGTGCTTGCAGGCAAGTGGATGGAAGAAGACAGACGCAAATTAGGCGGTGCCGCAAGTTGGAACTAAGGAAGGAGCCGCAAATTTCAATTGGAAGAAAATTTAGAGAAGATCCTGCAACGAGCGAAGAAAGAAAGTGAAGTACAGAGATGATTTCCGATTTGCTACAAACTTAAATTCAGTTTTGTATTTAATATTGTTAGTTATTTATTTTTCTTTGAGTTATTTTATAAACATTGATTTGTTGTTTTCTATTATGAGTAGCTAAGTTTTAATTCTAATTCAAGGGTAGTTTCAATTTAATTGTAGTTTTGTGAGGCTTTGGACCAAATATAATTTTCTTTTAATTCAAAGGTTATTTGTTTCTTGTTTTTATTCTTGATTGATTATTAGTAAATTGAATTGACGCCTTAGTTTGTTATCAATTAATCTATGCTATAAATGATTTCGTGATAAGTTATTGTTTCGAATGATTGTAAATTGTAATTAGGAGTCGGCTCATGTGTGTGTGATTGTGGCTTTTCCAAATTACATAGCTTGCATGATAGGCTCTAGGGAAACAAATAAACAAAATTAATTAATTTGTAGTCATCTCGGTTAATTGATTTTGGTTTAGTCGTTCTCATTAATTTAAATGTTGTTATTTAATTAATAGGAACGTTATCGTGCCCAATCAATTGAATAATAAGGTTTGAGTTTGATGTTGGGTCAGAGTCAATAAAATAGGAAAACAATTGCCTATTGTGGCTTTTCCAAGTAGATAGACTAATTCATTGAATTCAAGAAATTTAAATATTATTTTGGAGCCTATGATCAAAACTACAGTTGGATTAAATTAAACCCTTGAATTGGAAGTTCTCGCTAAATTGTTTATTTGATTTACTTTTATTGTTTTACATAGGATTTCATTCAAAATATTCAAAACCCCCTTTTTTATTTGTTTTTAACATTGAGAAATTAATTCATAGCTCATTTGAGATTGGACCTGGTTCCACTATTTCTACAAGTTAGAGTTAGTAAATCAGTATTTATTTTGGAGGGCTTCGACAACCTTGCCAATCTACACCTATTACAGTTGCATTCAATGGAGTATGGGATGAAAGAAACGTGTATTCAAATTACAATACACCATGTGTGGATATTGTTTATGGATATACAATATCTCAACTTTTATCGCTCATTATTCCGCAACTCGAATTGAATGAAAGTTCTAAAGTTTCTAGCTTATATCTTTCCAAATAAGGGGCTGAGAAAGGCAAGAGTATAGTCCTAACGAAACGAAGACAGAGATGTATAGTTTATGTACAATAGATTTGTAAATGGAGTGTATACTTGTTATGTTTTTGTTAATCGATCCTTCGTCTTCACCATTAACAATTTTTATGGTGGTTAATGTCTCTCACACACCCCAATACAACAATCATCCTAATTCCAAGTAAAGGTGCTTTAGGTGAGTTAAATGCATTGTTTTTTTTTTTTTTTCTTTTCTTTTTTGTATCTTTATTTTCGTCAGTAGTATAGTTCAATATTATTCATTTAGAGAGATATATACTGTTATGTAAGGTAATATATGGTCTATGGTAGCAGTCACTTCACATTTTCAAATTTTAAAAATTTAGCAATTTAGACTTTTGTTTTTGTTTTTTCTTTTAATTATTATTTGAGTTTCTTATTAGTGAAGTCAAATAGGATTTTTTTTTTTTTCCAATTTTAAAGATTTTTTTGCATATAATGTTGCAAAAAATCAAAATTTGAAAATTAAAAAAAATGGAAATAAAACTTGGGTATAAATATCTATATTAATTTTGCATAATAATAATTTATTTTCAAAATTTTTAAATAGATATTCATTTAAAGTCTAAAAGATTTTAATTTCAAATGTTTCCTAATTTTAGACAATTTTGTGATTGTTCCAATTTTTTTAATTTCAATTTTTTTTTGTTCGAATATAGTTTTACAAACTTTTTTTCTATTATATAAATTGCATTTTACCTTTTCTTCATTTAATTTCATGTCTACTTCATAGTAAGAGAAAATTTTACTCGTCATAGTGTTCGTCCTCATCGCATGATTTCACCTAAAAAGTCTATCTTTATATATATATATATATATATAAAAAAACTCTTTGTAGAAGAGCCTACATTCTAGGATACTTGTTTACATCATAACCACTTTCAATATTTAATTATTTTTATTTCTAATATCTTATTTTTTTTTATTCAAACTCACATTAAATTTATAAAAAAAATAAAAATAAAATAATAAAATAAAAAACAGATTTTAAACCAACTAACCACCATATCTCCTATTTTATTGCTAATTCAAATTAAATTTTGAAAAATACCTAGTAGTAAACATAGTCGAATAACCGAAAGTTGATTTGTTAGGAAAAATTATTTCTGACGCCGAAGTACAAAATCCCCCCCTAAATCGGGATTTTGTTTTGCGCCATTCCAAAACAAACACAAACACACACAACATTTTTTCGTGAAGAATAATGCAAACTTACCTGATTTCTTAGTGGGAGAAGTCTTAGTCGGAGGATAGAAATCAAACACGTCGGTGGTGTGGAAGAGGAAAAAACTCAGACATCCGATAAGGAAGCTCGCCTCTTATGGTGTGGAAGATGACGAAACTCAGACACACTGCTGAGAAAACTCGCCTCTTATGGTGTGGAAAAGGACGAAACTTAGACACGTTAGTGAGAAAGCTCGCCTCTAATGGTGTGGAATAGGACAGAACTCACACATGTCGGTGAAGAAGCTTGCCTCTTATGGCATGGAAGAGGATGAAACTCAAAATCTTCATTGGATGTAGTCGAACGTGCTTCTTCGAAAGGGAGTTGGCACACTGTTGCGGAATATCCAAACACACAAATTAAGAAAATAATAATTAAATGAGAATGATGACGTGGAATGTTATGGCTTCGCCGAAGCAAAACCTCAGCTCAAGTTTAAGCGAAAGTGTATGTGTGATTCCTCAAGGTTGTGCAACTATCCACAGTCTTGTTGTAGCAAGTTTTAAAGTAAGTAAAAGTCATCTACACAGGGATTAGTGATTAATGTCATGCTTAAGCAAAATTAGAGAGTCATGGTAACATGGGGAAATTATTGTGATGGAGCTAAACTAAGTTTGCTAAAATAAAGTTTGCTAAAGCGAAATAACTTTGCTAGAGCAAAATTACTTGGCTAAAGCGAAATAAATACAAGGCACAAATGACAAGGTAAGTAAAATGCAAAGAATGAAGAACTAACGTTAATCAGAAGACATCGGAAGGAGGCTAGGTGTAAGAGCTTGTTTTTTTTTTTTTTTTTTTTAATACTATTATGGTTATGATTATTTTTCTTTCTTAATAATGTTTCCCTTTGTTTTGCCTATTTGTTTTGAGAATTTAAATTTCATGCTTTTAGGGATAGGTTTTTAGGATTTTTGTGGTGCTTTTAGAGCTTTTCCTTAAATGGAAAGCTCTCTTTTTCTATTTAAATGAGTGAATAGTGTCTTCCCTCTTCAAAGAAATCCATCTAGCCGTTAAACACCCCCTCCCCTTGAGATCTGCGCACAAAAACCCACAACTCAGCCCTTTCCACCGTCGCCACCAGTCGCCTGCCACGTGGCACCATCCCCGCCATCCACGCGTCTCCCTCCCTACGAGGCTTGTCACACGCCCAGCTGCCCCAGCCGACAGCTCAGCCTCCTCGCGTGCACCCGCCTCGACGCAGCAGCCGTCTTCACCTGCACGCGAGCTTCGTCAACTTCGTCGTTCGTGGCTTGCAAGCTCCATCAGCTTCGTCATTCGTGGCTTGTGAGGTCCATTTTGGCCAAGCCTTGTGCAACGCGTCGCCGCCGACCCAACCTCCAACCAGCCGCAGCCATCTCTTTTACGCAAGCGCGAGCAAGTCTCACGCGTCCTTCCCTTTCACCGTGGGTTTTGTTCCAAATGAGTCCCTAAGTTCATTTTCTGCCTTATCTCCCTTGGTATCTTGTTCTTCCCTGCTTGTAAGTCTCTTCTTTAGCTATTTTCCATTCAAAACCCTTTGTTTTTCCATGGATTCTGGCGAAACCTTCAAGCTCAATCACACCTTCTTTTGTAGATTATCGAGGCAAGAGAGCTTCATTTAAAAATCTTAGATTGGATCTGTAATCTAGAGACTGAGACCTTCAAAACGATGTATGACCCTCTCCTTTTTGCGGCCACGCGCTGCCGCCGTGCTCCGGTGAGGTGTTTCCTGACAGTAGCTTCTCCTCCTTCCCGTGATCCTAACCTCCTTTGTGGCTTGTTTAGCTTGTCACTAACGAACGCTCGATGTGGATTTTATGTCTAGATGACCCGGGAACTTTCTCAGCTAGCGGGGTTTCTTTGGTGTTAGGTCGAGTCATCGGAGAGGTAAGGGGTTTCACTATGAGCTGGGTGTGCCAATTTCATAGCAAGTAGTGGCATGACTAGGGCATTTTGAACTAGAACACGATAAAATGCATGTTCGGTACTTGAATGTTTATTTTATGCATGTTCTGTTGTGCATAGCATGTTAGAGATAGTTCTGTTCTAGGTCCCCTACTCTTTTGATCATAACCTTACGTGATGGTGATGATTGACTGGAATAATTGTAGAACATGCATCTAGTGTTGGATTGTGTATTTTTTTGAACCATGGACCATGCTGTAATCTCGTGATAGTTCAGGGACTCGTGTGTCTGCTAATAGTTTTATTCTTGTTATGTTACACTCGTTTGGATCGTATATGCCATGTTGTTACTTTTACTTGTTCTCCGTTATGTACGTGGGAAGAGAGCCAGACATGACCCCCTTGACCCGACACCTACGACAACGGCCTGGTACATGAGAATGAGGGTAGTCATAACCTGCTTGACCTCGAAACCTACTGGAAGAGGCCACTGAGACAATGATGGCGCAGAGAGATGTATGTCGGTGCGCCTGCATGCCCGAGGTTTAGGGATTCTATGTTGTTTTTTCTCACTCGTGGCCCTCTGTACTATGTTCATATGTTATGTACGGCATTCTTGTATGTCATTGCTGACACGACTTGAGTGTTGTTGTCTTGCACGAGGTTCAGGGATGCTGTGTACTCCCCTCCCTCATGGCGAGTCCCTAACAGCGGTCAAGCTACCCCGAGACATTAGTGTATGTCTCCGTGGGCACGGTATGGGACTTGTCCCGACCCGAGGTTTAGGGAACTTGTGTGTTACCCTCATTCGCGGTCCTTTCCTGACAGAGGTCAGAGGACTTGTTGGAATTCATATATGCCCCTGTTGTCACGATATGAGTATCGTCTTCCTAGGTGTTTGGTTAGTGGAGCGACCCTATTTTGTTTGGATTGTGTTCTTAGCTCAAGTTTTCGAGTCCTGTTAGTGCTTGCATGATTTCCCCCATAGTGAACTTCTTACTAGGTATATATATATATATATTTATATTTATTTATTTATATATGTACTCGTTATTTTACCGCTTTCAGTTATTTTGGACTCATATCATGTTTTAGTTTTAGACTATTTTGTTGATTTTATGCTTTATGACTTTTCATGGGATCCCCAAACTTCGTTTTAGAACTGTTTCCATCTTTTTTAGACTATCTATTTTATTTCACGAAATGAGAATGCATGTCGTGCCGTCTATCTTAAATTTTTGTCAAGTCATGCATGAGTAACGTCCCCATTAAAGTCCTTTAGGAAGTCGGGTCGTTACACTAGGACTTTTCGGAGTATTATGCTAAAGCGAAATGTCATTATGCTAAGAAGCAAACTACTGATGTATTACTCTTGGCTCTCTCGAACTCTAGCGTTTGCCTCTCTCGAGCTCTTAGTTCGATTCTTTCGAACTCAAACAACAATTAACTAAACAATCAACATTAGGAAAACCTTATCTCTAAGTGTTCTTTAATTAGCAATCAAAGCTTAGAAGTCCTAATGTTATACATGCAAGTTCGCTCTATTTCTATTCTCTCGAAGCAAAATAGAGCTAATACAAATGTTTTGTCAGACGAAATGTATTATAAGTTTAACACGGCAAGTATAATAGTTTGACATCTTGCTACATCTTCGCTTAAACAAAATACACCTACTCGCCTACTTCCTTCCAATGATAAACTTAGCTACTCATTATGATAAATAGATTCAAAGAAAAGTAAAAAACTAAAGTTCATCTTCATTCGAATAATAAAATAACAACATTGCTTATAAAAATATGCTAAAGAAAAAATAAAGTAAATACAAGAAGAAGAAACAAAGTTTAGAAGAAGTCTGGTCAGAATCACAAAACAGCAACTCTGAACCCAGCTCCAGCTAGGTTAACTACGACTATGCTAAAGCTGAACTTCTGAGCAACTGAAAATAGAAAAATAACTAAAGGTAAGGAAATTTGGCCAGAAAGAAAAGTTAGACGATTTCTCCAAAAAATAGAGGATCTCTTCGGAAAATGGAGGACGGGCTTCAACAAAGATGAAGAGCTTCTATTTATAGAGCTGGCTCCAGCGACAAGGCTCTGACACTCTCTGCTCCATGATCTGCCTTGTCCCCTTGGACCACTTCTGACACTCTCTGCTTTATTTCGCTGCCAACTTGCTCCACGATCTCACATACATGTCCTTTTGGCCAGAGCGGTCAGTGAGCAATTGCTACGATTGAAAGGCTTTTCTCGAATCTTTGACACGCGTCTTTCACTTTAGATATTTTTCCAAGCACCCAATCTCACTGGATTCCATTTCGCCTAAGCGAAACTTTTAGCATCTACACATTTCGTCCTTAGATTTGCTGCAGCAAAATCAAAATATTAAGTTTATAGAATTCATACATGAAGTTCACACATTCATGCACTTTTTCTACAACAAACCTCTAAAATATTATACTTAACAGAAAACTATAGGATTTTGCATTTCACCCAATTAGTTATGCTAAAGCGAACAATCTTAGAGAAATCTTTATATGATGTAGTGAATTTTCAGTGAAATACTATTAAACTTAGCCATTAACTCTCAATTCTTGAGAGTTATCACACCCCCAAACTTACCTCATTACTCGTCCTCGAGTAATGACTAAATTTAAATTGGGAAACTTTGCTAATCTCACCTTGCAACAGCGAAACAATTGTTTATCAATTTCGCTAAAGCAAACAACAATCAATTCAAAGAATTCAAGTAAATTTCTAAGCTAAGCTATTTTATAACTGGACCATGCTAAGCAATGTTTTAAATTCAAAGTACTCCATTTTGTAATTTCGCTCCAGCACGCCACTCAAGCAAACCCATTTTTAGCCTAGAACTTTTGCTTCGTGGTTCTGATAACCTTCACTCTCTAATAGGAATTAATCACTTGCTTTAAGCTTTTTCGCTCCCTTTACAATTGGTACTTCTCATCTTTTACCGAAGTGAATGCTCTCTTTTTACAGCTCGTTGGTAGTCCCTCACTTACGTTTCCTACTATCGCTTGCTCAATTTTCATCGACTGTTTGATATAATGATAGGTACATGATGTTAGAGCAAACGACAGTGGAGAAATCTAGAAACTTAGGCTTTTCACCCTTTGATTCACTTCGCTCTCGCATTTTTGTGTTTTGGGAATTTTAAAATTTTATCACCCAGGGCTTTGCTTGCATTTCTCTCATTTTGCTACAATAAAATGGCTACTAGCCAATTAAATTTTTTTTCTTT
Source organism: Sechiopsis laciniata (assembly GCA_037833695.1). NCBI lineage: Eukaryota > Viridiplantae > Streptophyta > Magnoliopsida > Cucurbitales > Cucurbitaceae > Sechiopsis > Sechiopsis laciniata. Next base: position 2,891,400 of record JBBMKA010000018.1, read on the forward strand.
GTTCCGCCACTCTTAAAGCATTTTAAAATTTCGCTTGGGCAAACTTTTAGAGCATTTTGAAATTTTGCTTGAACAAACTCCACCCTCAAACTTAAACTTTTCATTGTTCCAATGAAAACGCTCATAGCCCCAAACTTAAAGTTTGCAAAAAGTTTAAGGCTTGGATTATGCTCTTATTAGGTTAGCTCTTGCTAACAATCTCCTCAAAATAAAATTTCTAGACTTAATGAACTTTGCGAATGCAGACCGCGACTCCTTACAAAACTTCGCTCTCATTCTTTTAAAGACATTGTGCTAGCATCGAAGAGTTATAAATTAAACTTGGCAAAGAAATAAACCTGACTTGCTAAAAAAGATATGTTCTTTAGAATTCTCAAAATGATAAACATTGTATAATGGTGAAGCAAACTTCGATGGCAAAAAAACTTTTAACGCATGCAAAATTTTGTCAAAAGATGAAGTTCACCAGCTTCTTTCTATCTAAATTAGCCAAAAGAAATAAAATACATATTCACACAAAAATGAAAAGATTAAAAGAAAAAAAAACCACGAGTTAGCAGAGAGACTACCCTTTTCATTTTCTGACTTGGCCGCCTCTTCTTTTGATTTCACCTTAGCAAAGCCACGTTCGCTATCACCAGCGCTTTAGCGTCAACATCGGTTTGCTTGTAACCCATCCATGCATCATCCGCTACAGCCGTAGGCTTTTCAAAAGCCTTAGCCACCCATCAATCAGCGAACTTCCTCTGGGCTACCCCGTTGCTCCAGCAAACTCTGAGATTGGTGCTAACACAATGGCCACAGAAGCTGCGTGCTCTCTTGGGGAAAAATCTTTCGCTCACTAAAAAACAAACAATTAAAGCAAAACTATCCAACTCCTACTTAACTACTTCAAAATCAAACAAAAACATAAAGCAAAGCAAAATTACTATTTCTACTAACCTGGCCTGGAGCAATTTTTATGAAATAAGATTTGCTTGTACCTTTTCTCCAACGAAATTGTTACCACAGGTTTGAATCTTCAAGCGAGCCTTTGGCCATATTATGATTTTCTGTTTAGCCCCTTTTTGATGACTTGCTTGAGCCTTCTTTGTTACTCATATAATACCGCATTATCATCCTTAACAGAGAGCACCAGCAAACACATGAGATTTCCACATTGAGCATCATTACCTCCCTCGATCGTCAAGTTTTTCTCTTGAATTTTTCTAATTGCTTGGTTTTGCTCCACCAAGAAGTTGTCAAAGTACGCTCTGTCATTCCCCTTCATTATCAATCTTTGAGGGCATGGAGGTAGAGGAGTTTCAAGCATGGAAAAATTCTCCTTGGATCTTTCTTCATTTTGATTCTTAGGCTCTTGGGATAGATCTTCAGCTATGGACTCTTTTTCTTCTTCCAAAGGATTTTGCTCAGATTTTGCTTCCTCAAATGCTACAACGAAAGTTTCTGTCTTCTTAGGTTCTTCTTTGGTTTCCTCATTATCAGTCAATGCCTCATCATCTTTCAATGCTACATCTTGAACTTGCTCGTCCCCATCTCTATCTGATATCTCATTGCTTGCGGGAAGTTTGTCTAGATGGTATTGTTCAAGTTCATCGACTGATTGAGTCGCTTCATCTTCTTGGTTGGTCAAAGTAGTTTGCTAGCTTTGAGAGACAACGCCCATTCTAGCGATGCTCGCTCTAAGAAAATTTTTCAATGAAGCGTCTGGATTATGCTGAAACATAGGCTGCTGAATGAATTGAAAATTTGCAACCGCATTCACTAGAGCATAATCAAAGTTGGCAAACTCAGGATTTGAGGCTTAATGGGCTTGAAAGATAAAGTCATTCTCTGTTATGGATTCCCTAATTAAGCTTTCCAAGGGGATTTCAAAGTTAAGAGCGAAATGAGGATTCGCTTGAGCACTAGTTGAAGCATAATCTAAAAAAGCGAATTCAATATCTGCATTGTGATGCTCGAATCCTTGCTGATGTTGAATACCAAACTCAATGGGATGGCTCATTCCTTCATAATCATAGGCATTCGAATAGGGATCGCTCATGTGTATAGAATTTTTCATGCGCTCTTCATACACAGTAGAATAAAGATTTTCAGGGTCATTCTTGCAAATGTGGTTGTCTCTACAAAAATCATGGCTCTGAAAGCTCATTAGGGTAAACGTGGAAACATTCTTCTCATGCCAAGCGAATTCTAAAATTGGCTGCTCTCATAAATGATTCGCTTGGGCGAAGTGTGGCATAGCCAAATTTTTCTCTTCGCGAATAGGGTTAGGCGAAAAATTGGGGTCCCATGGTTGATTTTGCTGAACAAATGCTTCTTCAACATACTTATTAGGATAGATGAAGTTACAAAAATCACTTTGATAATCATCCATCTTCCTTCAATTTTCCAAGAATTTACTTTGCTCGGGCGAAAAATCAATTATGAACTTCAACTCCGCGTATTAACACACCTACAACAGAGGCAAAAATCAATTGCTAGCTCTTTAAATTAAGCACTACTCTCAAAATGACACTTGAACAAAAATTAATGTCACTAATCCCCGACAACGGCGCCAAAAACTTGTTGCGTAATATCCAAACACACAAATTAAGAAAATAATAATTAAATGAGAATGATGATGTGGAATGTTATGGTTTCACCGAAGCGAAACCTCAGCTCAAGTTTAAGCGAAAGTGTATGTGTGATTCCCCAAGGTTGTGCAAGTATACACAGTCTTGTTGTAGCAAGTTTTAAAGTAAGTAAAATTCATCTCCATAGGAATTAGTGATTAATGTCATGCTTAAGCGAAATTAGAGAGTTATGGTAACGGGAGAAATTATTGTGATGGAGCTAAACTAAGTTTGTTGAAATAACGTTTGCTAAAGCGAAATGACTTTGCTAGAGCGAAATAAATGCATGGCACAAATGGCAAGGTAAGTAAAATGCTAAGAATGAAGAACTAACTTTAATCAGGTTAAAGGCATTGGAAGGAGGCTAGGACTTTTAAGAGTATTATGCTAAAGCGAAATGGCATTATGCTAAGAAGCGAACTACTTATGTATTACTCTTTGCTCTCTCGAGCTCGTAGTCCGGTTCTCTCAAACTCTAACAACAATTAACTAAGCAATTAGCATTAGGAAAACCTTATCACCAATTGTTCTTTAATTAACAAGCAAAGCTTAGCAGTCCTAATGTTATACATGCAAGTTCGCTCTATTTCTATTCTCTCGAAGCAAAATAGAGCTAATACAAATGTTTTGTCAGACAAAATGTATTATAAGTTTAACATAGCATGCATAATAGTTTGACATCTTGCTACATCTTCGCTTAAGCGAAATACACCTACTCGTCTACTTCCTTCCAATGATAAACTTAGCTACTTATGATGATAAATAGATTCAAAGAAAAGTAAAAACAAAAGTTCATCTTCATTCGAATAATAAAATAACAACGTTGCTTATAAAACTATGCTAAAGCGAAAATAAAGCAAATACAAGAAGAAGAAACAAAGTTTAGAAGAAGTCTGGTCGGAATCACAAAACAGCAACTCTGAACCCAGCTCCGGCTAGGTTAACTATGACTATGCTAAAGCTGAGCTTCTAAGCAACTAAAAATAGAAAAACAACTAAAGCTAAGGAAATTTGGCCGGAAAGAAAAGTTAGACGATTTTTCCATAAAATGGAAGATCTCTTCGGAAAATTGAGGACGGGTTTCAACGAAGATGAAAGGCTTCTATTTATAGAGCTGGCTCCAGCGACAAGGCTCTAACACTCTCTGCTCCACGATCTGCCTTGTCCCCTTGGACCACTTCTGACACTCTCTGCTCCATTTCGCTGCCAACCTGCTCTATGATCTCACGTACATGTCCTTTTGGCCAGAGCAGTCGACGAGCAACTGCTGCGATTGAAAGGCTTTTCTCTGATCTTTGACATGCGTCTTTCACTTTAGATATTTTTCCAGTCACCGAATCTCGCTGGATTCCATTTCGCCTAAGCAAAACTTTTAGCATCTACACATTTCGCCCTTAGGTTTGCTTTAGCGAAATTGAAATATTAAGTTTATAGAATTCATACTTGAAGTTCACACATTCATGCACTTTTGCTACAATAAACCTCTAAAATATTATCCTAAACAGAAAACTATAGGATTTTGCATTTCGCCTAATTAGTTATATGTTAAAACGAACAATCTTAGCGAAATCTTTCTATGATGTAGCGAAATTTTCAGTGAAATACTATTAAACTTAGCCATTAACTCTCAATTCTTGAGAGTTATCACACATCTCTTATGGTATGGAAGAGAATGAAACTCAAACACGTGGGTGGATGTAGTCGAACATGCTTTTTAGGAGGGAGAGGTGTATTGATTTTTAGCTTTGTCCCACTGGGGTTTCACAAGGACACCAAATAATCCTCAACACTAAAAAATTGTGAACTCTACACTTGCAAAATAATCATTATTGGTGTGCAATGTCAGGTATGCATTTAATTGTTCTTAATTTTTGTTTATCTCGTTTAAAAAAAAATTCCAACCACCATCCAAGGCAACTTTATGTATGGATATATAAACGACTGGATGGACCCTTGGAAGGGATTTCGAAAGTTATTTTAAATTTCCTATTTTATATCTTCAACGTATTTTTTCACCTGTCGATTCTAAATTTTAAATTTTTAAATTTTTAAATTTTTTTTATTCAGATTCTAAAAGACTTAGTTAGTGTCTATATAATGGGGGTATTAAACAAATTTTATATAAAATAATAATAATAATAATAATAAATTTAAAAAAAAACACACACACACACAAAGAAAAATATAATTGTCATTTACAATATATTCATTTAATTAGAAAATTTCAAAATTTTAGATTTAGACATAAATTTAAACCACATAGAATGGTAGACATTTTATTATTATTTTCTCGTAGACATTTCTCTAATTAGCCCATTTATAAAACAAAACAATTTTCTTATTCGAGTCAGAGATTAACATTTCAAATTTGTTGTTCATTTCATATTGAGGCTCATTTGCTTTATATATATAAGAGTTTTTATATTACATAGTGGACACTTTTGATAATTGTTCTTTTTAATATTTTAATGTATGGGGTATATTTTTATCCTATATAAATTAATTCTTTTTTAAACAATATAAAATAAGAAACGAGAATTGTTATCAAACAAGTTATACTTCTAAAAAAATAAAAAATAAAAAATAGAAAATAACAAACATTACCAAACAAGTCAACGTCCCAAATATGCCTTTATTTCTTATACGGAGAGAGTTTACAAATTTAATTTGTATTAAGAGTGTTTCATCTTTAAACGTAGACAAGAGTGATAATTTTGATTGTATGGTCAGAAATTTGTTTCTGCAAACATGCTTATATTTAACTTTTGATTGGAAAGATATCATGCTTTGAATGAGAAAAGCGAAATATTCCCAAGTATTTATTTGAAGTGAGAAGGAGAATCGAAATTAATTTTATAATCAAGTATTGTATTTATACAAAATCTGTAACACCCTATTTAATTTTAAATGTTTATTTTATTTCTTTTGTTTAAAACTTATAAAAAAACCTCTAAGCTAAATTTTCAATTTTAAGTTAAGTTTCTTTTAAAAACTTATTGGTTTATGGATAAGGAATTTTATACTTTTTGGCCTAGGGTTTTCATAATACTAATGGAAATTAGTTTTGTTTATAAAAGGAATAATGTTGCATTTCTCTCTCCCTCATTCAATCCTCAACCGCCACCTCTCTTTTTCCCCTATCCACAAGCTCTATTTGTCTCCTATCCAGCCAAGGAGTGTGGCCGCGTCCCAGCCGTTCGATCAACTTCTACAACCACTGTTGGTCCTTGTCACGTGGCGACCAACGACTGGGCGGGCAACTTCCTCACGCACAGCAGATCTAGCTTGAGGCAGCTAGTACGCGACTCCACTGTCGTCTCCAGCGAAGCGGCTGCCGCGAGGGTTCTCATCCAACCACCTTTTCCCTCACGTTCACTCTCTGCTTTCCGTGGCCGGCCAAACCCGCGTTGTAGCATCTCCAGCGAGCAGCGTCTCGGGAGAGCCTCACTCGTCGTTGCAAGCCCAAACCAAGCTGAGGTCATTTTCCCTCCAGCATGTGTCGTCGGAGCGAGTTCTCTTTCGTTTCCTCTTCGATTCTCCGTCCTAATCTTCATGGGTAAGCTATTTTTTCTCTAAAAGCTTTGTTTCTGGCCATTAATGGCATTTTCTAGCGATTAAGATTTTAAACCTGTTTCTTTTTTCTAAATTTCACGGAGTTAGAGAGCTCCGTTCGCAATTCCGAGACCGGATCCGAGACTAGGAGATTGAGACGAAGAAAAAGAGGTAAGGTTTGTTGGGTTTGGTGGCGACGCGTCGTCAGCTCAATTTCCTGCTCTCGTTCGCAAGGTGAGCTCTGTTTTGGCTGGTTCTACTTCGTTCGTCTGTTTCATTGACTTTTACTCTTGATTCTTCATTTAGGCGACTCTCGAGAGTTTTTCGTTTGGCTCATGGTTTAGTTTGGTGGGTTCAGTCGAGACGTCAGGGAAGGTAAGGAATTTTATTATGAGCCGAGTTTGTGGCTTAAAAGCATGAGAATAGTGACTTGTTAGAATTTATGGGAAATGATGCTTTATAACTTGTTACATGTTTGTTTGTGTTTGAAACCCCTTGATTGAACTGTTCATACTCGTGATAGCATGGAATCGTAGTGTAGCTCTCAAACTACTTATGTCTCTGATTTTTGTGGCCCATGTGATCGAATCGTCATTCTCCCGAATCGTACATTTTGCTCGTATACGTGATGAACTGTTTATCTGTTTGATCTTTCGAATGACTAGATTGCCTAAAGGTAATGCATGTAGTGATTACCACAGAAATGCCCCTGATGTGTTAGATAGCTCATGATTGGATATGTGTATGTTTTGTTGTTGCCTGATTCGTCTATGATTGACTGAACTCGTGAGAGAATGTTTATATGATTTGTTCCATCTATGCTTGATTGTATACGTGCTGCAATGATTATATGCTCGGTTTCTCTATTTTGTCACCTAGGGGTTTGCTTTTAGCGATTTGTTATCATGATACCTAGTTTAGATTGTTTATGTTCGGCGTTAGAATAACTATGCTCGGCTATCGTGTTAACCACCTAGAGGAGCAGCTAGCTCCCTCTCTTTAGGACTCGTGTTGCGTGATCAATATCTTGTTATTGATGTGACTCGCTAGTGCCCTTTAGGAATCGAGCGAGGATATGGATCCTCTTTACTTCAAGACACGTGGTTGGGCTGCACTAACCTACTGGTTGACTCTTACATCCGACCAAGGGGTCGGATCTCATCCACGTGTCACATTGTGTGCAGAACAACGAGTTCCTTGGTTGTTGAGCATACGTTGCGGGTTACACCAACCCTCGGGTTGGCAGTTGCACCCGCCTAGGCTAGGCTGGACCTCGTGTGACTCTAGTGCTAGTTATCTCTCTTATGTTATACTCATGGAACCTCATATGCTTTGTGCATGATTCCACTGTTTGCCCGTTGTAGTAGCGTGAGAAAGGGAGCCAGTCTGGATTCGCTTGAACCCTCTACCTACTGTTTGACCCATCAATTGTAGTACCCACCTCCATGGAGGCTGGTTTACCCATAAGTTGGAGAGGCCACTGAGACAGATGATGGCGCGAAGGGATGCCTGTAGGTGAGCCTGCATGCATTTCGGGATGTTGTCTGCAGGCAGGTTGGTGCCAGCATGCTAGGGGTTAGCAAATGGCGCCCCTAGCCCTAGGTTTAGGGATCTTAAAGCTTCCCTCACTCGTGGCTTTCCTTGACAGGATCAGGTGACTTTATCGGCATTCGAGTATGCCCTTGCTGACACGACCCGAGGTTTAGGGATCTTGTGTGGTTCCCTCACTTGTGGTCTTTCCTGACAGAGTCAGGTGACTTTATTGGCATTTGTGTATGTTTCTGTTGATATGCTATCAGAGTTGTGCAGCAAAAGCGTGGCGGGTCTCTGAAATAGGCCAGGCTACCTTGAGACATTTGTGTATGTCTCTGCAGACACACTATAGGACGTGTCCCGACCTGAGGTTTAGGGAACCTGTGTATCTCCCTCACTCGTGGTCCTCTCCTGACAGTGGTCAGATGATTTCTCGACTTTTAATTATATCTTTGCTCACGGCTTGCACGCCGTCGTTTGACATTGTTTGCTCGTGACCGGCCTGTAGGCCTGGTACACTTGTGCGAGGCACTTAGCTTCAGTTGTCGTAACTCCTAACTTGTTTCAATTTGCATACTTAACCCCATAGTTGGGCTCCTTACTGGGTATATTTCGATATACTCACCCCTTACATTTTCAGGCATGGACCCATTCCGAGGTGGCTAGGCTGGAGAGTTGCATCGATCATGGACACGGTGTTGATATTTTCCATTCCGTATTACTTTTATTTTTGTGTCGGACTTCAAATCTTAAACTCTGTTGAACAATATTTCGTTTTGAACTATCGAGATCCCGAACCATATTTGATATGCTTTTGAACTATAAGACTTGTTCCACGATTTTATCTAGGGATGATATCGATTTGGTTTTTGTCGGTTTTATACCAAACCGACAACCGAACCGATATGTTTGATTTTTCAAAAAATGGATCCGATCTAATGTCCAATAGAGTATGAAACCATTGATTCGGTTTTCAATTGGGTTGGTTCGGTTTTGGATCCGATCTGATGTCCAATAAAATTTTCCATCAAATGCAATCAAAATTAGTTACTTCCTTAAATTTCTAAATAAAGGTTTGTAGTTATGATAGTTTTTATGACCACTGTTTGTAAAGAAAGTTTATTCATCTATTATCATTAATTTACAAATACACAAGATATAGAGAACTTTTTTTTTTACAGTAAGGACCAAAATGGCTTGGCCAATGGGTGGGAAAAAAGCCATGGGAATGCAAGGAACAACAATTGATGTTTTTTATGGATTGCTTTAATGGAGGAAATTGGTTTCTCTCTTTGCCTATAAACTTAAATTAATTCTTCTCATTCAAGTTCAAACATTTGTGATTGACCCTTCAAATTTACATTTACAGTTCATTAAATACACATATTTCATAATTTGATAAGGGTATATCCCGTCTAAGGATGACCACCTCTAGCACTACCTTACTACCCCATAATTTGAGAACAATTTAAGTTCCAAGGTTCGATTCCCAGCTGCTTTTATTTTATTTTTTCACTATTTATTATTATTATTATTATTTAAGATGCTTTTATTTTAATTTCAATATATAATTTTAGGACATTTTAGGCCAAATACCAATTTTCGAGTTCAAACTCGTGATCGTGGAGTTGAAATAAATTAACATAACAAACTTGCGTCATCGACTCATTCTATACTTATTTAAATAAACAATTTCTTATTTTATAATGGATTGATTTAAATATATACTTATTTTATAGAAAATAATTTCTTAAGTAGCAGAAAAAAAAATTATATAGTATTTATGTATAAATGTTTTATTTTATTTTTTAATTTTATTATTGATATACATAATTTAAAAAGGTTTAGCATGTGTATTATATATTAATGCATGTTATATTTTTTTAAGAAATTAAAATTAAAAAAATAAAATAAAATAAAACTAGAAACAAGAAATGGTTCTTAAATATGTTTGTTTATGTTTCTTTGTTTTTTTTTTTTTTTAAGAAACAAAAACAGTTATCAAACACATTATTGTTTCTTATTCTAAAAAAACAAAAAACGAGAAAGAAAACAAAAAACAAAACCGTTACCAAACAAGTCTTTAATGTCTTTTAATTTTCAAAGAGGTGAATTATGAGGGGCATAGAATTAGCGCATTAATGTGCAGCTCGAACATAACAGACTAATAAGACTGATGTCAAACATCAATGGTTTGAATACTAGAAAATGCCAAACATTGTGTTCCAACTTCATTCTTGCAAAAAGCCCCTCTTTCAGTTCTACAAAAACAAGCAATTGGGATTTTTCCTCTAATTAACCATTATTAAGTGGCCTTGTAATTAAGAAGTCTTGAAAAAATTATGAGGTGAAGAATTCAATCTATAGTGACTACTTAGAGATTAATTTTTTACAAATTTTTTTTCATCCAAATATTTTTGAGTCAAAACCATGTGTTCCATGATATTAGTCGAGAAGTCCACAACCTCGTCGAATAGTCACTGATTGTTATTTTTTAAAGAAAAAAAACCCTCAAATTTACTCCACTCAACAAGGTTTCCAGGTAACCAAAATGCAAAGTTTTATTTAGTGAAAACTAAAATGACAAATATATATATATATATATCACTGATGACGATTTCCTTCTCCGAAGAAATCGAAGGAGAAGAATCAATCAGAGGTAAATTGAAAGGAATCGGTGAAGAATAGAAGAAATCAGTGAAGAGTGAAAAAGAAAATCTGTGAAAAATTGATGATGAATAATTGAAATAAAGTAAAAAGAAATATGTAGCGAGGAAGACGATGGAGGCTTGAAGGGGTCAAATGAGAAATTAAAAATTGCATTTGAAAGTTTTACGAAAACAAAAAAATCGAATATGGCAAAAATTCAAACAAAAAAGTCTAGCTTAGTAATGATGGCTAAAGTTAATCACTTTTAAAGATAAATTTCGACGAATAATTTAGCACATTAACCAAATATAGTATTTAGTCACTGCTATCGATTGCCTTCAAAACTACTTTTGATCAATATCATCTACAGTGTTATCGATTGCCTTCAAAACGACTTTTGATCAATATCATCTACAGTGTTACCGATTATTAACAATTATCTTTCAATAATTTAATTTGAGGACATTTTATTGATTTCATCATAATTGCTATTTTTGTCATTTCTAAATTATTTTTTTTTAATGTAATTTTTACATTCGTAAAATTATTTTAATTATTCTTGAAAAGTCCCTCGAATTAAATGGTCGTGGAATTCAACGAAGAATTTTTTTAAGAAAATTATAAATTAAATTATTTTAAAATTGAAAAAAAAAATGGAAATGGGCATTCTCGTCAATTCAGCCCCATGTAAGCATCTTCCAAGAAGATTCAGTACTTGACCTTTCACTCTCTGTTTCATTTTACACCAACCGCATATTGCAATCATCGGATACTCCACCGGCGAGAGAAACAGTTCCAAATCGGAGTCAGAAATGGCCGATTCCGACACTCAATTCGACGTAATCGTCGTCGGCGCCGGCGTAATGGGAAGTTCAACGGCTTACCACATCGCCAAAACAGGGAACAGAGTCCTAGTTCTCGAGCAATTCGATCTTCTTCACCACAGAGGCTCCTCTCACGGCGAATCTCGCACCATACGCGCCACTTATCCCGAGGATTACTACCACGCCCTCGTCATGGAATCTTACGATCTATGGCGGTCGGCGGAGGCCGAAATCGGCTACCGAGTCTATTTCCCAGCGGAGCAGCTCGATTTTGGCCCTTCCGATGACAAAAGCCTCGCCGCCGCCGTCGATACCTGCCGGAAACATTCGATCCCTCATGTGGTTCTGGATCGCCGGCAATTGGCGGAGAAGTACTCCGGCAGGGTGGAGATTCCGGCGGATTGGGTGGCGGTGTTGAGCAAGTACGGCGGCGTGATTAAGCCGACGAAGGCGGTTGCTATGTTTCAAACTCTGGCGTACAAACACGGCGCTGTTTTGAAGGACAATGCTGAAGTGGTGGAGATTAAGAGAGATGATGGGATTAGTGGAGGATTAGTTGTTTCATTATCCAATGGGGAGAGGTTTGGGGGAAAGAAATGTGTGCTGACAGTTGGAGCTTGGGCTAGGAAGTTAGTTAAATCAGTTGGTGGGATTGAATTGCCAATTCAGCCTTTGGAGACTGCCGTTTCCTATTGGAGGATCAAGGATGGGGCCGAGGCGGGGTATGCGATCCGAGGGGATTTCCCAACGTTTGCTAGCTATGGCGACCCGTATATTTATGGTACGCCGTCGCTAGAGTTTCCGGGGTTGATTAAGGTGGCCATGCACGGTGGACATCAATGTGATCCCGACACGCGACCGTGGGGGGGTGCCGGGGGGTCGTCGATGGCAGCATTGAAGGAGTGGATAGAGGGGAGGTTTGGGGGGAGAGTGGATTCGAGTCAGCCGGTGGCAACGCAGTTATGTATGTACTCCATGACGCCCGATGAGGACTTTGTGATCGACTTCTTGGGAGGGGAATTCGAGAAGGATGTGGTGATTGGAGGCGGGTTTTCGGGGCACGGGTTCAAAATGTCGCCGGTGATCGGGAGGATACTGGCGGAGCTTGCATTAAAGGGGGCCGCAGAGGGGGTTGAGCTGAAGTTTTTCAGGATAGCAAGGTTTGAGGAGAATCCAAAAGGGAATGTCAAGAACTTTGCAGATCAAGTAAAGCTTCACCAGCACAGCTCCTCAGCCCTTTGATTAATTTCTAAGCTTTCATGGTTTTCCACTCTTTTTTTTTTCAATTTGGGCTTTTAATAATCTAAGTAATTCAAGTGGCCGTAGCCTTGAATCTTGTCTAATAAAGAGCATGTATGATGTGATGTATGTGTATTAGTAATAAGTTAAATTACCAATTCAGTATTCCTCAATTTCCGATGGTGCTGAGACATTTAGCATAATGGATTGGTAAACTTAAACTAAACAAGATAGGTTTTATAAACAAAAAATAAAAAATAAAAAAAAAAATACTAAACAAGATAGCACGAAGCATATCAAATCCGGGGCTTTAATTTCATTTTGTTACAATTACGCCTTATAAATATTTAATTTATTAATCAGCCCTACACTTTATTGAATGTTGCAATACCTTATGATCAATCAATGTATTTGTTAAATGTTGCAATCAACTGCCTAGACTTTGACTTAACAAAAGTAATGTAATGCAAGTAAATTGCAATAATTATTAAAGTACAAGGACTGATTATAAAACTTAACACAGTTAAGAAGATGATTGATTAAGTTTAAGGGAGATTGCTGACATTAAACAAAGTTCGTGAACGGTTTTTTTTTTTTTTTTTTAGCAAAACTGTGGTTTAAAATTCCTCACATTATGACAAATTAATTAATGTGTTCATTAAACCTGTCCACCAACATTTAACAGAATATTATATAAAAATCACAATTTATGATCTAGATGCAATTACTTTATTTAAAAATCAAATAAACAAACCCATCCAAATCCCAAACTAAATTTATAATTTGAGTGTTTCACAACCTGCTGGACAAACTGAATCAAGTACACGAATATATGATTATATAACTCAAACCTAAAACAAATTTGAAAAATGAAAATATGCTAAGATTGCTTTTCTAAGAGCCATTTTTTAGGCTTTGTAGCAAAATTTTGTAACAAGAATTGGTGTCTAGTACAATCTGAAAGTAAGGTTTCTGAATAAACAAATTGATGATCTACACTTTGTAATAGACAAAGATTTTGTGATCCTTATTTGATACATCCAAACAACTGGGATTTGCTAGGAAAAAATGGGGGAAACCCCAATTCACTTGGATGAACAAAAAAAAAGAAAAAAAAAAATCTGCCCACTAATGGAAGTAATCATGTACAACCGAGTTAGGAGCCTCTAATTATCTATTCAGAAAAGAGGGGAACAAACTATATGAACTCCATTCTTCTGTACTTCAAACCAATTATGCACCTGGAAAAGGAAGAGTGCAAAAGACGATCAAGGATCTGAATCGATATGCTGTACAGTGTTTGTCTAAGAAAATTAGTGGACAAAAAGATTAACCCAAAGCTAGGAAGCACGGACACTTCTATTATAACAAAGTATTTGTGTCAGACACGTGTCCAATACCGATACTTCTAGACACTCTTCGGACATGTGTCCGACACACGAAATTCCGTGTCCTTTATTATTATTAATTTTAATTTCGCATACTTGATGGACCTCATTTAAGACTTAGTTGTTTCAAATGGTCGATGACACGACAACACGACAATGGGTAGTATTGGTGGAGGCCATTGACGATGACATTCATCGAAGATAGATAGACTAAAATGAAAAAAGTAAAGAAACAAAAAATAGAATGGAGAGAAGAAAACTGAGGTAAAAACTAAAATACTTTGAGATTGTTAAGGGTAGGCTTATAACTAACTAAAATATTTTGGATTTGATCTATTAATAGTGTATCATAAAAAAAATAATAATAAATAACGTGTCCTCAACGTATCCGTGTCCTACATTTTTAAATAATGGCGTGTCTACGTATTCGTGTCGTGTTGTATCTGTATCGTGCGTCTGTGCTTCTTGGGCCGAAAGTTCAATAGTGAAATATAAGAAAAATCGTAAGATTTTCGAACAGTCGAGGAAAAGGCAAATGACTAACCATCTTGACTGCTCAAACTACAAATGCGGCAACAAGTGCATGTAATATGGCCCAGTAAAATATGATCCCCAGTCGTAATACAGGTTGCCGCATCAGTGCTCGATCACAAGAAACCCTGGCAAAATTGTATACAAAATCATGTTATATACTTGTTTAGATTTACATGTTTCAGTGAGACTAAGAAGAGGTCTGTAGGCCTACCAAAGTCCATCAATCATGTCGGTCGCACGTCTTGAGAATTTTGGAACGATTCTTGATGAAGCTAATGACTTGAAACCATGCACTGCAGTAGAGGAGGATCAAAGAAACCAGTGTTTTAAGTAATTAGTTCAGAGAAGGTAACTACAAAGGAAAAGGTTGAAAAGCGAGAATATCATAATCAAGCTAGTTTGGAATTTTACCTTTATCATCATCTTCATCCTCAAATCTATTACTACTGCTAGCAGGATCCATATCTATAGCGATTGCAACTTGATCGGTATTGCCTTTGCGTAAGCTACGAACTTGGGGTGTAACCGTAGTACTGCTTCCAGCCCATTTGTTAATCTGCGCAAGAGTGCATAAGGTAGAACTTTTCACAACGTGCTTCAACTCAAAAGGACAACAATAACAAGGTATGGAATGATTTAAGTACTTCTGCTATTTCATAACAAAAAAGGAAATGAGAATGGAACAAAAAGTAACTTAACATTCACAGGCAACCTAAGCAAACATGTACATTTCAGTTTATAAATTAAGGGGTTGTAAACGCAAATGGATAAACATGCATGAGGCTATTTCAACAAAATCACACATCCAAAAGTGCAAGAATTAGGTTTCAAAGAACAATATAGAAGGAAAGTAGCTCCTATTTCTAAGTCCATTTTCATAAGCAAACTACACCCAACTGGATATACTCGAAATAAGAAAAAAGAGCTACCAAAAACCTCACCAATGGTTCGGATTCAAAGATTTCAGGGGCCGCACGGCTAGCTCTATTACCATCTCCAACATCTTCAAGCAAGTTTAATTGCAATTCCTTACGTTTCAGTTCTGCTACCTTGTTCTTTTCAGCCAGCAGCATTTCGTCCTTCCTCTGCAATACTGCTTGAAGATCCTCAATTTCTTTTAAGATAGAGATAATCTTCCTCTTGAGTACTTCCTTGCATTCATGAACTTCATTCTGCTGGTCATCATGAACAATATGAGACAACCCCATCTGAGCTTCCGTCATGTCAAGCCATGTTGTGACCTCGTTGATGTCCTCTGTACTTCTGTTGCTTGTTTGGGTTGCAACAAGGGCATCATTGGTACATCTAGTTACCTCTTGTCTCAGAAAAGAGATTTCAGTATCCCGATCTTGCAACTGTCCTTGAAGTGTTTCAACCTCAGTTAAGAGATTCTCAGATAGATGATGAAGCTCGTCAAATTTCGTCACTGTGATTGAGAGTTTTTTCATGAGCTTCCCACGAGAAGTTTCAATGCTCTCAAGTTCCTGATTCTTTTGTTTCAAAACTTTTTCCAGCTCCTCAATCTTGTTGGTCAAACCTTCCATCTGCACCTCCTCCTCATCAAGTGCATGCATTAGGGCCTCAATTTCTGCGGACATCATGCAAAACCAGCCTAAGTATTGATAAATCTTACGAACAGTAGATTATGAAGAATTTAAACACAAATTAACATACCTTGGTCTTTGGCTGCGAGTGAATCTGTGAGCGACCTGACCCTCTCCCTTAACTCATCTGAGATTGACAAACCATCTTGCATCTCCCTTAATCTCTGCTCCAGGACCTTCTTCTCACTCTCCATCTGTTTGGTTGCTTTCTCCAACTCATTTACCCGATCTTTTGAAGCTTGAAGATCAAGTAAATATCTAGTTGCAGCTGCTTCTGCTTCTTTAATTTGACCAACAAACTCCATGCAAATCCTTTCCTTCTGGATGTCCTTTTCCTGAAGCTCTTTCTGCAGATTTGATATTGAAACCTTCATCTCTTTCACACTACCATCAAATATTTCAGCTTTCAAACCTATAAACTCTCTCACTACCAATAGCAACCTATCAGCAATTGTACGGACAGATTCCTCAGACAATAAATGAGTTTCTCCAGAGCGTAAAAGTTGATCAGGTGTTGTGGAGATAATACCAGTTCCCAATCTTTCACTAGTCGAATCATTTCCCATTAGTTCCCCTTTTCTTTGGTTAACTTCATTAATCGTAGATGTGCATGCTTCATAAAGCACCGCAATGTTTCTGCCTAAAATATCACCTTCCATTTCTTTATCGTTTGCAACTGACTGACTCTGTTGCACATCCCCCTTTAATGTTTGGACCAACTCTTTCTGAGAATTAACTTCACTATAAAGTACCCCCAATATCGTAGATAGAGAGTCTGATTGTTTATGGAATGACACAGAATGCCCATCTATCATTTCTTTCAGGGAACCAATCTCCTTCATCGATTCTTCCAGGTGATGTGTAATGAGACTCTGTATTTTCGTCTCATTTTCATCCACGGGAGAATTAGTGTAGGAGTTCAACCAGGAATCTAGAGCAAAAAAACTCCCCTAAAAGAAAAACAAACCTCGTCAATAAGTCTGACAGTATAAGAACCAAAATAGAAAATAAACATTTGTAATTTCTTGTTGACAGCCCCTTGTGATTCGACAGGGTTCGAGCACAACTGGGCTTTCACCCTCTCCAGTAACCCCCTTCTCTGCTGAGGATGCTTCTCCAGAATATAAACCTTTATTATTTACTATTTACTATTCTAACTAAAATTACTTTCTTATTTATTGTAAAAATTACCGTCAATTAATTATGTCTGTTTACATTAGGAAATGAATGTATTCTGGAAGTAATGGAGTAGAGACACGATTAGATTTAATGTAACAAATTTAGAGAGTTATTCTAAACTTATGAGATGAGTTAAGAATCCTGGATTGAACAAACCCAATAAACTGGGGGTGTCAGGGGTCAGGTAATTGGATAACAAAACGTCTGTTAAGGGAGGAAAAGGTAAATTTATAAAGAAACCAAAGTACCTTATCCTTGTTAAAGACATCAGACACAGTGGAAGGAGAAGGATTGACACCAGCAGGACCATTAGCATCAGTACACGATGCAATAGCAGCTTCCAAATTATAAAAAGCATCCAAATCCTTGGAGAAAGCATCGGCAAGTAAATAATTAATCTCATGCAAAGCCCCCTTTAGACGTTCAAGACCAGATTTTAATCCCATAAATTGAGAAATTTGGTTCTTTTTTTCCTTGAAGTGCATAGTAGATAAATTTTCAAGTTCTGAAAGAGCTTCAAGCTTTGAAGTCTCTGCTAAGTCTCTTTCCTTGGTTAATACAGCAATTTCATCGGATGCTTTCGCTAGCTCTTCCTGGAAAACATCGTTTCTTTCCTGAACTTCATTTAGTTCTGCAAGAAGTAACTCAGCTGCTCTTCTGGATTTCGCCGACTCTTGTTCAGAAAAAACCACAGCTTCTCGCAGATCCGAGCATAGTTTTCCAATTTGTTCTAGTTTCTCAATAGGATCATTTACCTTAGCATTAACATTAACTTCAATGTGAACTAAAGTGTTCATAATTGAGCTCAATATATGTTCTTTTTCCATCAAATTGCTCTCTGTTTCGGTCAAGTGATTCTTTAGAGACAAATTCTCTGATTGCAAGGCCTCCACACGTCCTGAATAAACAGAGAAATCCTTAAGTTTCTGCTCATAACTAGCAAGAGTATTTTCCTGATATTTCATCTCAGATCTCAGATGATCCAACTCATTGGTCATCTTTTCAATGGCTAGTTTCAGACTATCTCGTTGTTGAACCAAAGACTTCCCCTTCCGAACAGCAACATTTAGCTTCTCTCTTATAGACGTTGACTTCTGCTCCTCCAGATTAAGCAGTTCCTGCAACTCATCCATTTTTCTATCAAAACTTTCAACCTTAATAACTAAAGATTCATGCATCTCCATATATTGATCCCGTTCCTTTGTCACTATCATCAATTGATGCACTGCATCCTCCAGATCTTTCTTGAGATCATTTTTATCATTTTGACAAGCAACATGCGTATCAATGTTTCTAGCAATGATTTCTTCAGTATCAAGTTCATTGGTAACCCCACCAAGCGCAACATTCCCTAAAGAAGATGCTGTATAATTTTGTACTAGTTTCATCACCATCAATTCAAGAAATTCAATACTGCTATCAGAAACCAAATCATTCCTGTCCACTTCATGCAATGCATTACTGACCAAAGCCTCCAATTTCACTATTTTATGCTCAGTAGAAATTAATTTATCCCGCATATTGGTTAATTCGTTTTTTAAAACTATGTTCTCAACTTCATTCTCAAAATTTCCAAATAATAGATGCTCATTATGATCATAGACTATTTCCAACTTTTGAGAAAGTTTCTCTCTCATGAGCATGACTGAGTTGAATTTTGCCTCTATATCAGAAATTTTCTTCCGTGAATTATCCAGATCTTCCGTTAATAATCCACAAGAGTTCTCCAAGTAATTGACCCTCTGATGGAGAGAATCCCTATCATGACAAGCCTCTGAAAGGGATCTATCTAACCATTCAATTTTATCTTCTGGCTGTATGGATCGCAAGTGTAAAGGAATATCAATCTTTTCTAGAAGCTCTTCCCATCGTTGCACTATGTTATTCCTTTCCGTTAATGACTGTTCAAGCATTTCATTTTGTTCATAAAGTTTCTCTCTCTCTAGCATGACTGAGTGAAGCTCTGCCTCAATGTCAGAAATTTTCTTCTGTGAATCATCCAGATCTGCAGTTAACGATCCACAATAGTTCTCCAAGTGATTGACCCTCTGAAGGAGAGAATCCCTATCTTGGCAAGCCTCTGAAAGGGATCTATGTAACCATTCAATTTTATCTTCTGGCTCTATGGATCGTAAGTGTAAAGGAATATCAATCTTTTCTAGAAGCTCTTCCCATCGTTGCACTATGTTATTCCTTTCCAGTAATGACTGTTCAAGCGTTTCATTTTGTTCAGCTAACCCATAAAACTTTGTTTGAAGCTCCTCATATTTTCTTCTCAAATCATCCCCAAAATTTGCATCCGGTGGCATTTCATCTTTCCAGGGATCTGTAATGACGAAATTAGCATCAGAGCCTGAACCTCCAGCTAATGAACTCCTCTGATCCCAATCTGTTTGAGGTAAATTACCCCCGGTACTTGATTTCGCTAACCAATCAACCTTCTCAATTATGTCTCTTGAATGAAAATTTTCTGGCAAATCTAGTTCATCAAGAATCTCCTCTATCCTCTGAAGGACTGAATCTTTAAGAAGAAATGATTCTCTTAGTGCAGTAGCAGAATTACGAATGTACGAAAGCTCAGTTTCCAGTGCTTCAACACGCTCCCCTGCCTCTGAATAGGTTTTAAGTTTTGTTTCAGCCACATGAAGCCTGGTGTCTTTCATCTGTAACTCCTGCAAGCACCTCTCCAGTTCACTAGAAGTCTGTGCTAGTGACTGCTTGAGACCATCCCGTTGCACAATCAAGCCTTTTCCCTTGGCAACAGCTATGCTTAGCTTCTCCCTGATTGCAGACACTCGCTGCTCTGATTGTTCTAGTTCGTTACCTTTATCCTTTAATTCGGATTGTGAAGCCATTAAAGCTTCCTGTGTCTGGCTAAAGCTTTCTCTTAGAAAAACATTTTCATGTTCATGATCAAGAATCGAGGTGCTTAAGTCATGCACACTTCCCTGCAATTCGGTCAATTTCATCATTACAGATCCATATTCTTCTCTAGATAAGCCTAATTGCAACTCACTCTCCTTGTACTTCTGTAAAAGCAAGGATACCATAGATTCCAAAAATAAAGCACGCATTTCAACACGATCCCCATCAGTTTCTTCCGGTAATAACACACTTTGAACATCTTTGATCAACTTTTCAATACCAACAGAATCAAGGCATCTCTTGCGAAACTCGGCAAATTCTACCGTCCTATATTCCAAATCTAAGCGAAGTTGATTGTTTACAGACTCAAGCTGCAGTTTCTCATTAATACAATCCTCCAGTGGCTTGATTAAGGCTTCAAAGCTGCTGTAATCTAAGGGATTGCCCTGCGTCTTGATTTGCAAATTCAGGTCACTTCCATCGACAAATCCACAAGAAGCAATATGAAGTTTTTGCAACTCACCATATATCTTATGCAGCATATCAACAGAAAATTCGGTCCTTCTACACAAACTATCATATTTTTCATTTACTTCTTCATGTAACATCCTTAATGCTTCCCCGTCAGTGGCAGTAGCTTGAAGTCTCTTTCTCAGATCATCAATCATTTGGACAGCATCTGTAACAGAGGCAGAAATGCAGCTAGGCAACTGGTCATTAGTACAAAATTTGATGGCTGAAGTATCAGATTTCCCTAATGATTCATCAAGCTTAGCAATTGTTTCAGTAAGTTCCAGTAAGAAAGAGTGCCAGTCCTTCTCAAGTATCATTGCCCTTTCAATTGCTCCATCCTGCAAATTGTCTAACTGATTACATATCAAAGAAACCATCTGATTTGAGCTTTGATGAAGATCACATAATTGATGCTCCAATTCAGTAAGTTTTAATTCATATCCACATAATCTTTCAGCAAGCTCGGAATTAGAATTTTTGTGGTGCACACCTTCTTGCTTTAAAGACTCGTTAAGAAGCTCAAGTTCATAGATCTTGCCATCAGTATCATCCACGTGATGTTTTAAGCATTCAAATAAAACCCCATGCTCAATGTTGGCTATCACCAAATCATTATTATGGTTCTCTAAAGCTTCAAATTGACCCTTGAGTTCGTTCAATGTTGATACAGTAACATTTTGATGATCACGCTCTCCTTTGAGCAAAGCGCTAGCATTTTTACCATCCACAACCACTTGACGGAGCAATACTCTCAAATTGTTCACAAGTTCATTTGATAACTTATATGAATCATCAGATAACTGAATTTCAGCCTCCAATTCAGTTTCTTCAACACTTACGTTTGACTCAAAGGCTTGAATCAGTTTTGAGACAGCAGGAGCAGCCATTTTACTATCTGACCTGCTAGCGGAGGCAGAACTAGACTGCAACCTATTGATTTCCTTTTCAAGTTTCTGTAATATAAGAACAGCTTCCTCTAAGTGTCGACCCAAGGTTACAAACCCAAGAGAATCATCAAAAATTTCCTGTTCAGTCACTATGAAGGGTTTCTCAGCAGCAAGAACAGAAGTTTTGGGCAAACTTTTTTTTAAAATAATCTGGTAAGAATCAATTTCTTGGGACTTATTTCCATGATGCCAGCCAGAGTCTGCCATTTCAGCCTGATCCTCATCTTCTCTAGATCTTGTTTGTAGAGACAATATTTCACCACAAAGTTCTTCAATTTTTAATTTATGTATATCAAGACTGTTGCTGAGAAATACGTTCTCATCAGTGAGTTGGTCAAGCTGCACTAATGCATTTTTAAGGTCATCCTCAATCCTTACACGTTCCTTATGTTCTGTTAACAGCCTCTCATCAAGAACAAGCAGCTCAGATGTCATTTTCTCATTCTCATGAAACAAAATGTTCTTATCTTCTTCAAGCTTTGTCTTATCCTCTGTAACCAGTGCAAGGTTCTTGATTAAGTTGGTAATTTCTTCTTGTTGAGTAGCTACAAAGCTTTTACAATTGGCAAGTTCAACTGACAATGTCCCGTTCACCTGAGCCAGGTGTTCACTTTCTTCTTCAAGCTTTGTTTTTTCCTCCTCTATTGAAGACATACTCCCCATTAACTTAGAATTTTCACCCTCCAGAGCCACCTTCAAACTCTTGATGCTACTTAATTCTGATATTAACTTTTCATTCTCACTGATATAAAACTCCTTTTCCTCAGCTAGTTTACTTTTATTTTCGCTTTCAAAGGTGATAATGCCATTTAATCTTTCATTCTCCTCTTCTAACACTGTTACCAAATGCTTGCAGTCACCTAACTCATTTCCCATTCTGAATATATCTAAATGGAACTTTTCCAGGCTATTCTCTGTCTCACTAACTCTAGAAGAAAGTTTTTGTATCTCATCCTCTGCAGTTAGCAGCTGCTTGCTGAGATCTTCCTTCACAATTGAAACATCCTTGAGTTCAGATCTGCAATGCAAAAGCTCATCCTCCAGGCCATGGTTCCTCTCAAGAACTTCATTTAGTGAGGCATTGAGCAGAGACATATCATTGGTTAATTTAGAATGCTGGTTATCACGCTTCAATTGTAGTTTGTTTTGTTCAGAAATTTGCAAGTTGAAGATATCGTTCAAGAAACTTGTTACTATCAACTCTTCTTTCACTCTCTCCAGTAAATCAAGAAACTTACGATCTTTTCCAATTGAAGAAAACATCCCCGACTGTGCATCCGAAGATGTGACCATATGAGTATTGTGGGAGATAGTATCGTCAACTCCCCCATCAGATATTTTAACACTTTTTTGTGAAGGTCCTTCATGGCCCTCAAACTTATCTGCAAAATTATCTTCTGGTATATATTGCACTTGACACCTACTTGAGTGTATCATATCTTCTGCACGAACCTGTCTTTCTGCCTTCCAGTCATCTCTACCACTACTAGAACTATTCTGAATATCTAAAGTTTCTCCCGGACTAGAAATTGAATAACTGTTTGACTCAGTTGCAGCACCAGATATAGATGCCACATCTGCCGTAATAATCACCTCCTCATCGCGGCATGCGTCTTTAAAAGTAGTCTCTGCAGCTAACTCATTCATGCCACCAATCTCGAGCTGCTTGTCTCCTGCAAGCTCTGGTTCACGAAGTTGACCAGATTGCATCGGAGCATGCTCCTTCGTGCCTATCGATCAAGAAATAAGAAGATATTCAATTATAAAGGATTATCAATTGGTTTCCCTGGCCTATACAATTTATCTGAACAAATTGTAATTAAAATACATTGGCAAATATGTATCAAAGAATAAGAGGACAACCTACATCTTCCCTTGCTTGCAACAAAGATGCAGACTGTGGAGGCAATAGCTCTTCTTCCCTAGATCCACCCCATACATCAACTATTCTTTCCTGCTGCTCCACAGAAGCAGAAGAAAGTTGGGAAGAGTATTCAGTAGATAACAAATTATGAATGTCATTACTTTTCTCTACATCATCGGTAGCAAGGGAAGGTCCAGAGGATATAACCCCAGTATCCTCGGCATTTTGGATTGGGTGATCATAGTCCTCCCTATACCCTACTTCCTGCATTGGAACCTCGACCTGGTCAATTGCTGATGTTTCGACTAAATCCATTTCTTGCTTAACAGAAGCAGTTGAATGATCAACCTCGGCTGCCAAAGAACGTCCAGTAGAAGGTGATGCTGAAGAGTCTACAGTATCTGAATCACAATCAACGGCAGATGCAAGTACTGCATCAGTGGAATGACTCCCAGATGCAAGGACTCCAACATTCACAGTGTCTGCATCTGCATCATGTTGTTCCAATTTACTTGTATTTTTTGATGAACTTCCTTGGCTACCACCGCCTTTATTATCCTTCTTCTTACGGTATTGCTGGAGCTGATAAATAGGAAAAATAAGAGGAAACAACAAAAATTTACGTCTTGACAGCAAAATGCCCTGGTGCATAAAAAGACTTTTTTCCACGTCAAGGAAACGGGCCCTTTCAGAACAAAAGCTATAAATCTCGGTCAAATCAATCTAAGCCCATTTTTTTAGTACAAGGACACCCAAAAATCTTCGAATCTATTATCTTCCTAGTTGCAGTGTTTTAAAAGGCTAAAGGCGACCTCGACACTTTTTCTCTTCACGAGGCAAAGTGTAAGCCTTGAGGCGTAAGCCTCAATTTTAATTAAAAATATTATAAAAAAATTAAATTTGTGTAAACATGTATGGTAAAACATAATACTTACATAAAAATACATACAACATAACACCAACACTAATAGGATTGAGTTTTTTTTGGAATAAGTAATAATTTCATTGATGAATGAAACATAAGTGAATTTTCCAAGCACCCATAGTGAATACAACAAAGAACACCAAAGGAGTTGCTAGAGGAAAATAAGCCAACAAATCATCAAAATTAAATTGACGATTCTAAAACGATTGTAACTTTCAAATAAAAGAATCCATAAGATAAAATTTATATTGTTATGGTTCAAGCCCTTATTTTATAAGAATGAAAAATATTAATTCTATTCTTCTAGTTATTATACGAGACCTAGAAATTTTAAGGCTCAGTGCATTATCATCGAGGCGTAAGCCTCTCCTGTGTGAGGCGTAAGACTCGAGACTAAAAGTTCGCCTCAAGGCGTAAGCCTCACTAGCCTTTTAAAACATGGCCCAGTTGAATTAGGAACTAATGCCCAAACTTACAATAATTAATAATCCTGGAAACATAAATGAATCTACCAACTGGGATTCATTGAGAACCCAAGAAAGATAAATAAGGGGTTAAAAAAGAAAACATTTACTCCTGTTTTCTGTTATACCCCCTCCCCCTTCCGACGACAGTAGAACAAAAAGAGTAAGCCGCAAAACTTAGTTTCCCACCTAAGTCTATACAGTAAACACTCTTGACAAGATTCTAGACTTACTATGAAATTAGTAGAATAAATTTTCAGTTTGTTGACATTATCAACCACAATAATGAAATATTTCAGTAATTTTCTCATTCAACTTATAAAAAGAGACTCTAAACATGAACATAAAAGATATAAATAATAATAATAATAATAAAAGGAACACGAATTTACCTTCTTCCTGCCTGCCGCGAGCAGATCGGAACGACTCTTGTTCTTGTCCATCCGATCCAGTCCGTATTTTGCCCCAACACACTCACTTAACAGGCAACAATCGCCAGTAAATCATTCATCCATCTTTTCCCAGGCACAGAAGAGAACTCTACATAAAAACCATATTTCCCATCAGAAACTCACAGTTGGTAAAATGCTAGCTTTCACACCACTTCAATTCAAACACAAATAACAAGCATCCTCCTAAACTATTCCAACAGCCGCCGCACAACCTATATATCTCTTCAATAACATTCAGCGTGATTCTCAAAAGGAAGAAGCTCAAATTCCATGGAATTGAAGAGGAAAGCGCGAAAAAATCAAGAAAAGTAATGAGAGGAGAGAAGGAACAAACCTCGAAAGGAATCGGTGGGCGGTGTGATTGCAGAAGTTGGAGATGGCTTTGGATTGAAGGAAATCGTCTTCTCGGATTCAATCTTCCGCTTTGTTGTTTGCTTTTTCCAGATCTCACGCAGGCTTCTTCGATTTCGGTGGTGTAATGAGAACGAAATGAAAACCAAATGGAAAAATGTGTTTGTTGTTGTTGGTCTGTTTTGTTTTGCTTGTTTGGTGCGCCTAATGAGTTACGACGCCGAGTTGCAGCTATGAGTCGTACTGAACCGGACCACCCCTCGGTCGAACCCGGTTTATCTTTTGGAAATGGGATTCTTTTCTAATCCATTTATTGTGTTTTTATAAAATCAATTTATTTATATTTTTTTGTAAGTTAAAATTTACTGTTCATCATTTTAAAAGTTACTACAAAATGGTTAAATGCAAATGTACGTAGAGAGAGAAAAAAATGATTCCTCCTAATATCCTACAACGTTCTTTTTTAATTTTTTTATTAAATAAAAAAAATTATGCAACTAAATCACCTCGTCCATCTAAATTTAAGGGATAATCAACTCACTCAAACTAACTTTTTTTTTTAATTTTCTTAAATAATATTTTGTCTAAAATTCAAAACACTCTTAAGATATATGGGACATCTTCTTCATTTGCACACCCGATTCTCTAAACCAAATTTGAAAATTATTTTTTTTTAAAATTGTCAAACAACAACTTCACACTGTTTTCCGAATTTCGGCTTTAAAAAATGTCTTTTTAGTCTTCTATTTTGCAATGAAAAATGCTCACCCCCATCGTAGGAAGCACTAAATAAGTGTGGTCGTTCTTTGTACTATTTGCTTACATGAATCGTGTGTGGTGATCTCCAATATAAGTCACTCATATCACAGTTGCATCCAATGGTGTTTGTGATGACAGAGATACATATTCGAATTACAAGATAGCATAGATTGATATCGCAAACGGAACAGCCAAAGGCCAAAGGCCAATTTATATGGTTATTTGAAGCAGGTCTCCAATTGGATGAGCGTTTTAAAGTTGCTAACATATCAATTTATAAAGATAAGGCTAAAAAATGTGAGGTTACAATCCTAAAGGAGGATCATGATGTATAGTGGATGTACAGTGGGTTCGCAAACGTAATCGATAGTGTTTATCTGTCACTAGATTTTAAAAGTCAATTTATGGTGTGTAAACGAGGGGTGGGTGTATTGATCGGTTGACACAGCTTGATTTAATAGATGCGAATTTCACTAAACAGTGCACTAAAATGTACGATGTCTCAAGCATTCAACAGATAGACAAGCAAGTATACGTGGTCATATGCAATCAAGTGATAAGATAAAAGTCATTCTCCACTGGGACTGGTTTAACTCTAAATAAGTTTGTTAATCGAAAAGTCGAGTATAGAAAGTAAAGGAAAATTTGGTGGGTGATGATTTTTACTAAATAACATGTAAATGCAATAAAAATGCTAAAGACATTATTAAACTAGCGAATCTAACTGCGATACGAGTGATGCTGTTAACTTCAGACAGTGGAAAGAAACAATAACAAAATATTAAGAGTGTGTGATGCGATAGTGCTAAAATAAATGTTGGAAACAGTAGTGAGATGACAGGCTCGGATTAAGGGTAGGTTAAGTGTGATTAACATGCAACAAGGGTGAGGCTATGGTAAGAAGCAGACTCCGCACAACACATGGTCAAATGCTCTTTCTCAAGATGCATTCATCTCTTCAAGTTTGACCTCTCGCATCTAAACTCGAAGCTAAAAACGATGAAATGCGCACTAGCGAGGTGACTATCTCTAGCCTCCCTCTTTAA
>JBBMKA010000018.1:2918802-2943588 GCA_037833695.1 Sechiopsis laciniata
ATATATTAATGTTTTAGACTTCTTTAAAATATTATATTTTTATTTTTATTTTTTTTGTGAGAATACCTTTTATTTTTATTTTTGATAATATTACTTCATTTATTTATTTATTTTTTGATGATACCATCTCATTTAATATTACCTCATTTATTTTTCTTTTTAATATTTTTTTGACAACTTTTAATTAATTAGTTAAAAATTATTAATATTAAATAGATGAAAAAGGTTAAAAAAAATAAAAAAAGTTGATTACGTGACTAACCTTAACTTTAAATGACAAAATTTATTTTGAAAATGCGATATTATGTGTAAGAGAAAAATTATCAACTAATTAGTTAAATTAATGATATTAAATAGATAAAATAAAAAATAAAACAATACAAAATGATTTAAGAAACTACTATTAATGTAAAATTAAAGAATGAATTATAAAAAAATATGATATTTTGTTAATGATAATACTTTTTTTTTATTAATTAGTTGAAAATTAATGATATTAAATAATTGAAAAAAATTAAATAAATAGTTTAAAAGAAAAAAATATATTGGAATATTGGAATGGCGAAATATATTATGCTAATGTGAATAAGTTCTAATTAATTAAAGATATTAGATATATAAAAATTATACAACAAAAAATAAAATTGATAATAAAAATACTTCAAATTTAAAATTATGAAACATATTTTTTAAAACATGATATTAAGATCTCGTTTGATAATTATTTGATTTTTTATTTTTTATTTTTGAAATTTAAACTTATTTTTACTCATATTTATTACAATATATATAACTTTTCTTAAAAAGCATGTGAATCCTAACTAAATTTTAAAAACAAAAACACACTTTTTTAAGCTACTTTTTTGTTTTCAAATTTTGGTTTGGTTTCTACGCATACAAGTAAGATGTAGATATTCATGTAGAAGAAAATATATGGTATGATAGTTGTTGTATGCTTAAATTTCAAAAATTAAAAACAAGATGATTATCAAACGGAGCTTAAATTATCTAAAACATGATACTAAATGATGGAGAAGAAAGAAATGTAATCTCAATTAATAAAAAATGCAATCTCTATTAAAAATTTAAAAAAAAGGAAAAAAAAGAGGTTAAAAAAACTATAATTATAAAATAAAAGTATGATATAGAAAATGTTGAAAAAACTACAAAATTGAAATTTTGTACGAAACAATTAAAAACTGAAAATTTTGAAAAGAAAATAGAAAAGCGAAGTTTATGTAAAAAATAAAAATGAAAAATTTTGAAAAAAGAAAAAAGAAAAGAATTAAAAACTAATTGGACACGATGAAGTTAAAATGCATCACGTAGCAATTTGCAGCCGCCAATTAATCGCTCAAAAGAGCAAATGAAAGAAAATAAATACAGAAGAATAGGGGCACCAGCGGCCGGCCACTTGTAAAAGCGCAAAAACAAACCGCTCCTTAATATTTAATATATCACTTCTTTGTTTTTTTTTATAGAACTTTTGTTATTTAATATATCACTTGAGTATATTTGTTTTAGCACAAAAAAAATATATATATATATATATGTATGTATATATATATGTATATATATTAAAGTCATTGCAGATAAGTCAACCATTTTGAAATGTTAATAATTTAATTGAGGAAATTAAGAGAGAAGAAAAAGAAGTGGTGGAAGGCATGTTTTTGGTGTTTATTGCAATTAACAGCAAAGCATTTGTTTTTTTTTAAATTTTATTATTGTCTTTTTTTTAGACCTGCTCTTCTTAGCTTCATAGGCTTTTGATTTGACTAGTCAATATTATAGCCTTTCATTTTATAACTAATTGGTTACTTAATATTGTTTATGCATTCTTCTCTAGGATGAGGAGGTGTGTGGTCGAGGATTTAGTTTGAAAAATTATTTTGATTAATTAAAAATTAAAAATTATAGTCAAATACTTGTTTGAATAGAGTTTTTATGTAGAAGAATTAGATATAATAATTTGTTTGGATGTAGATTTAAAATCAATAGTTTGAAGAAGGTGTTTGGAGACAATTTTTCCAACTTAGAGAGTTTGAAGAAGGTGCTACAACGCTGTGAAGAAACACATCTTGTGCTTAATTGAGAAAAATGTCATTTCATGGTTAGAGAAGGAGTTGTTCTTGGACATAAGATTTCGAAGGCTAGAATGGAGGTTGATCAAGCAAAGTTGAAGCTATCAAAAAGTTAGAGCCACCAAGGAACGTGAAATGAGTGCGTAGTTTCTTAGGCCAAGGTGGTTTTTATAGGCGTTTCATTAAAGATTTTTCAAAAATTGCAAAACCAACGTGCGAGCTCCTAGAAGCTAAACGCCCCTTTAATTTTGATCAACGAAGCTTGCACGCATTCGAGCAGTTAAAAAAGGCCATAACCACCGCTCCTATAATGATATCGCCTAATTGGGAGAAACTGGTGCATGATATTCGGTGCGGTATAAATAATCTAATAATTAATTCTAAGTGTGAAATTAAGTTCTACGCTTCGAATCGCATTAATACGAAAGTATACGCAGTCGAATAAGCAGCAAGTGATAGGTATTTATATTTATCGTTCTTCATATGGACTGAGGTTAGAACTAATACTTCTATTTTGAGAGTCATGCAAATAAAGTAAACAATGGATTTGAAGTTGGTTTTGTGATTGATGCTAACAGTAAGTGAATATGAATGCTAATGCAAACAAGAAGTAAATGTGAATGCAATGAGAAGTGTGAGAAAACAGTTGCAAAATCGATATGTCTAACTTTGTGCTAAAAAACCGATCAAATATTTTTGGTTTTTTCAAATTACAAATCGATATCTCCAACTTTGTGCTAAAAAACCGATCCGATCCATTGGATTGGATTGGTTCGATTCGGTTTTTCGATTTTTTGTTGCATCACTAGTAAAAATAATTGTAGATATTTTCTTAAGAAGTAAAAAAAAAAAAAAAAAAAAAAAAAAATCTAATCATTTACATAGTTCACCAATTTTTTAAAATTTTATTTTAAACTCATCTGATTTTTCAAAATAATGCAATTTTTTGTATTTGTAATTTAAAATTTGGCTTAACTTATCAAACATTCCCTTGAACTATGAGGCTTTTGTCAACATTGTTCCTAAACTTTAAAAAGTTTCAAACCTTTGAATTTTATTAAATGTTTAAAAAATACTATTGTCGTTAAATTATGATGGAAACCATTAAAGTTTTGTTTCAAAATTGTCCATAAACTTTAAAAAGTATAAAAAATACCCTTGGCTATAAAAGTTTCAAAAATACTCTTAATGACCCAACAGTTGAGACATAGGGCATTTAGGATATGCTTCCTCAAGCGACTCAGGTTCGAGACTGTTAGGAAGTGTTTAAAATAGAAAACTTCTGAAGTATCCTTGGTTTGGGACTTGAGACATTGTATAAAACTCCCGATGTCGTGAGGCTCATATGCCAACACTGATAGCCTAATAAGGGTAGTACCTCTGCTTAACGCGCTGGGATACCTTCAATTGGCTGGTACCAAAACAACATTGCATCAAAATTAAAAATAGAATTTAGAGTTCATTTGTAACTTTGTAATTTATTTACCTTTTGAATTTCTTCTTATCAATTTCTAATATAACATTAAAGTTGAAATTTTAACACATATTACACTAACAATACAACTAGCCAAAAAATATGAGTTACTTTAAGCCAACATTCAATGACTTTTTATTAGGGGTGTTCAAATTGTTGGGAAAAACCTTCCCTAATAACAATAGGAACAAGAAGAAAAATACTGACAAATTAAAAGGAAACAACAAAATAGAGAACACAAGAATTTATGTGGAAAAACTCCAAATTGGAGAAAAAACCACGGACAGAAAGAACTTTCACTATGTAAAAAATTGCTACAATTACACAGAATTCTCTCCTCGACCCCAATTACAGAAACACTCTCTTCAAAGCTTATACTTTTCACACCATTTGCCTCACTCTCTACAAGAGAATACAAAAGGAATTTAACTAAAGTCAGTACACTAAGCTTAACATGCTTCTAACTGGAATGCTTTGAAACCAAAGTCTTATGCTCCTTTTATAGTGTTTGAAGCACACTACTACCTTGCATCTTTTCGATGTGGGACGAATTTACTCCTAATATTTTGCCAAAATCCAACAAATTCCACATTGGTGAGATATTTGATTAATCCACATCTTCTGTTGCAACATTGTCTTATCTGACAATCATAATTTTTATACTCTACCATAAAAAGTATAACACTTCAAATCTCACATTCCAAGATTTTTCTTCTTCGTCACATGTCAATACATCTGACTGAAATTTATGGTGCAACTTCCATCTACTTGGCTTACCTAGAAGTTCTTTACCCACCGACATACTTTCCACCACACACCTTACATAATCGCCAAGTCAATGCCCGTGTGAAAACTTGTGGAACCGTTGACATCACATCATCTACCATGGCAAAACAGACATACCATGAGGATGATTATTTCTTTCTTCATAGGAAGTCACCAGATCCCCCGACGAAAAAGACCACGTCAGAATTCGAACTAGAGCCCTTTGACGGACTTGCTCTGTTAGAACAATTGTTTTTCATGTGACCAGGTAGTCCACATTCCCAACAACCTCTCTTTTACACAAAGTTTTTTTCTTCTTCTTCCAATTGCCAACTACCAGTGCTGAATCCTCTTGTGAAGTACGCTTATCACGCTTCAGCCTTCTTTCTTCTAATAGAAGTTTACTATAGCCTTTGCAAAATTTAAAAAAAAATTTCCGGACATCAAGATTGGCTTCATATGTTCATAAGAAGGGGGAAGTGACAAGATAAGCCTCAATGCCTTATCCTCGTCCTCTATCTTCACACCAATCACCTCAAACTCAAAGACAACACCATTGAGAATAGTCAGATGATCTGAGATTTTTGTACCTTCCTCCATTCGCAACGTGTAAAATTTCTCCCTCAGGTACAACTGATTTGAAATATTATTTGCCTGATACATCACTTCAAGCTTCTCCCAGAGCTCTTTGGCTGTTGATATTCCATGCACATTAACAAGAAAATCCTTAACCAAATTTAATCTGATGGCACTTGCAGCTCTCAGATCCATTTCCTCTCGTTCATCATCACTCATGTTGAACTTCTTAAAACCTTTGCTGGAATCACCATTGGACTCTGTTGAACCACCATCACCGCTTGATTTTTTAGAATCACCATCACTTGGTCTTCCCTTCAAAGCCTTGTGTTATCCAGATTGTATCAACATATCTTTGACTTGCACTTGCCATAAGCCAAAATTCATCATTCCATTAAATTTCTCCACATCAAACTTCACTGAAGTCATAAAGCCTGCCATTTCTGCATCAATCCTAGCAAATCTGCAAATAATGATTAACACCCAGTTGTAACTTGTTCCAAGAATTCTTTTTTGATGTGGAAGCTCAAAGAAAGTTGCAACCATAGAGTATACTTCAAAATTTAAAAACATATAAACCTAAAGCTCTAATACCACTTGTTGGGAAAAACTTTCTCTGATAACAGCAGGAATAAGCAGAAAAATACTGAGAAATTAAAAGGAAACAAAAGAATAGAGAACACAAGAATTTACGTGGAAAAACTTCAAATTAGAGAAAAAAACCACGAACAGAAAGAACTTTCACTATGTAAAAGTTCGCTACAATGACACAGAATTCTCTCCTCGACCCCAATTACAAAAACACTATCTTCAAAGCTTATACTACTCACACCATTTGCCCCACTCTCTACAAGAGAATACAAAAGAAATTTAACTACAGTCAGTACACCAAGCTTCACGTGCTTCTGATTGGAATGCTTTGAAACTAAAGCCTTATGCTCTTTTTATAGTACTTGGAGCACACAACTACCTTGCATCTTTCCGATGTAAGACAAATTTACTTCTAATATTTTGCTAAAACCCAACACAAAATAACTTGACAACTCGAACTACTCCAACCAAATTTAATGGGTTAAGTTATCAACTTATTTGAGTTGAATTGGATTCAAATAAATGAAATTTTCATAAGTTGGGTTGATTCTTTGATCGATCTCAAATTCATTTTGGTATACTCGAGCTAACCCGAATTTATAATCAATTTAATTTGTTTTTTTACCCGTAACATAATTATACATGTGTACATTTATTTCATTTAATTACAATTTTTGGACCTTTTATTCTCCAATATTTTTTAAAATGCCTTTTTTTAGTCTTTAGAATCTATAATTGTTAATTGAATTTACTATATTGATTTCTATAAAAGTTGAATATAAATAATAAATAAATTATATATATATATATATATATATATATATACACACATATGTTTATATATGAATTAAAAATAAAAAGACCAACATGAGGACCCAACCTAACCCAACTTGAAAATATATGATTTAGATTGAAATGAGTTACTCAAGTACATAAGGTTAGACGAGTTGATGAATTCACCAACTCGAAATTTTGGATGGTCCAAAAACTTTTCTTAACCCAATCTCATGTACACTTCTACTTTTAATGAATCAAAAAATAAAGACGAAATGATAAATACATAAAATAAGTGATAAACAATAATCTTAAAATAAATGTTTTAAGAAATTAATTTCAACATCAAACTAACATTTCAACTAATTAAACAACTAACAATGACAAATCAAAGTAATTTATAAGTTAAAAGTATAGAGATTAAAAAAAAATGTCTTACAATTAAATAGGTAAAGTATTTAAAACAAAACTTTTAACATTTTTATAAATAAAATTAACGATACCAATATTTTACAAAATTTTTATAACCAAGAATATTTTTGAAACCTTTAAAATTTATGGATATTTTTTAAACAAATTTTTAATGATTTCCATTAAAAATTAATAAAGGTATTTCTGAAATATTTTTTAAAGTTTAAGATTATTTTTTAAACTTTTCAAAATTGAGGATAATGTTGACAAAATCTTATATTTTAGGGATATATTTAATAATTTAGTCTTTTTTTTTTTTTGCCACCTACACGGTTGCAAAGTTTAATGTGCACAAAAATGAAAAAGAAAAAAAAATCACTAACAATTTCTTTAGAGATTAGAAACCTACCAACAAGAGTAGTATTTCAATTCAATCCGTATATATTTAATGACCTTAGATTTAAATCCCAACATCTAATTATTAAAATCTCAAAAAAGAAAAAAAAAAGTTAGAGACCCATCTTTTAGTTTTTTTTTTTTTTTGTGAAAAATTAATCTTTTAGTTAATAATATACGAAAATTATTATTAAACTCAACTTACTTTTCTGAAAGAAAAAAAAAAAGTAGTATCCGAATATAAATAAAGTTAATTTTGCATTAGATAAATATGTGGTATCCGTTCAAAAATTGACAACAAGCAAAAACAAGCATATAGATTCGAAAAAAATCACTATTAAAACTTTGAACACATAGTTAAATATTTAAACGAAACAAGAAAAATAGCCTCCATTCCCACTATGTTTAAAAGTCACAAGCTTAACCAGTTAAATCCATAAAATATCGATGACTTATCAATAGCAATTGACTTGATTAAAATTGTACATGTTTATAATATAGTTATTTCGAAAATATTCAATCAACCATTCCAACCTTAATTATTTTTCTATATAAATCGTTTAATTTATTTCAAATCATGAAGCAACTTGATATTATTTAATGAATATCCTCATGATTAATCCTAATCCCTTAATTAAGTCAAAAGGTTTCGAGAAAGTTGTCACTTACTTTATTAAAAGTTGAACTGCACCATACAAAAATGAATTATTAAACAACATTTCTTTTTGTTATAACAAAAACAAGATTTGGTAAAAAAAATAAAAAAAAAAGATTTGTTTATTTTTTTTAAATCAATAACAAGATTTTTTTAAAGCCCGAAATATTTATTTTAATTGGCACCAGCCAGCTAATTTCCAAACTCTTTAAATGCTTTCAACACGTGGCAGAAAATTCAAATGCTCCAGCAAATTATTAAATGAAGAAATTAAAAAAGTTGTGGTCAACTCTTTAGGCGAATTCCTACCGTCAGATCATTGCGAATGAATTCAACGGTTCTGGTCGAATCTACCCGCATTGTTTTTTGTTTGTTTGTTTTTTTGATTTTTTTTGTTTTTTCTTTAAGTTTTTGTTTTGATTTATTCAAATGAATAAAAAAAGGGTTCAATCTGATAAAAAATAATATAAGTTTTATACAATTTTTCTTTATAAGGAAAGCTTGTACTAAAGTTTCTTGATTATAAATCATTTCAACTTTTATTAATAATAGTCATTTCTAATTATATGAACAATGTTTATTTAGTTGCTGGATATTTAGATTTGTTTCATAATCAAAATTTTAAAATGAACGGTGAATTTTTTTTTTAATTATTATTTTTTTATAATTATTCTATAACAATTGAGAGGGATAATCGAATTCATGATATTTTAATTATTACATGTACACTAATACCTCTATATTTTATATCAAATATTTATTGGTTGTCCAAACAAAATTATCGAATAAATTAGCCAAGTCATGATACAAAAAAATGAATATTAAAATGTGTATTGAATGATAGACTTTTGATTACTAATTTTATTGTCAACAAGAGCTCAGTAACATCAATGTATACTTGATGATTTAGAGGTCTTAGTTCGAGTAAAAATAAAAAAATTATTGATTTTGTTATCTTTGGATGATGAGTAAAAATATTACATTTTTTGAGATTCCGCAACAAAATATAATAATTTATTTTTGAATTCATAAATTATATTCTAGATGGAAACGAAGTTTGAAAGAATAATATAATATGGTCAACATTTGGAGATTAAATTACGAGAATAATAGAACAGCTTCACGTGATCCCCACTTTTGGTCAGCTTTCTTTATCAAAACACAGTTATGGTTCATCATTTTCGACCATTTACTATATTGGTAAATTTTTTTTTATCAATCCCATATCGATAATTCTCTCGTTATTTAACGACATTTTTTATGTATGCATATATATATATATATATATATACGTATATATATTTTTTGAGAATCACTTATATCGCATGTTAAAGGGACTATAATAGATTAAAAATCTTAGATTAAAACTGTATTATTTTGTTTTTTTGCCTTTTAAATTCAACTAATTAAGATAGGAAAATTTAAATTCTGATCTAAAAAAAAATTGAAATAGAAAGATTCAAATTCTGATACATATTATATTAATTGATTTATTACTTTTTTTTGGTTATTTAATTTATATTTTAAAAGTTTGATTTCAATTTATATATAGACTTTCATTAAATATCTTATAATTTACCAATATTTATTGCATGCACAAAAGACATATTTTAGAAGATAAAAAATTATAAGTTAACAAGTTACTTGTTAATTTTGGTTTATGTTAAATGTCTTTTCAATAAAATTTAAAATTTGTTCTAATTTTTTGTTTTTGAGAAGTTTTCTATTTATCTATTGTTCATCAATCCTCTTATGTACTGAATGAGTTAGTACTCTAATAATTTTATTAATCAATAATAAACTAATTTGGTCACGGTTAATAAAAATTTAATTATCAAATGAACTATTTTTTAAGCTCATATAAAAAAAGACTAAAATTTTAAGGGTATGTTTGGGGCACCGTTTTATGTAAATGGCTGGGTTGATTATTATCCAACCCGTGTTTGCCCCATCGTTTATTATAAACGGTGGCTACCTAAACGTATGAGTCTGTTTATCTAAACCTACGTGCCAGTTTTAACCTTATATTTTTATTAAATATTTTTATGAATATTGATTATAAATTTTCTTTAAAATTTTCTAATATATATATGATGTTTTTTTAACAAAATTAACTAGTGATTGTTTAAAATAATAACTCATGAATTGGTCTTAATTAATAGTATATAATTTTTTATTTTTCTTTTTTATAGTAGTATATCTTTTTTTTAATTAGTATATTTTGTTTATTTCAAATTACATTAAGATTTTGGAAAAAGAATCTAAAAAAAGAAAAGATTTTGTGAAGAATAAATAAAACAAAACTTGAAGTCAATATTAACTTAAAAAAAATAATTTCTAATAAATAACTACATCAATATATAAGTGAAATAGAATATGAAAAAAAAAATCATTTTTTCATTTTTTTTTATTATGTTCAGTATTAATTATAAATTTTTTTTAAAAAAATTATTAATTATTTGTTAACTTTTTTAATTTAAATTTAATTAACTAAAAAAAAATTGTAAAAAAAATTTTATAACTCTTTTTACAATAACCTGCACCCCCAACAACGTTTATTATAACCATCGTTTATTATAACCCTTCATCTACAATTACATAATCGGTACTCCAAACGCATCCTAAAGTACATCGATAGAGTAGAATAAAATGTACAAAAAAAAGAATATATTTTAACTTATTAAGAAAAATACATTTTAACCCATTTTTCGAAACAATTGTCAATTCGAGAAAACGCACCGTTTTGACGCCTTGTATCGTACGTCGTCGTTTCAACGGTTAAAGGTGAAGGTCTCTACTCTTTCTGATTTTTTTCTCTTTTACTTTTTTTCCGTGCACTCTGTACGTTCTTTGAACAAATCTCCACCGTTGGATCACGAAACCACTTTGACTCCCAACCTGCTAACCCGGTCATCCGGTCACTTTGAACACCAATAAATCTTCCCCAACCCCTAACCTTCGACTTACTTTCTCCGATTTCTCATTTCTTCATCTTCTTCGATGATCTTATTCTTGTAGTTCAAAATCTCATCTCTGTTACGATTCAATCTTCTCTAAGCTCTCAACAATGGCGGTCGATCTAATGAGTTTTCAAAAGATGGATGAACAAATAGCTATACAGGAGGCAGCATCGCAAGGATTGAAGAGCATGGAGCATCTCATTTTTCTTCTCTCTCACAAGCAACCTTCGAACCATGTCGATTGCTCCGACCTAACCGACGCAACCGTTTCGAAGTTCAAGAAAGTGATCTCTCTTCTCAATCGGACCGGCCACGCCAGATTCCGGCGAGGTCCAGCGGCATCTGGTTCAGATGCTCAAAATCAATCCACGAATCTCGGTCCTCCTCCTCCTTCGTTTACTTCACCGGCGACGGTTTCTGCTCCGCCGTTCACCGTCTCGAACTTTCTCCAGTCGCAACCGCAAAGTATGACTCTCGATTTCACCAGACCGAACGTCTTGAACTCTAATCTCAAAGGAGGAGCGGAAATGGAAACGTTTAGCGTTTCTTCGAGTTCGTCGTTTATGTCCTCGGCCATCACCGGAGAAGGCAGCGTCTCCAACGGAAAGTTAGGTACGTCGATCTTTTTGGCGCCTGTTCCGACTACTTCCGGCGGGAAGCCGCCTCTCTCGGCGGCGCCGTACAAGAAGAGATGCCACGAACACGATCATTCCGAAGATTTGTCCGGCAAATTCTCCGGTTCTGCATCTGGTTCCGGCAAGTGCCATTGCTCTAAGAGAAGGTATTGAATCTAATTTTACAGTCTTCGAACGTAATCTTGAACATTTCTGTGGATTTGTTAGAGAACAGAAACCCTAAAACGAAGAAGAAACTGACTCCGAGTAGAAATCGAGTTGACTCGTCCGAGTTAAATTAGAAATCGGTTAGCGAGTTAGTGGGCGCAACACGCGTGACCCTGACACGATTAGGTGGTAGTTTATTTATTTATTATTATTATTATTTCTTTTTCTACTTGGCAATAAAAGCAATTTGGCCTTAAATGTTGACCATTGACTTTTAATCAAATCATGGGCCCCACAATTAATATTAACTAGACCCCCAAAGTTAATATTACCAAGATAAATAATAATAATAATAATTATTTTTTTAAAGATTATTACCAATATAAATTATAGCATCAATTTTCCTCACATTAATTATAAAAATATGAAGGATAAATGTATTTCACTTTATAATCATTACTATATTTGCTATTTTTTTTTTAAAGGGATCGTAATCTAATAAATTTCTATTATTTCTTTTGTACAGAAAAAATCGGATGAAGAAGACGATTCGGGTGCCGGCGATTAGTTCAAAAATCGCCGATATTCCACCGGACGAGTACTCGTGGAGGAAGTACGGTCAGAAGCCGATCAAGGGATCTCCATATCCACGGTGAGTTAAGCAATTTCATCGGCGGCGATTTATTGAAATTTGGCGAGTTTTAACTGGACAATTTTGTTTTCTTTAAAATTTCAGAGGATATTATAAGTGTAGCACTGTAAGGGGATGTCCGGCGAGGAAACACGTGGAGAGAGATCCGAAAGATCCGGCGATGTTGATTGTAACGTATGAGGGGGAGCACCGCCACACGCAGAGCTCGTTGCCGGAAAATATGGCCGCTGCCGGAGTAGCTTTAGTTTTTGACTCAACTTGATATGCTAGAAGAAAATTAATTGAAAAAAAAGAATAAAGTGGGGTAAGAAAGAAAAAGGAGAGCTGAATTTTGACTTTGTTTTATCTTTTCAAGATGATGATTGTATATTAAAAAAAGAAATTGCTGAATGGCAGAACGAATCTCTCTATTCTATCTGCCAAACGCGTGGCTATTGGAAAATAGAAATTTATTTTTATTTTTTGTTTTTTAGAACTAAATTTACTTCAGGCTAACATTTTATTGGAAAAATTATATTTTTAGTATTTAGGTTTCTGAATCTCTGATATCCAGTTTACAAAATTGAACACTTTTATTACATTTTAGTAATAAATTCATTAATATATTATAATTTAAAACTATTTTAAGTCAACTTTAAATGATGTAACCATTGATTAAATTGAAATTTTAGAATTAAAAATGTCTTTTTGCTTATTTATTTCAGATGTTTTGGCGTGTTAGGAAATAAAAATAAAAATAAAAATATGGGACAAAAAGGGAAATAATAAAAAGGTTGGGGGTTGATTCGTGAGGAGTGGAAAGTCAAAAGATGAGGGAAAGAGGTTGTCGATCAATCAATCCACAAATCGGTATGTGGGAGTCATTAATTATTATTATCTTTGGTTAGAGAATTAAATATAAAGTAAGATGCTTATGATATATTTTCTGTTTTAGAGGGCTGCAAAAGTCCTGTTTGATTGAATAATTTATTTCACTTATTCCCGAAATGACTCTTTTTTTTTTTTTTTTTTCAGATTTAAAGATTCAATTTTAGTGATAAATTCAATGTTTTTAAATTTAGAAAAGAACATTGATTTGTCTTTTTCGTGGAGGAAAATAAATCAACTCAACTTTACTTATTATGGGGTACGGTTGAGTTTAATCAACTTGATGGAATATGGGTGTGGTTGGTTTATATTTTTAGACAGTTTTGGAATAAGGAAATATAATAATTTTTTTTAAAAAAAAAGTCAATTAAAAGACAGGAAGGGCAAATGGGCCTTTTCACTTTAACGAGCACCAAACAAATCCCTTTTTTTATTTTTT
Source organism: Sechiopsis laciniata (assembly GCA_037833695.1). Classification (NCBI taxonomy): domain Eukaryota; kingdom Viridiplantae; phylum Streptophyta; class Magnoliopsida; order Cucurbitales; family Cucurbitaceae; genus Sechiopsis; species Sechiopsis laciniata. Next base: position 2,932,229 of record JBBMKA010000018.1, read on the forward strand.
AAAACAAACTAAAACTTCATTAAACCACCGGCAGAAAAACATCCACTAACGGGATTAAACCCCAACATGACCGAAGGTGGCCACCCTAATAGGAAAAAACCCGTAAATAAAAGAAACTTTAATTAGCACAAGAACTATCCAACCAAGGCCTTTGTTAGATTAGAATACGACAATTCCAGACCAAGGACTGACGACACTTTGTCAAACCATTCATGGTTGATTTTAAATTTTGTTTTGGGCTAATCCTCAATTCATATTGACAACTGAGGTACGTGACCCCACCAATGTTAAAAGGAGAAGGGAAAATCCCGTAAATGACTTCCCCTTACCCCAAAATGACTAATCTAAATGCTGAATAAAAGACCCTTTATCAACTAATTCTACTACAAGGCGGATCAACAACTCAACCCTCCTGCAATTGCAACACATGGGAGACACAACCCCAAAGCAAAAACAGAAAGCTTACAATAAAAAGTAATTTTGCAACTTGTTATGAAAACGAAAATCAACAACCAATGCAAAGATAAAGAAAAAATGTAAAAAAGAAGAAACAACACAGAAATTTACGTAGTTCACTAACGTCGTGTTAGCTAATCCACGGGCAGAGAGAGGGCGAAGTTTTATTAAGGAGAATCGAATACAGATTATAAAATGAACATCATCCACGACTAGGGCTTAATTGGAGTTTATATATGCACTCTCATTAAACTTTATTACAGAGTGCGCAAGCGTAAAACAGAATGTGTAAACGCATGCGGAACACGCAATAGAAACAGGATGCACTTATGCTGCGGAGTGTGAAAGAGGGATGCACTAAATGAATGTGGAATGCATTGCAGCAATGCGAAATGCGGAATAACTAATCACGGGGGATTCAATGTTCAAGGCATATCTCAACACAACCAAAATAGACATATAAAAGACCTATACTTCATCTTTCGGGCTACTAGAAGTCTGAAGCAAAAGACAAAGCAGCACCATCAAAGGAAGAGAAATCATCTAAAAAGGGCTAGAAGAGTGCTGGTTCACCTAAACCAACAGTTCGATCGGTGGACCAAACTAGAGTATCATTTTTTTAGGGGTAAACACTGAACGAGTCTCTAACAGAACAAGTGAGGACACCCCATTGTGGTATTGAAACCATTTCTTAAAGAAAATTTGTAATCTAGCTTCGACGACGTGACAATGATCCTTCAATCCGACAAATCTAACTTTAAGCCTTCTATTTTGAGTCACTTGTACGTAAGGTAATATATATATATTTTTTCTTCTTCACATGGATCACCTGTCCTTATTTATTTTAGTTTATTAGGATTTAGATTCCATACTTTGTTATTTTTGAACTAGGATTAGTTATGTTGTAATGATTTTGTCATGATTTAATCATGATTTGAAATTTTATCAAAAAAATCATAATTAATTTTTTTTTTTAGTTTAACTTGTTTATTATATTCAACTATGTTGTGTTTAAAATTAGGACTAATTTTGTTGTAATGATTTATCATGATTTAATCCTAATTTGGAGTTTTATAAAAAAAAAAATTATAGTCAATCTTATTCTAGTTTAAATCATTTAGCACATTAAGTTATGTTGTATTTTGAACTAGTACTAGCTTTGTTGTAATTTAATTATGATTTGTTATAGCTAAATTATAATTAAATCATGAATAATTTTGAATTTCAATTGATTAATCTCGGTTCTTTTTATTTGTAATTTTATATGTTTAAATTTCAATTTGACTCATAGATATCATTTATTTTGCATATGGACATTCCATGATTTGTTCCATTGTAATTGTAGGTAGTACATTGTTTAAATTTCATTTGAACCATAGTTTGTTCATTTAAAGTTGACATTATACATTGGTTTAATTTTCAATTTGGTCATAATCGCATATCTATAGATTAAATTCATAAGATTTGTTCAATTCCAATTTGACCCATATTAGATTAATTTATTTTCAATTAGTTCATTATTTGTTGTTTATTTCTCGTTAGTTGATTGTTTGGTTCAACTTTAAGTCTATTCTTAATTGTGTGTTAATCTTCAATTGAGTAAGTGATTGTTGATTAAAATTTTAAAATTCACCTAAGGTGTTTTATTTCATTTTTTTTTTTTTTTAAATTTGGTTTTCAAGTAAGCAATTATTAAATTTTAAATACAAGTTGACTATATTAATATCTTGGTGACAAATTCTGTCTAGACGGGAGTTTTTAAGTATCCGTAGGGAACACTCCTACTTGAGAATTGACATCGGGAATGAAGTTATTCATTTGTATTTGATTTTTGTAGGTTAGTTTTCCAAATTTACAAAACAAAAACTTTTTTTTTAAAAAAAGTTTTTGTTTTGTAGCGTTCTCTTTGCTTTTCTTTCAAGGTTAAAAAAATACATGAAATTCTAAAACAAAAGAGTGTTATCTTTTTTGGAGTTAGTAGTGTTTCTTTCTTGACAATCGTCACAGAAATACATGAAAATTCTATATAAAAAATCAATGACGAATCATTAGAAACCATGATTTTTTAGGTTCTTGAGTAATAAGGAGTTTACTTTGAAATTAAAAATAAATTCTAAGACTTTTTTTTATTTTTTTATTTTTTTAGCTACTCATAATTATTAATTCATATTTTGTTATGAATGTGAATTAATATAGACACTTTAAAATAAACTTATACAAATTATTTACACATCATCACTCGATTTAAAAAATTAAAATTTTTTTGTTAAAATAAGTACTTTTGACAAAATTATTTTATTTAAAAAAGATTTATGTCGAGAGTTGAGTAATGTGCTTTCGTCGAGTTTGACTCTGTGTGGGTATATGAAAATCCTCGTTATTTTTTTTAAAAATAAAATAAAATCATGACGAATTGAGATTTCTCAAGTTCTTAAGGCAATTTTTTTTCTCTAAATAAAAGAAAATTTCAACATGAAATTAAATTGATTGGTAAAATCCTACCCACTATATCAACCATTACTTTATTTTTAAAGTTAAGATAAGATCAAACGTGAGATATTTGTTTTCATAAAATTAGTATTTTTTTGTTTTAAATAAAAGATCATTTCATGATAAACCATAATTGGGATAAATAAGATTAAATGTGGTAACTGATTTTAAACGGGTGTTATAGAGTGCTAATACCTTTCTTAAACTCAAAGGACTCCCAAACCTAATCTGGTTATGTAGATCATTTCCTTATCTGTTAATTAGGTGATCAATCACACCTTCAAAATGGTTAGTGGCGACTTCAAAATTCTTTTAATTAAAGGAAATCCTTGAAAGAGGGCGTCGGCGGCTCCGTGTCGCAATCACGTTGTGACAATAGTGACATGAGCTTCTTCCTCCTCCTTGACATTTGAGAAATTTGAGTTTTCTTCTTATTAAAAAGTGTGAACATCCATTTCAAAATCAATTAATTTTAAGATGGATGTCCATACTATCTAATATGGTATCAGAGCCAATTAAGTTCAAATTGATATTCGGTCCAATAAAAATGAAATTGAGATTCGATTCAAGATTAGTGATCCCAAAAAAGACATCATCTTGAGGAAACATGTTAGGATCCCATATCGAAAAAAGTGGAAACCTCATAACAATAGATAAGAAAGGTGGGTTAGTCCTCTCATGACAATCTAACCATTGGACATGATACTAAGAGTAAACATAACTCAGTCTCTTCTACATACACAACCTATCATCACATGATAGCATATATACATCAAAGAGTACATACAAGTCCTCCCTAAATGTCACAATCCTAGCATACAAGGTATGTCTAGCCAACATATCGACATAACAAAGTATCCAAGCCTCCAACAAGATGCAATGAGGCATAACAGTAGAGAATAATAATCGTGCATTCTAAGTCCTAACAAGCTCGTATTCAACAGATCTATGATATTTTGTGTTGGAAATTTAAAGCCCTAATGCAACGAAAACTACATGGATCATCTACTTCACTTTACTAAATCTAAACCCTAACTAAGTATGAACACTTACATTGAAGGCTGACTCTAATTTAAGGTTGTCAAAGTCTTTATCTTTAATGGTCAAGGAAATTAAAAAAAGAAACTTTCAAGAATTTCTTGGATAATCCCACGAAGGTTTTCTTGATCTGTTTTTAACATAAGTTGAACGTCTCGTGGGAGAATTCTTAGAAGAGGAGGCACTAATGGTGCTCAAATGACTTAGATTTTGATTCACTCTTAAAAGATCTATTTATTAGAACTCATAATCCATTAATTCAATAATTTATAATTTCTTTTTTAAAAAATATATTTAATATTTAAGTCAATGATCAATTCTTTTTTGAAATTGATCTTTTATTTATTTAAATCTCATTTAAATAAATTAAAATTTTCCTGACAAATTAATATTTAAATCTTCTTAATCATAAGGAAAAATAAACTCTCCTTAATATTTAACCAATAAATACTAAATATTAATATATCACATATATTAATAAAATTTATAGTTTATGTATCTCATACAATAAATTAATTTATCACTTAATATATCTCATATATTAAATAATTAGTTTGAACACTTAAATTAATTTGTCCAACAAAATCTATCTACATTGTTCTGGTAAAACTTACAGATTTTAACCTTTGACCATTAAAGATTAATTTGATTTAACTCCCTAATAAAACTTAATTGTCATGTCAATAGCTACTTTGAATATTGGTGGTCTTGTAATTGGTGTAGACATCATTCTCATCTTAGACTCTGTTGAAGAAAGTTATGAGCGGCATGACCTCCATTGTTATGGCCAATGTATTCTTGTAGGTGCAAAACCCGTTAATTTGTATATACCTACAACCCGTTTGGTATATGGTGGTAGAATCCTACGAAGATTCTAGATATATATTGAACTGCAAAGGCAAAGAAGACCCTAGACTTGATCACCTCAAATTAGATGGCCATGTGTCATTGGAGTTTATTTCATTCATCGACAACAATAAAGCCGTCGACGTAGGTGTAATCCCAAACGCGAGGATTCGTCAACGTGCAAAAAATTTATGCAATTTTTTTTTTGTTTATACGTGTCACGATTGTATCGACTGCGTTGAAATCTCATGTGAACAACTTCATCAAATAACATGTCACCTCATCTCCTCTTTGTACCTCAAACAAGACTTTTCTATCATTTCATCTCATCTCACAACATTTTAAACAAAGTTTTTCTTCTTGTCATCTTGTCATCTTATCACTCTCATTCTCTTCTCTTTAATTATCTCAAACACGCCTTTAATTTATAAATTAATTACACATTAAAAATTGTTTCATTATAAAATCAACGATTACCTCGTAAAATTAGTAATTGTTTTGGGATTTTTTCGTGCAAAGTAATCTTATCTATCTATGATGTAAAAATAAGGATATGTGAAGAACTTTGAGGTGAATAGAATAATTAAAATAGTGAATATTAAAAAAAAAAAAAAAAAATTAAAAAAAAAAATGAAGAGGGAAATAGTTCTTAGTTACACAAAAGTGAGTAACATAATGATTCCCTATAATCATATTCTTATCCTCCCTATCACCCCATTTAAGATTAGCTAAGGTCAACCACCCTAATTAAATTTAAAAGAAGATTATATTATTGTATATTATTTTTAGGATGCAAGCTTATCCATTTCATTTTATGCCAAAGATACTTACTTATCCATTCTTTCTTTCCTTTTTTACTCTACCATAAAAAACGTCACTTTACTTTCTCTATCTTTCCTTTCTCGAAAAAGTAAAGAGAACTAGAAAATGTTGAAATGATCTAAACACTACATAAAAAAATTTTATGAAATTTTTTTTAAAGAAAAACGTAAGAAAATCGATGGAAAACTTTTAAAAGAAAAATAAGATGCATAAATAACAGCTCACAATATGTTAAAATTGGGTCAAATACATTTTTAGTTCTTCTAATTTTAGATGAGGATTCTATATTGCCCATGAATTTGAAATTTTAACAATTTAGTCCTAACATTTGAAAACTAAGTCTAATTGAAAATATGTTCGATGAAATAATTTCTTAGATATATTGCAATATCTACAAGAACTACACTTTTTAGTGACGTCAAATATTAACAAAAACATGAGCTCAACTAGAATGTGTAATTTATAATAAAAGATTGAATTTAAATTCCTACTCCCAAATATTGTTGAATTCATTAAAAAAAAAAAAAAAAAATCTAATCACCAAATTAAATGATTATCATTTTTCCATGAAAGACCTTGACGAAATTTTAATTTTAGGAACCATTTAAAATCATTTCCTAAATGTTGGAACTAAACTGTCAAAATTTCAAGCTTATGAACCATATTGAATCTTAACCTAGATTCTTCTAAAAAATGACAATTGCTCAAGTTTTTTTTTTCCTCTTCAATTTAACGACATTTTAGGTGGAAGAATTTGAATTTATGATCTAGGTCACTAGATCATACACATTATGTCACTTGATCTATATTCATTTTATAAAAAAAAAGAGTTTTGTGCATGAAATAAATCGAGGAGTGTGGTCAAAGATAATTTCTATAAGAATACAAATTATTTTGCTCGTCTCTTTCTTTTTTGAGTTATGAAAGAAAGAATGATCATGTTAAATATTAGTGGAAAATTATCCTAAAAATACTTGCCAAAGATTATTTTGTATAAATCTATCTTTATTTTCTTACTATAGTGCAAATAAAAATGATCATCGCCCAATGACAAATAAAACTTTGTTATATGTCGTTTTTATATTTTGAATTGATAATGAGACCGCCAATGACATGATATAACATATTAATTAAAAGATTATTACATTCAAACCTTTATCTATACCTCTAAATATTATTGAACCAAACGTAAATGTGTGCTTAAAAAAAGTAGAATTGAAAAGAATGGTACAAGTCTCAAAAAAAAAAAAAAAAAAAAAAAAAAAAAAAAGTCTTATTTGTATATATACTTAATAACCATAATAATTGCAAAACTACTCACTGCTACCTTTCTTTAAATTAAATTTGGGGTAACTATGATGACGGTTCTATTTTGGTCCTTAAACTTTCAAAAGTCTAATTTTGGTCCCCAAATTATCATTTTTGTTTCGTTTTGGTCCCTGAACTTTCAAAAGTCTAATTTTGATCCTCAAACTTTCTAAAAAGTTTAAAAATAGTCATTGAATTAAACAAAAAACTTAACCATGATAAAAATTAAATTAGGTGACACAAAAATAATAATAAATAAATTTTCATCTTCTTCCCTCCTCTCACCTCCCTCCCTCCCAAAACTGTACTTCAAAAAAGATTTTGTTGGTGAATTTCCCTTTGGGCGGACATAAATATAAACTATGTATTTCTAATTTGTTTAGAAACCGAATAGAAGAAAAGAAAAATCAACGTGGATGGTAATTGAGAAGACAAACTCGGTGGCAAAGTAGTACAGTAGTAGAAGAGCAAAGAAAGAAAGGGAATGGAGGCTGCAAAACTCAAACCCTAACCAAAACCCATTTCTGCAAATCTTCCAATTTCATACCCATAGCTCCTCAATCTAATTCCAGTTTCCCCCCTTTGGATTGCACACGAAGAAGATTCAGGTTTTGGGTTAGCTAAAGGAAGAGCTCAAATTAGGGATTCGGTGAAGCTATGAGCAGCGGAGAGGGAAAGAGAAAGAGAGGGAAAGAGGTGAGAGGAGGGAAGAAGATGAAAATTTATCATTATTATTTTTTTGCCAACTCATCCAATTTTTACGATGGTTAAGTTTTTTGTTTAACTAATGGATTATTTTTAAACTTTTTAGAAAGTTTGAGAAGTAAAATTGGACTTTTGAAAGTTCTTGGACCAAAACAGAACAAAAATGATAGTTTAGAGACCAAAATTGGACTTTAAAAAAATCAAAGACCAAAATAGAACCACCATGATAGTTTAGGGATCAAAATAGTATTTTACCCTTAAATTTGTCATTAATTTGATGCAAATTGAAAACAAAATTATATTTTAAGAAGTTTTTTTTTTTTTTAGAGGGGAATTTAATACAATATAAGTATTTATATAAATATTTTAAACGGGCTAAATTAAAGACAATAAATGATAGGTTAGAGTTGGACAAACCGAAACAAGCAACTTTCTAGTTTAAATCAAATGGTAATTTTAAATTTCTTTTTCTCCAAAGAAATAATTTCATTATTTATTTTGTTTTAAAATAATGTTCTAGTTGAGTTAACTGAAAATTTCGATGATTTATGTTTGTTTCTATTGGATTTTGATTTATTCATGTCCGGAATTTGACTTTTTCACCCCTGTTCTCAATCTTTATTCAAGTGGTCTTTTTTTTTTTTTTTTTTTAATTTTAATTAATGAATTCCTGTTTTTATGGAATTTTTTAAAAAAGTGCATACTAAATTAATAAAACTATGCGTAGTGGTAGAATTTATAACTTTAAAATTTACGAAGTCACAAATACAATGATTGTGAAATCAAATCTAGATGATAAATAATGACATTCATAGATGAAAAAATATTTTTATATATTTTTAAAACTAAATAATCAACAGATTTTAAAGTACAAAATACCACAACAAAAATATAGCTTAGTAATTGTGAAGTTAATATTTTTCTCTTCAAAATGTCGTTGAATAAATAAACAGCGTACAATTTAAATAAAGTTAAAAAAAAAGAAAAAAGCATCTTGTCCATTATGATCTGACTTCCTAAATAAAGGAAACAACAATCTTATTCTCTAGATATTCTTGAAAGATTCTTAAAACATTGCCAACTTTAAGATCATGTTTGGTTCGTTGGTTAGAATTCAAAATTTTCGGAATGTGTATTCTTTAGAATGCAACATCAAAATAGAATTTTCTGGAATCATGTATTACGATATTTGGTTCACTGGATTTATGCTCCGAAATAAAATATTATATTTGGTTTGCTGTATTGTTACTTCGGAATGAAATCTTAATAAATTATTATAAATAATAATAACAGAAAATTTATGAAATTCTTTTGTTCATTATTATTATTATATATTATTATAAATTAATAATATTGATATAATTACTAGCATACACAATAATATTATAATAATAGTAATAATAATAATAAATATTATTTTTTAAGTTTATAATTATGATTATAATAATAATAATCATTATTATTGATTAGTTAATAACAATTTACATTTGAATGAACATATTTGTAAACAAATTTATTAAAATAATTGAAAATAAATATTGCATAAAAAATATAATTAAATAACTAATTAGAAATACTAGTTTCACTATTATTTAATTTTTAGTAATCTTTGATGCTATTTAAAAAATGTTTTATCATCATGTTACAAATGATGTATACTAAAATTATTTTTAAAAAATAAATCATGTGATAACAAGATTGAATGATACAAAAGTAATTATAAATATAAGTAATCTTCTTCTGAGACGTAATATGAATGACAACAATTGTAGTTGAGCACTTCTTAAAAGTGTTTTTAACAATTGTAAAACGACCTATAATTATATAGTAAAAATAAACAAGTTATAAGAAAAGATATTAACATATAAAAGTCATAAATTAAACAAGAATAAACAATTTAAATTTAAAAATAAAAAAAGAAAAAAAAGAACACATGCTTACTTATGAGTAAAATCGTTGATAATAAAATGAATAAAAATCAAGAAATATCATAAAAAAAAGTTTGAGAGAAATAATAATGACAAAAATAAAGGGATATGACAAGAATTTCTTACATTTTGAAACTCACACCAAAATCAAGTGAAGAGTTAGAATAACATTGAAAAATAGATGGTTTTGGAACCATGTTTAAATACGGTGAATCAAACACGGGTTCAGATTTAGATTTCAAATCAACCCCAATCCAACCAGTGAACCAAACATCACCTAAAATGGGAATATGCCAATACATATGCTATTTTTTAGTACAATAAATACGGATAGTTAAGGACAATAAATGTGATTTTCATTTCCTTGCATTTGTATCTTCCCATAAATGGATAGGTAAGGACAAGGAAATTTACATGGTGCATAACTTGGACTTAACCACTTGTAATTAAATATTCTCCTATTATTTTAAATGCAGTGATTAAAATAACCTTTGAGTTAGGGTTATTACAAATGAATCATTCATGTCATATATTTTCATATTATAGTTCAACCAATTATTCAACTTTGAGCGATTGATTATCTAGTTTGATGTTAATCCATTTCCACTCCACAGTCACGAGTTCGATCTCTGGAATCGATATTTGTAATCTCTCTTTCCCCAACTTGTACTAAAAAAAAAAAAAACAAATCAACTTTGAAGTTGGGTTAAAATAGGCAAATAAACTAGAATAATTACAATGCATGCATTTAATAGTAAATTTCTGGAAAAAGTATTAAATATGCATTTAATTTATTTAAATAGTTGTCGGGGACCCCCTTGAAAATAATAAAGACAGACTTTAATAATAAAGTACTAAAAATATTAAATAAAAATGTCCTAAGTTTAATGCGGAAAATAAATGACTCAGGACGGTCCACATGATCTCGTCAACCCTCCTCAATCAGCCACCACGATATGCAACATTATCTGAAAAATATGTTTATGGAAAGGATGAGTATTGAATACTCAAAAAGGGACCCCCTTATAAGATATTACACATAGATTAAACATACAAAATAAGATCTTTAAAGAACGTCGTAACAAGAAACTTAAATTCTTCAAGTACCTAACTTATAATATCGACCATCATCTTCAATTATAAAAAAAAATTAACATGACAACATAAAGAGTCAACCTATAATCTAAATGAGATATTAACCCTCCCATCGGGACCCACAAGCCCGCAGTAGCAATGGTAGGGGTATGGATCATCCCTTGGAAACAGCAAGTCCGCAAATCACAATATTAGGGTATTTATTATCCCCAGGGACCAGCAAGTCCGCAATACGATAATATTACATATCTCAAATTCAATCAAAATAATTAGACTATTTGATTTGAAACAATAACACATGCTCATCGAATCTTTGTTTGTAAGTTGAATTATGCTGCACACATTAGAAGCCTATAGGTGGCTGCCTTCTAACTAACTACAAGCTTTCTTTAATCTATAAAAGTTCATAACATTCATGTGAGCATGTCTAACAAGCCAAGTGATATGATCTATCTTTAATAGAATCCTATCTAGCACATTTAATCCACATGCTTGCCACTCACTACTATAAAAGGGTAAAATCCTTACCTTACTGTCACTTGATTCGTTCTACCAATGCGAGCAACCACTTCACTTATTTGAACAACGAACACCACAACGAACCTAACATGGTTCCCACACAAGTAAAAATATGTTTTGTATCTAAAACTACTAAGGCTCGAAAAGGAATAT
>JBBMKA010000018.1:2960443-3008539 GCA_037833695.1 Sechiopsis laciniata
ATCTCCATTTCTTTCATTATCAGAATCGTTACTTGAATTAGCCATCAAGCATAAAGAGGATTTATCACACTTTTCCTTTATCACTTCCTCTTGTAGGCAAAATAAGCAAGTTTGACGTTGACAGCTTCTTCACAAAATTTGCAATGCGTCGATTCAAGAACGTGTGAAGTAGATGAGACTTTATGGAGCTTTTAGAATGATAATTTTGTTGTAGAATTTTTGTTATAGAAGCTATGAATTTAATGGAGAGAAGATGAAAGGTGTCCGTTGGATTTAGGGCAATATGATCGACAGACAAGATTTTATGAAGATATGATGTATGATTGTCATTGTATTTAGGACAAATGTAGTATATGGCTAGGATTGAATAAAGAGAAGATGAAATGAGTTTAGGTTCAAAAGGAAACAATTTGAAAATGAAAATCCCATTTTTTTTCGTAGGAGATTTATTTTTCCAATCTTCATTTATCCATATCTTCTTTATTTTAACGCTAATTTGCACGATTCAAAATGTGTTGGAATCGTTTCTCTAAGCTCTACCTAATTAATACTTAAAAACTCCAAGAATATTAGTAATTAAAATTCGAGTTTGTTATCATCAAAATATTAATTAATTAATTAATTTGAGATATGAGCCAAAAAGCCATACTAGCGTAATTCACGATGATAATGGTTCATCATCAATCTCATGCTTATGGTGATTAGATTAGCTCAATTAAAATCTGCCTTTTACGAATTTCCATTTCTTCCATTTTCATTTTCAGATCTTCAATTTCCTTTTATATCATTTAAGTTTTTGGAGCCAAACATATCGTAGATTAAAGAGGTTTAATATTTGAAACCGAATAAATTAGTAACGTGTTGATTATCTTATTTGATGGTAATCAATTTCAATTCTATGGTCAGGAGTTTGATTTTGAAAATCGATATTTAGCAGAGTAGTAATACTCCTCCATGCAGGATTTGTTGGTCCCTTCTCAAATTTATATTTTTTTAAAAAAACAATAATAATTTGGTTTAAAAAATTGAAGCCATTGTGTTGTTTTTGGAGTGGTCTTTTTTCTTTTTCTTTTTTTTCAAGCATTTGCGATGACAGGTTTTGGTCAACTTGCAGGCCACATTATTCACAACCAAAGAAATAATGTCGGTTGACCCACCCACTCAAACCCTCAAATTTAATGGGGGTCGTAAAAACCCAATCGAATGGAGCAAAATACAAATTCCTACGCAAAAAAAAAAGGACGACTAAATTTTTAGATAAATATTAAGCAATTAACTATCCATCTAAAAAGTAGTTTTTAAATTAAAATGTATTTAAGATTAAATCTTAAGAACTGCCAACATTTTAATTTAAATGAAAAAAGATCTAAACCTTAAACAATTCTCAAACAGAGTGTTTGGCTGCAGGTGAGATGAGATGAGAATAGAGGAGAGGAGATAAGATGAAATATCGAGAGCAGAAAAATCTTGTTTGGAATGCAGGTAGATGAGATAAGATGGTAGAAAAACCTCGTTTGAGATAGAGTGAGATGAGATGACAAAAAAAGCTTGTTTGAGGTGGAGGGAAAAGAGATGAGATGTTAAAGTATCTGATTTTTTTTAATTTTTTTTTTTTAATAATGAACTTATTTTCAAAATCTTTAGCAATTAAACAAGTATGGAAATATAACCACTATCCTAAATAAATTGTAAATAATATAAAATCAATATCATACCACCTTGATCATATTAATGTTCATATTAAAAAGAAACGAAATTTCAATGATATTATGTACGACCTAATAATATGAGATCAAAGTTTTGAATTTCTCACACCTAAATATTTTTGAATTAAAAAATAATAATGAGCAAAAACTTCAGACAACAAAAATGAAGTTTGATTAATCTAAAATATTTGTAAATTTTTATTATTTCAAGATTTGTTAGACTAAAATAATTAAAAAAAATCAAGATTCTATTTATTAAAAAATAAAAATAAAATCATTTAGTTAAACTAGTCATTAAAAAATCTTGATAGTAATTTTTTTTAATTAAAAAAGAAACAATTTTTTTAGTAGAGGAGGATCAACTCTTAAATAATATGAGAATTAAATACCAATTTCTGGGCTCAAAACTTCATTTGATTGAACTCAATGACATTTTGATAATAATTATTACAAGTAAAAAAAAAGTAGTGCCCCTCAAATTTTTGAATTTGTTGTTTTTTTTAATGTAAAATAAATCTCAATCCCTATTTGACTCATATAAGTCTTAGAACTCATAGTTGTTTTTGGTATATATAAACAAAACTCTCAAAATTGTTTAAATTAATTTGCCTCCTTCCTAAAAAAAAATTATAGATCCACTCCTACTGTTATTTTAAAGTTTAGCTTAGTACAAGAGTAAAAAATTTGAACCTTGTTTTTGTAACAAATAAAATAAATTCAACTTGAAATTTATTGAAATAAGTTCATATTTTTTAACTTATCGTAAATTATGAATAAAAATTCAATGTGTATAAATTATTTAAATTTAATTGTTGTTTTAATAATAAATTGAAGTTTTATAAACTTTTTTGTTATTAAAAATGATTAAACAAAAGAATAGAAAGTATTTCATTTTTTACAAATAAAAAATATTAAAATTTATTGTCATATATCAAGAGATAATATATATCTATTTATTTTAATTTTCAAAATTCAAATTTATTTAAATAAACATTTGATATAATAATATTATAATTATTATAATTATATACCATATATTAATATATTTAAATAATAATAATAATATTATAATCACAAATATATCAAACATTAAAAAAAAATTTAAAAAACAAGTAAACAAAATACAAATAAAAAAAATGTTAAGAAAAAAAGAAAGGAAAAAAAGACGATGAGAAGAGATGATATGAAATGATTAACACTTTGGGTCAAATAAGGTGTAGGAAGTCCAACACCTCCTCTCATCTCCTCTCATCCCAAAACAAACACACCCAAATCTATTCGTTACAAAATAAAATATTCAAATTTTTAGAGGTTTTTTTTTTTTTTTTTTTTCTTTGTTTTCTTTTAAAAAAATTTATGTGTCTCCACATTTTTAACTGACAACATACTAATTACAATCTCCACATTTTTGCAGTACATATTAAAAACACAATCGCGTGGGGGAGAGGAAAATAGTCGAGGGAGACAAAAATAACAAGAAAGATATGAATGAGACATAACAAGATATTTCAAATTCTAAAATTAGATAGATCTTATCATTAAATCGTTTTTTTTTTTAATTTAAAATGTTCTATTTGTTTTTTTAGATCCGAAAATATAATCTTATTAGTTGTGAAAAACACAAAAAATAGGATGGGAGGTTCGTATTTCATAATTTGGCGATTAGTGGGTGATCTTCCTAAATAGTAGGCTTAATTTGTGGAAAAGATAATTATTGCTGTCATTAATTATAAAAAAAGAATTTTTATAAATTAAATTGTTGAAGGGTACTTAAGGAAACTAAAAAATACTCCTTCCTACCAAAAATTTGAGTTAGCCAGTGATTTCTTTTTTTGAAAAATTAATGTGATTTAGTTTTAATTTGTTCCCTATATTTAAAAAATGAACATTCTTGTCGTGACATTTTTGGTCTCTCGATTTGGAGTATAGTTTCAGTTTGGTCTGTTTCAAAATTAAAAAACTATTACTCCTCACATTTCAATAATTCTCCTTTTTAGTTTGTGTGTTTTTTAGTTTACAGATTAATTTTTTTACTATAATTTCCTTTTTAGTTATGATTCTTATGATAAGCGGATAGTAATTATAAATAGGTTAAATGACCATCAACTTTGACATTTTTCATTGCATTTTTATTTATTATTATTATTTTAATTTAGAAAATTGTATGTATTTAGGAAAAATATATATTTTTAATTTTTAAGTTTGGGGTCTAATTTATATTAGGCACATCTGTTTCAAAATTGAATAATTTTACTCATGATATTTTAATAAAATTCAATAATACACAATTTTAATCATTGAGGGAACAAAATTGTTAGATGTATAACGTAATGTTGACTAGACTAATTTTAAATTTAAATATATTGATAAATTGATTATTTTATTTTTGATGTGAATTTAATTTTGTTTAAATAAATATAAAAATAAATTACAAAATACACAATAACTAAAAGTGAGTATTATTAAAAGTCATGAGTAAAAATGTTCAATTTTGAAATATTTGGATAAAATGGAAACTAAATTCCAAACCCAAGACCAAAAGTAAATATTATTAAAATGTAAAAGTAAAAATGTTCAATTTTGAAATATAAGTACTAAAGTAAGTATTATTGAAATGTTAGGGTAAAAGTGTTTATTTTTTAAACAAATTAAGTCTCACGTTCATCATTTATGTTTTTATTTTTATTTATATTTATTTTTTTAATTTCTTTAGCAACACTTTGAACGAAAGTATTATTTAAATTAGTGATAAATTTGAAATATATGTCTCTTAGACAAAATATATAAAGTTAACTAAAATTGTTTAAATTAATAAGAGATATGGAAATGAAAGGAGATTAGGTGAGGCAACAATAAGATAACTACTAAATTTGTAAGTAGCTTAAAGAACAATGATAAGAATTAGAGCTTAGAATTGAAGGACATTATTATTGTACATCAATTTCCTCAAAGACAGTGGCAAAAGATTATTTTGTGTTTTGAGAAGTTTATTGGTAACCTCTCCACTTCTAATATCCTTTCCCTATCCTTTTGTTAGGTGATAAATCATGCTTAAGTGGACCATTACCACTCCACTTAATGAATGCTTTTAAAATGGTGACAAAGCATATGATATTTTGGGGGGAAAAAGTAAGCTACATTTCACCAAAGTTGCAGTTCCATTTATTTTTATGTTATTTAATTCTGTGGAGTTTTTAGCCCACTTCAAGATTTTTTCTCAATTTTTTTTTATTTTTTATTTTTATTTTTTATTTTTATAATATATTTTCATTGTGTTCTACAAATGTCGAATTTTAGTTCATGTATTTTTTAAAAATATTTAAAAATGGTTATTTTTTTAGTTTAAATTATACTACTACTCTCAAATAAAATGAGAGTTAGATGTTGAATTTCAAGATGAAAAACTTATAACCGTGGAATTGAATTGAATTAGGACCAATCCACTAAACTAACACTCCACCAATAGGTCGATGTTTAAAATAAGTTATTGCGGTAAGGTTTTTTTAATTTTTCTATATTCACTTTTTTTTTTTTATTTATATACAAAATTACTCTTCAATTTAAAATGGTCAGACCAATTTAATTTTTATTATTATTATTTTTTAAAATATGAGCTAAAACTGAACACTAAAGTATAAGAATCCAAAATTATTAATGTCATTATTATTGGAGAAGAATTTAGGTTATGCCAAATTATGACTTCAATTTTTGTTTGACCATATTTTATTTTATTTTAAATTAAAAAAAAAAAAAAAAAGTAGGTGGGCATAAGTTATTATTTTTTTAATATAAATTTGTGGAGAGAGACCAACAAACCCTAAAGAAAGTATTATTACTTAAATAATATGAGAACAAAATACTAATTTTCAAGATTAAATCCATCGCATAAAACTTGCTAAACTTTTCTCGTATTATTATCAAGAGGAATAGATAATTTTGAGAACGAAAATTAGAGAAAATCTGGCCTACAAGTAAAGTTATAGCGGGCCCGGGCCCACAACTCGATAACTATAGTCGATTAGACCACTCACTAAATGGGCCGCTAACTCTAAGGGCCAATAAAAGAAGCATTGAAATGACGCTTATGCCCCCAAACTTGACAATTTTTTTTTGGATAAAATACCTATTTTTCTGAAAAAACAAAATACATTTTGTAACCTTGAGATTTGATGTTCCATAAACTTTAATATTGAAGACTTTTACTTCAATATTTCAATACTAGTCACTTTTAATTTTTGAATCTTCAAAAAAAAGAAAAAAAAACATAATATAATGTTGATTAAAATAATGATTATACTATTTTTTTTTTTTTGAAGTTAGATATTAATTTTACTATATTCAAATTAATGATTAGACTAATATTAAATTTTAATATATTGAGAAAGTGATTATTTAAAAAAAATAAATATAAACATAAACAAAAAAAAATGTAGAAAAACTAAAGAGTATTATTATAAAAATGTTTGTAAAATGGTTGGATTTTGAACCAAGGTAAAGAATTATAGAAATGTTAGTAAAAGGTAATTTTTCCTTATTTTTTTTCTTTTCATTTGGTACCTCTTTTAATTTCTTCCAATAATTCATCTGGCACTGACACCGGTAGAAATCGCGTAATGAAACGATGGGTTGAAACTCAAGAATGATCCTCAGCCGTCGATCATAAACCGTACAGACCACTCCGATCCAACGGTCGATATCTCAGAGGCCGCCATTTTTGTTCTTGCTGCTGAAGAACGGCACCGTTCCATTTCCGAGTCTTCAGTTGAGCTTCTAAGAAAAGAATCTCTCTCTATAATTTTATACACTCAAAATCTCTTCCTCTTTTCCATCGAATTCGTTCTTTATTTCACCCAAAAAATCTTGTTTCGAACAGAAATTGATGAAAATTTCTTCATGAAGTTCATCATCATTCGTTCTTTTGTTCCTAAAATTTTCCCGAATCGAAGTTCGGTGCAGCCATTCTAGCAGGTTCGGTTTCTTAAGCTTTCCGATAATATTACCAGTGTATAATTTTCTGAAGAATATTTTTGGCAGTTTCCTTTTGTTTTATTTGTTCTTGTTTTGGTTGATTGAGATACATTGTAACCGGGATTGCTGTTCAGGTTCTTAGCTAAGAACAGAAACATTTTGTAGATAGCAATCGAGCAACAGTTTGGCCAGGGAAAATACATTGAGATCCATCTTCAATGAGGATGGATTATATTATATGTCCTTCGGATTCTTCTGCTCTATTCTTTTAATGGTCTTTTTTTACAAATGTTACTTGAAGATTAGATATTGTGTTCCTTTTGTGCATTATTGTTTGTAAGCACTTCCATGGTTTTGTATCTTAGATATTCGAGTGCCAGTCCCTTTCATTTAGTTGATTTTGGGGTTCTTTCCTTTTTTGTAGTATTTTGATTGTGTATCTTCTTTTGAGAGTCGTTCAATATCCATTTTATATTGTTATATACAATGTTTTGGTCTTCTTTCTTAATAATTACAAATGCCTGCAGCTCTACATTGTGACAGAAGTACAGTTGTTGGGCCTATTGGAATTTTAGTTTTCTCAGGTTCAATTCATCGTGATCATAAATGGGTTTAGCTTGGTTTTGAATCTTACTACTTTATCTTGTGCACCTTGTTTATGTTTGTTTACCATCAAAGAAGTTCAACTCACAATCATGAAAATATCGCTCTAGGTCGAGTCGATATCATTGAATGATAAAAGAAAAGGAAGAGAAAAAGGAGGATAAAAGGAAGACAAAGAAGTGCTTCTTCCAAACTTCGTGGCAGAGTGATCACTACTTTCTTCCTTCTCTTTGAGTCTGAGAGTTAGAACAAGATTTAACGGAAGGGTTCCTCTAATATAAAAAGGTTTTGGTTTAGCGGGGCTCGGGGTTTGGTGTAGGGTTGTGCAGATCTGATTAAGTGCAAAAGTAAAAGCGCTTCCTGTAGTCAAGAATATAACTTGGCAAATTTCCAAGCTCCTACACGAGTTGTTGAATGTGAATTTGTGGTTTTCATAGGTTTCTGCTATTTTATCTCTATATTGGTATCCTTACTGCAGTCTGTTTTATTTGTTACTGTATTATGTTATCCAATTTTTCTTGCTTGTTGTTTAATTGAGAGCATTCTTGTTTCTATTTGTATTTTTGTACTTTATTTTAATAGTGACACTGCTAGCTGACCATTGGTCTAAAAAAGTTTTGCACTTATTATAACTCATATGTTCCTTAATCGTTACAGATTGAAGCTTTATAGATTGCAAATAGTTTCTGATGGATGAGTATTCCAGTAAAAGAGTTCATATGGGAATTGTTCCTAAGAAAGGACCTGGTATAGTTTTGAGGGATAACATGAAGAACAGGGATCAAAGTAATCGATTCGGCAACAGACTTGGCTTCACCGGCAGAATATGCTCTAGTAGTGGTGCCCAAGTTGGCTGTTCAAATAAAGCCAGCTCAAAAAGACCGTTCCGTAGCTCAAGTGGTAAAGAAGTTGTTGGAAGTACCTCAAAGAGTTCTTCTGCAATCAGAAATCTCAGGAAATCCTTTCGGGATCCTTTTGGAAAGCTATCATCTAACCTTGAAACAGATTCTTCTGAAAATGATGGCATTCAAGATGACTTCGAAGAACCGGAATTCGTCTCACCTCCAGGATTGTTCCATACAGGGCTTCATGTAAAATCTGAAAGTTCGGTTCCTGCTGATGCTTTGTCGATGGAAAGGGGAAGCTGCAGTATGGCATCTAACACACAATCTAAGAGTAAAAACTCAATTCAAAGATATGAAGTGGAATATCAAGATACTTATGCATCAACTCAACCTACTAGAAGTCTTTGCCAGACATCAAATGTTGGTACCAATAGGTACACTTCGAGAAACCTCACTTATCATTCGGTATCTGAAAAAATTCCATCAGAAAGTTCTTTGCTGGAGCCAGGCATAGCGAGAAGGAAGAATGTAACAAAGAAGATTTTACATGATGGTGAGAATAGTTCTAGTTCTAGAGGAAAGAAGGTGAGTGGAACTTCTCGTGGACAGAATTGTGTTTACCGGCATGGAATCTCTATTTCTGATCAAAGACCAGGCCAAAACGTGTTTCACAGGCAAAATGTTCTCTCATCACACGGGACTCGAAGTTTGACGAGTGTATGTGGTGGGGCAAGGCGT
The DNA here is from genome assembly GCA_037833695.1 of Sechiopsis laciniata. NCBI lineage: Eukaryota > Viridiplantae > Streptophyta > Magnoliopsida > Cucurbitales > Cucurbitaceae > Sechiopsis > Sechiopsis laciniata. The sequence goes on from JBBMKA010000018.1 coordinate 2,969,304, forward strand.
TCTTATCAAGGCATTAGTGATGATTTGTTGTTGCAGGATTCACTAGTGAGGACTTCATGGATGCCTCGGTCTAATGTCTCCAGTTCCTCAAATGCTTCTAGTTCACTTCAGTTATCGACAGAGCCACACTCCAGGCGCCGCCACATGGCTTACCCTGAACCAGAGGAATATAGTCGAAGTCGACATGATATTGTACATGCCACCCCTGCAGAAGCCGGTATTTCCAGCACTTCAACGAATTTAAACAGTTTTAGATGCCGCAATGTCAATGGAATTGCACAGGTTATATTTTTCTTTAGACTCTGCAGCTCATCTCCTGACCATGGGAAAGACTTATCACTTAATTATTTTACAATTTGCAGGTACTATTGGCATTGGAGAGAATCGAACAGGAGGAAGAGCTAACTTATGAGGTGTGCAGCCTTTCGTTTTCTTTGGGTTTTTTCGGAGAATGAGCTGCTGACTGCTCTTTATTATTGTTTTTTTGTTTTGCAGCAAGCCATTCTTCTTGAGACGAGTATGTTCCTCAACAGCCTAAGCATCAATGATCAGCATAGAGACATGAGGCTTGACATTGATAACATGACATATGAGGTTAACACCAAGAGTAAAAATCAGTGTGAATTATTGTGCAATATCTTGTGATTGTTATAGGTTTCCTAGTGGACTGTCAGATTTTGTTTCATGTAATGGTTTTACCGAATTCTCAGTAGTCTTAACTTCTCTTATCTCTTCTGCTTCCAAACAGGAACTCTTAGATTTAGAAGAGAAAATGGGAACTGTGAGCACAGCACTGTCTGAAGAAGTACTTACAGAATGCCTTAACACAAGCATCTATCAGTCTAAACCAGGACGAAGAGCAGCCACGGGTTTTGTCGAGGATTTGAGTGACGTCAAATGTTGTATTTGTCAGGTTCCCTTTACAAGCCCTCCTTTACATTTTTATACTGATGCCACTAAGCTACTATTGCTCTTGTTGGCTCCAAACCCTCCTTTTCTACACTCTTAATTTGGTCAGTTCTTACACCAGGACAGCGGATTATTCAGTGTCTAGATTGAAAGAGTGCAATTGTGAAAGTGACTTAAAATTGATCAAGACCATCAAATTTTATTTTAGGCTTTTTTTATCTCCGCGAGTATTCGGGTCTGCTTATGTTCACCTCGACTATTCTCACAGGACAAACTACCTTATCCTACAATATTTGGTTGTTATGGAAATCCGTAGAAAATTAATTCCTAGGATGTAGGTGACCATCATAGATTAAACTCATAACCTCTTAGATCTCTAAGTCCTTTTTTGACAACGAGGCCAGCTCATGATAATTTTATTTTGGGTTTACATTAGCAACATATACATATTTGGTCCAACTAAGTTCTAAGAAATTCAAATTGTAGCAAATTTTTTCTTGAACAAACACTTTGCTTTTGAGGTCTTTTTTCATGATTGGAAATTCAGAGCCGTCCACTTTACCATTTGATCAGGATATTATCTTAATGTATCAACCTGGTCGAGATTATTAGTCATATAGCTAACCCAGGGGCCAGGAACTAGAAAGTCGTGTCTTCCAACTTTTTGCAGGAAAATCGCATAGATACGAGGATAATTTTTTTTGGTTTGCTCATTACAATTTAAATTTGTTGATAGGAGAGTAAAACTTTCTGCAGGAAGAATATGTGACTGGAGATGAAGTTGGGAGGCTGCAATGTGATCATAGGTATCATGTAGGATGCATTCAACAGTGGTTGAGGTTGAAGAACTGGTGTCCTATTTGTAAAGCAGCAGCAGCCTCACCCATCAGATAGTAATTGCCAAAAGCGAGCTTAGCCTAGCGGTAATTGGCCTGTATCTTCGACCTAGAGATCGCAGGTTTGAATCTAGGTAATTTACATGTATCTTCGACTTAAAAGATCGAATGTTTGAATCCTCCAACCCCAAATATATTTGTTGTACTAAATAAAAGAACAAACTGCAGATAGTAGTGATCACTTCCTACAATTTAGGAACCTATCTGCAACTTTATGTTTATTTGTACAAAATAGATACTGTTTCTTCTCACTTGACCAACAGACTTCAGCAGTTTTTTTTTTAACTCAATTGAACTGTGAATGAAATCTGTTCATAAGTTGATGTTATCATTTTTCCAATATCTCACTTTTTATTCTTCTCTTGTCTTTAGCTAAAAGGGTCTCTTCAGTTATAAGGAATTCAGATGCTTGACATGTTTAGATGTGTTTGAGAATCTATATGATTGAAAATTGGTTGTAGTCTTTTTTTAGAACTCCATGCCTATATTGCTTATATAAATTTTTTCAATTACCAAAGTTAAACTAGCTTATCAAATTATTAGGTATATTTTTTGGAGAATAAAATCAATTCCATTGATGAAAATATCCCATAGGGAGAAAGGATTACATGAGACCTCCCAACAAATTATTGTACATACTTTGACAATCTGAACTAATATGTGCTTCATTTTTGTGACTTCACCATTACTAACATATGTATGCTCTGACTATTATTATGAAATAAATCGTTTAGTTTTATAACATTTGGCTGTCAAAAGAATCCGTAATAAATTAAGTAATAAGTAACTAATTAAATAGGCCGTTACTTTGAATTGAATACATTACTTTTAAATCCCTTTTTTGTCTACTAGTTCAACCCATAAATTATTATGTATGTTTTACATGTGGGTTTTCCCAAATATATCATATGAGATTATTTATTTCACAAATATACCATGTGGTTTTTTTTACAACTGTACATATGAAATTATTCAAAGATTATTCATTTTGAATGCAATATCAGTGGGTTATTCGTGTTAATGTCATAATAAAGTGAGCAATTTTAGTTCTAGCAACTAATTGAAAGCAATAAGATTTTTTAAGAAAATAAAGCCTATTGCATATTTAATGGCGATGGTGCTTCCAAATCCATCTATTTTCCTGAAAATGAAAATTGGTTTAAGACAAGAATTTTAGGATGGCCAAACTTTCGAAACATTTTGGTTCATTATTAGGTGAATGCCAGGAATTTTACATTCATTCTTATGAAAGTACACATTTGCACACAAAAAATACATTTTTAATCCTTAATTTTAGGATGTAGTTTCTATTTAGTCTCTATACTACAAAATCAAACATTTTATCTTTAAAATTTTTGGTCTTTGAATAAACAAAATTATTAATTACATAATAAATTGTTGATTAAAATAATAATTAGACTAATTTTATATTTTAATATATTAATAAAGTGTTTATATTAGTGTTGATGTGAATTTTATTTTTGAAAGAAAACAAATATAGAAGTAAACTAAAACCACACACAAACAAAACTTAAGTATTATTGAATATCGAAAGTAAAAGTGTTTAATTTTTAAGTAAAGGGACCAATAAATACTACATCTCAAATTTAGGAACTAAAAAAAATATTTTTCTTTGATCTAAATTTTATGAGCTATACACCATTTCACAAAAATGTATATATTTCCACTCCAGTAGATAGCATGATATACAAGAAAAATGTGAACAGTTGAGCAAACAGCACATATGAGCACAGTGATCAGACATTTGGTTCAGAATGCACTGAGCTAAAACATGAGCAGCAAATTAAACTCATAACCTTTAAGATCATAACCAGCATCATCTTTATATAAAAAAAAGCAAAAACTTTTATTGATATATAAAATGGATACAAAAGATTCCATCCATAGTTACAAAAAAAAAAAAAAAAAAAAACTCTCCAATGTACAAAAGATCAGCTATGATCTTTAGAGCAATACTTACCTAATAGTGGGTAAAATACTTACCCACCCTTGAAAACACAAGTTTTTACTTTTTGCATTTTTCTCTCTACTTTAACATTTCTCTCTCCATCAATCAAAGCCAATTTTTTTTTTTTTTTTTTTTTTAAAATAAAAACATGTAGTTCTAAGGTGGGTAAGTATTTCCAAAATACTTACCCACCCTTAGACAAGTATTAATCTAATATTTATGGGTGTGTTTGGAGCACCGAATTATGTAATTGTAGACGAAGGATTATGATAAACGGTGGATTAAAATAAACAGTGTTTAAAGTGCAAATTATTATAAGAGGAGTTATGATAAACAGTGTTTGCGATGCAGATTATTATAAAAAAAGTTATGAAATTTTTTTCACAATTTTTTTTAGTTACTTAAATTTAAATTAAAAAAATTAACAAATAATTAATAAAATTTTTTAATAAACATAATTAATATTGAACATAATTTTTTAAGTCTTCAACTCGGAACCTTGAAATGAGCATACTCTCAAAGCTTAAGTCTTCAACCACTTCGTCACTCCTTGGGGACATTTATTATCTTTTTTTTCATATTCTATTTCATATAGTTATGTATTAGAAATTAATTTTTTAAGTTAATATTGACCTCATAAAAACAAATTTCAACTTTAAGTTTTGTTTTCTTTATTCTTCACAAAATCGTTTCTTTTTTTAGATTCTTTTTCTAAAATCTTAATGTTTAAATAGTGAATTAATTTGAAATAAACAAAATATACTGATTAAAAAAAGGATAAACTACTATAAAAAGGAAAAATAAAAAATTATATACTATTAATTAAAACCAATTCATGAGTTATTATTTCAAACAATCACCAATTAATTTTGTTAAAAAACATTATATATATATTAGAAAATTTTAAAGAAAATTTAATATTTAATAAAAAAATATAAAGTTTAGATAAACGGACACGTAGATTTAGATAACTACCGTTTATAATAAACGGTAAGACAAACACAGGCTGAATTATTATAACCAATCTTACATAAACGAAGGCCCAAACATACCTTAAGGAGGGACACACTCGAAGGTGACAAATTCGATAACAAAACGGGCCCTAACTTCTGACAATTGAGAATATGCTGATAGGAAGAAAACAATTCTAATAATAATATGTAAAACTCATTAAATCCAAACTGCATAGAAAATTTGAAAAAGAAGAGTGAAACCATCAGAACAAGTTCAATGCAAAGGGCTCTTGCCAATCCAATTCAAATCATTAGTTTACAATATTTTACCATAATATTTTTTAAATTCATAATATAACTCAAGATTTCATTTAAAAAATAATGAAAGATAATACAAGAACAAGGGAAGGGGCATACAATGTCTTGAATTATGTTGAATTAACAATCAACTCAAAAAGTTAAGCCGATGGGTTCGAGTGTAAAACGACTCGACAGAGACTTGAACTCATGACGTCTTACTCAGTAACGAAATTAAATTATGTTAAATCATCAATCAATTCAAAATTCTAAACCGACAAAAAAAGCCTTATAAAAAAGAAAAACGGTCTCAACTCCAATCAAAAGAAATATTGCCTAAAGAATAATTACAAAAAAAAAAGAGAAAAACTTAGAAACAGAGATAAAAAACACAAGATCTTTTACCATAGTTTCCATCTACATTTGAAGAGTGACAGCTACATTATTGATGTATCAAAGTCCACGTCTAAAGAAGAGTGGATATGGGTCAATACAAACATTAGGTTTGCTTAAAGTAATTTCTATTCCTTCCTAAGAAATATAAAAAAGCTTCCTCTAGCCCACAAATAAAACAAGACATATTAACTGACATTGACTAACATGATGCAGAAAGTCTAGACATAGCTGAGTGAGTGAACTGAAACCAAAATTTGCAGCACAAAACAACAACATGATCATCCTGAACACCAAAAGAAAACACCACATATAAATGTGAATCAAGAATAGGATTTTTTATTTTATTTTTTTATATCCATGACTGTCTGAGCCAGCTTGCGCGTACCAAGACTAATGTCACGGAACATACCGTCTGATCCTACAACATTTGAATGTCAAGGAAATCCATATGAAATTAATTTTTAAGTAGATGACCATCATGAATTGAATCCATCACCTTAAGTACTCCAAGACCCTCTTTAACCACTTAAGCCACTCCATGATGGTTGAATCAAGAAATAGGATAAAGCACCACTAGGATAGCACAGCTGGACAATATCAAAATTTTCAAAGTATTATGCATACCTTAAAAATGAGCATGCCACTGTAAATATGTTATGTACTGCAAGGAACAAAGACTGCTGTTTGATCATTCTAAGCACAGGGAAAACAAGTTTTCAACAGATTATACCAGATCTTGAATCATTCCCAGGGTAAAGAAATTTGATTTTAAAAAGATAAAGATTAAATTAGAGAATCATTTCCTCAGTTAAAAGTGTTACCAAACCATGGATGACCTAGTAGTCAAGAGAACGTTAAAATACTACAAGGTTATGTATTCAATCCAAAGTAATCACTTGCTTAAGAATTAATTTCTTACCGATTTTCTTGACATCAAAATGTTGTAGGATCACACGGTATATCCCGTGAGAATAGTTAAGATGCATGTAAGCTAGTCCGGACACTCATGGATATCAAAAAAAAAAATCAGAAGCATTTCCGAGGTTAAGGAAAAATCTGCTAAGAGGAAGATCCAAGATATTAGAAATATCCTCGATTTAGAATTAACAATTACTAAAAAAAGAACAAACTGCAGATGGTAGTGTTTTCAGTATCGACAGAAATAAAATACTTTTAATCGATAACAAAGTAAATCATCCCTAAATAGACATCGCAATTTTCAACTATTTCTAGTTCAATTTTTTTTTTCCAAAACCAAACTTGCATCAGCAGAAAACAGTTTATTTTCCCATGAGGCAAACTTTTTAATACGAAGAGCAAACACCAAAATGTTGTAGGATCAGACAATATGTCATGAGAATAATTGATATGCACTTTGCTCCATCACCTTCATTGCTTAATTAATTCAATTCCTTCCCTTGTACATTATATAAACTCTGTGAAGTTCATTTTTCCAATGAGGCAAACTCAAGAAGTTTACTGTACTCAGAAATACTTACTTCATAATATGACTCTATACATATTCGGCTAAAATGAAGAAGATATTTTACAGACTAGCAAGCTATCATAAGAAAAATTTGGGGCAACTACTCAGAAGAAAACTAAATCTATAATATGACAAGGCGCTTATGATAAAACAGCAGACATCCAGAAGACGAGGTCAAACTTCTCCACAATTAGTTTAATGCTTAGTAGTCCTTTTTTTGTATTTCTTGCCTTGTAAAAATGAAGAATACAAAGACACACCAAAAACAAGCCCGAAAGAAGCGAGAGTCCACAACAAACAACAAAAAACGACTCCAATGCTTGGTATTACTTTGAAAGAAAATGTGTTTAGAAATCGAGTCATATCCCACAAAATCGACCACACTAGCATATAGAAGTTTAGATTATAGCAGAAAGAAAAATTGCAATTTCTCAGAAGAGCAGGAGGTACCTTTCAAGTTAATATGGTCTCGTCAGTCTTGTCTACTTCAAACCTCAATCATGACATTACCTTTTAAAGAGACTTATCAAATTGGCAGTGGCATTTGTAAAACATTGATTTGTTCAGTATCAAGCTGGGTATCTGGTTGCAGACACCTCAAAACCAGGCTGTGCTGCTCCTGAGACTTGAACTTCTCACACACATAAATTCACATTTTTCTAAAGGGGAAACTGCCATTATTCACATCTTGAAAGTGGGATTAAAAATAACTAATTTAAGTTAGAAGACAAGAGGCACATGATTATATATTGAATAATCATATAGTTGAGCATGAGACCAAGCTACAAGGTGCATTAAAATGGATGTTAATTTGTTATTGATATTGAAATTCCAATAAATTCTCAGATTCTAAAGATACATACAAAGCACCTGAAGCTCTCACCCAGGTGTTTCATCTTTCACCAAACTAAATGACAGTATCCCTGCAAAACTTTTTTGATCTTCTAAAAAATAAGTTACATGAAAAGGCTAAGTTACAAGGTAGTGGCAAATGGGGACAATAAGAATGCTAAGAATTCAACAGAACAACCTTTTATGGGCATTCTGGCTGATAGCTTCCCCTTTGGTTGAGTTAATTCAACTTCCTCAATGAAGCAGGCAGTGATGTTACAATAATTTAGCATGGAAACTTGGAGCCTGAACCAAATGGGAGAGTGATTGACTATACCCCAGCAAGAAGGGCAAAGTGGGAAGACATCCCAGGTAAATTCTAAAGCCCTTTGGACCTGAAAAGACCAGCCAAAAGAATGGCTGTAGAATAAATAAAAATCTTTGCAACTGCTTATTCCTCAAAGGTACGCATACAAATTTTCTCCAATAGCAAAGGCCAATCTTCCCCAAGCTGCTTTGGATTGAGCTCCATAGCAACTTTGAAATCAAGCAATGATGCTGAGCATTCTAAACTCTTTTCCTGCAACACTTCAGACTGCCCATTGCTATTCTGTACACGTAAGTGGTTACTAGGCCACATACCATTTATAACCTTCCTTTGAGTTTGTTGCTTCTGGATGGGGTGTCCTGTATGTTTGAATGTAGACCTTGCTCTCACCAACTCGAGGCAAGATTTGATCAATTGCTTCAGGTATACATCCAGAGTATTATTAAGAATGTTAGGACATTCCATAGAAACACCTTCTAGCCCTTGTGCAGTTGCTATTTGCTCCATTCGTTTTCTTACTGTGTCTGAATCAGACAATCCAATACTGTCAAAACAACTCGGAAAACAACTAGGAAAATCAACACTACTGCCACTACTACCAACTGGAAAGGTCTTGCGTGCCCAACCTACACTGGCTGAGCAAAATGGAATACCAAAAGGTGGAAGTAGGGGACCTCTCAGGAGGCTTAAGGGATCCGACTGTTCTACCTCTTTTCCATCTTCAAGAATAGCTGCTTCTGTTGGGTGTATTCTTGGTTTTTCCGATGGCTGCTGAAATGCTCCATCCATGTCATTCTCAGGTAGCTCAGCCACTGCTTGGAGATGCTGTACCGGTCTTTGATAATCACACATGGTTACATTACCATTCTCTGTAATAACTTTGCTACTACTATCTTCAGTACCAGTTGATTGATACAGAAGGCATGTGATTTTTCCATTTGGACCAAGCGGACTTGGCCGATCCCTAAACTTACCGCGTAAGATAGATCTCCCCTTCCGTGGGGATACCGGAAGAACTCCATTAGGCCAAATTGTCTTAGTCTGATTCTGATTTGGAAAATCAGATCCCGCTTGTTCAGGGCCATCTTCACTGCAGGGAGAGTTGTTTGAAGCTTGTAGCACAGATTGTGCATAACCAGACACATTTATTGGTGGTGGGGTCTTGGCTACACATGCATTCTTCAAAATTGACCTTATCAATTGATTGTGGAGATGAATATTCTCCCTTCCAAGCACACGAACACACACCTTATCAAATTCATCCTTGCTCAACTTCTGACCCAAAAATCTGCTCAAGTAGAAGAAGTACCGCTTGGACTTATCATTGCCAAGTTTCTTAACTATCTGAGCTTTCAAGTCGCCCAAATCAATTCTGGAGCTCTGCTGAGGTTGCATTTCTCCAGAGGGCGGTTCATACAACTGTAAACTATAACTCCAAACCCCAATCAGTCAAATTGAAGCGAAATTGTGGTACTGTACCGATACAAAAAACCCCAGAATCTATACTTCCACGTCATTCAGAACAAATCAAGTCCAAAACCACGCACCATTTGGAGGGGAAAGAAAAACAGTAGGTGCAGGAAGCAAAAAGGGTAGGTTTATAGCAGCCTGAAATCATAATTCCAGCAATGACTGAGTAACATTTCAATTTGGAGGGAAGGATTTGGCATGAACAAGCATTATAACGCAAACCCAGATCTCTATATGTCCGAAAAGAAAAACCCTAGAGATCAAACCAAGTAAAGTGACTAAACCCCTCAAAGAAAGAGGAGAAAAATCGAGCTGAAAAAGTAGAATTGATCATCGCGCAAAATCAAAGCCCTAAGTCGAAATTGAAATGAAAAAAACACAACCCAGGTTCAGAAAAACAGAAAAAACCACCAACCTGGAAAATGAACAGAAGAGGCCCGAATTGCAGAAAAACAGGAAGAAAGAAAAGAAACCCTTGTTGTTGGTGAGGCGCAATTGGGGAAGCTGGAAGTAGAGAACGAAGGAGATCAGTAAATGAAGTTGGATATTGGATATTGAAGAAGAAGAAGAATGAGAAATGAAGAAGAAGAAAGGAAAGCAAGAAACATGGAAGAAATCGGAAGGAGATTGGAATTTGTAATGGAAGCTCTGACCTGAAGGGGGAAGAAAACTTGGTTGGAAGAATTGCAGCGAAGAACCAAACCTCAGTAAGTGGGTCCCAATCCTCGGAGCTTCGCCCTCTTGCCTCTCTCTCTTTCTCTCGGGTTTCTTTTCCTTTCTTTTTTTTTTTTTTCGTTTTTCAAATCTAATCCCCCTTGGTTTTTTAGGCTAAATTATATCATGTGTGAAGATATTTTGGAAACTTTGCTAATTACTTTTTGAAACCAAACAATGCATTAAAATTAAACTATGAGCATAGAAGTACTTGTTATCATCAACAAGAGAGTAATAACTCAATGACATCTTAATGTATTGATAATCACAAGATTTATGGTTCGAATTTTTCAATCCCTATATTACCCAAAAATAAAAAATACTCTTGTTACGATCTTGAATCACTTAATGAGTAATGAACCGAGCGAGGAACCCATAGAAGGATTCGGTTTGGACCATGAACTAAAGTGGTTCAGAAGAACTAAGTTGGACCACAATAAAAGTGATTCAGTTAGACTGAAAGTTTAGTTTGCGATCTGGTCTAGGCCCCACGAATCGGCTCTTCAAATCATCTTGCAAACTAGCGTTCCTTCAAGCCCCATGCATTGATACTTGCTCATCTCATGACGATAGTCCCATCTTCGCACACATTCCTTGAAACTTAAACGACTCTCTTTCTCGAGAATTACTCTAGCAAGGTGAGTCTCCATGGCCACCGCCATCGACGACGGGGCAACATATTTATTCTTTGCAAGCGAATTCTTTGAGTTGGTCACATCATTGCAGCCTTCTCACTAAGAACCCCCTTCCCTCAATCGAATAACATGTCGCATCGACCAACTCAAGTCAAACGAGCATGATCACCGATGAATGTAATTGTTAGAATTTAGACTATTAAGGAATATGTGTATTGATTGTAAAATAGAATATTGAGTAGAATATCCATTTTATTATATTTATCTAATTTTCAAATCTGTAATGATTCTATACGTGTAAGAGGTCTTTCTCCTATATTAGAAGACCTGGAATGGACATATTAGTCAAGCAATATCGACAATTGCTTTCAAAACTACGTATCTATACGAGAATGATAGAACCCCAAATCGAAACTCTAGTCGTTGTCTATAAAATGACACATCCTACTTTTGGTAGTTTCCTCCCATATTTTATCCTTATATACTCATTCATCATCTGCAATAAAGTGTTTTCACATCTATTCAAGTTGCTCGTCAGCCCATTCAGGTTTCTTCGGTCTGGTTGTTCTTTTGTGACTTTACATCACTTCGTCATGCATTTGCAAGACATATCCATTTATTCTATTTATTTTATTGATCTGGCCAAGAATGATTTTTTTTCCATTTGGATTTCGATTTTCATGCACTGAAAATTTGAGTACTAGCTAAAAAAGATTTGGAATAGTACATGTCGAGTCGAAAACAGTACTTGTTGTTGTAGTGCCAAGTTGGAACAATATCCAGTTGTTCTGTCATTTTGCTACAATATTCAGTTTGTTATAGTGTCCTTGTTTGCTTCATTCTTTTAACTAACTAAGGAAGAATTTGCAAACTAATAAAACCATGGGGGCGAGTTTAAATGTGTATGTGATTTATTCTATAGTACCCAATTTTTTTTTTATTTAACATGTTTTTTCTTCTTAATTTATTTAGCATGGAACACATCTATCAACTATCAACATTACTATCGACAAATTTACATTCTATATTCTTGGAACATACAAGTATTTATCCTAAGGCTCTTTCTTGCAGTAATTCTTTTCTGTGAATTATGGATTCTAGAGCTTCTGATGATAAGACAAGCATCTTCTATTTGATTCATACTCTCCTACATATGAACACAATTTGAATTACAGTATATTTTTTATGTTCTAAAAGTTTGCTTGCAATATTTTATCTATTAGTAACCTTTTTAGAGTTTCTAATTATCGTGTTATATTCTTTGAATTTTACTGTACTTTTCAAGATAATGATTGGGAGTGCTAGGATGTTTGATGACCTTTACTACTTTGGTGTAGATTCTTTTAGCAATAATATAATCCAGGGTTCTTAGTAGCATGAGTTTTTTCTCCATTAAAGAACAAATTATGCTTTGACATCATAGGTTAGAACATCCTAATTTTTTCTATATCAAGAATGCATTTTCAAATTTATTTAAGAGAATAAATTGTTCCTCGTTTGATTGATTGCAAAAGTTGCATTTTAATGAAAAATCATCATTCCACATATTTACTAATACCTTACAAAGTTTTCAAACCATTTTTTATCTAATAAATAGTGATGTTTCGAATGCTTCTAAAGTTAGGACTCATAGTAAAAAATGATGGTTTGTTACTTTCATTAACAACCATACTCGTATTTCGAGGTGAAAGATATTTTTCAAATCTTTATACTATGATTGATACTCAATTTCAAACTAAAATTTATATTTTACACTATGATAATGGAACTTAGTATTTTAATGATTTAGTTTTAGTAATTTATAAAACAAAAAGTATTATTAATTAGTCTACATGTCGAGATGCTCCTTAACAAAATGGAATTGCTGAAAAAAGGCATATACTTGAAGTTTCACGTGTTATAATGTTTTCCATGCATGTTCCAAAATATTTATGGGGTGAAGCAATTCTTACAGCTACTTACCTCATAAATACGATGCCTAGTAAAATTTTAAATTTTAAAAGTCTCATTGATTGTTTTAAAAATATTTTTCCAACATCTCGCGTATACTCTAATTTATCTCTCAAAGTTTTTTAGTGTACCATATGTTCACATCCCTCGTCATTTTCACTCAAAATTGATCATATGGATGTTAAATTTATTTTATTGGGTTACTCTTCTAATTAAAAAAAAAAGTTATAAATGTTTTCATCCTCAAACCAAAAAAAATATTTGTCAGCATGGGTATTTTTTCTTGAAAGCGGTCGTTATTTTACCCAAAGCTCTTTTCAGGGGGAGCAACTAATATTAGAAGAGAGTTTTTTTGATGTTTCAAATGTACTCCCTAATCTTATGTGTCCTATTGTTACTAGTCCTTCGATACCAAGTGTTGAAACTTTTCAGTCAGGGAGAGAAATACTATAGAAGGATCCTATAGGTCAGCTTACTGAGTGATAGTTTTACACTAGAAGAAAATTAAACCAAAGGAACCAAGACCAAATAGTTGATCTTGCATAAATATAGTGTGAGACTCTAACGAATGAAAATGAAAAACTTGGTTATCCTTCTTGCATTCATATTTTGTCAATTGATAATCTTCCTACTTTTTCACATATTCAAAATACTTTGTCTTTTGTATCTGATCTTGATGTTTTCATAACCATTAGGAAATGTGTTGAAGTTGTACAAGATATTCTATTACAAATTATATGTCATATCAAAATTTGTCAAATAATCATAAAGCCTTCAAATCTACGATTAATATTTTTTTTATTCCAAGGAATATACATGAGACATTAGAAGATAAAAATTAGAGAGTATAAGATATGAGTGCTCTAAAACAAAATGAGTTTTGAGAAATTGTAGAATTTCCAAGAGATAAGAAGCAGTGAATTATAAATGAGTGTTAAAAGTTTTGAGAGATCTAATGCTAGATGGGTCGATAATGTTTTACTTCGACATATGAGATTGACTATAAAAAAAAAAAAGTTTGTTTATGTTGCTAAAATTGACTCTATTAGAGTTCTTTTGTCACTTGTAGCTAATTTAAATTGACCACTTACCAACTTAATGTGAAAATGTCTTCCTGAATGGTGATCTCGAGGAAAAGGTTTATATGAACTTGCCACAAAGTTTTGAGAAAGAACTTAGTTATAATAGAATTTAAAATTAAAAAAATCTCTTTTACGAGCTTAAATAGTCTTTAAGAGCTTGGTTTAACCAGTTTGGAAAAGACGTGTCTAGCTATGGATTTTTTCATAGTTAAGCAGATCATACTATATTTTATAAACATTATTAGAATAATAAAGTCTCAGTTATGATTGTCTATGTAGATGAAATTATACCGACAGGTAGTGATGACATTGGTCTAGCTAATCTAAAGAAAAACATTGCACGTGAATTTCAAATCAAGGGTGTAGAACAGTTGAAATACTTTCTAGCAATGGAATTTGCAAGAACGAAGAAGGGTATCTTTGCTAACTTGAGAAAATATGTTATTGACTTACTCAAAGAAATTGGATTACTTGGTTGCAATATTGCTGAAACTCTTAGTGAACCTAATTTGATTTGCAAGTAGGAAAGATAGAAGAAATAAAAGGATAAAGAACGATAGTAGAGACTTGTTGGAAGATTAATTTATTTATCTCATACATGTCTTGATATTGCAAATGTTGTAAGGTAAGTGAGATTATGCATACACCTAGAACAACTCATTTTGAAGCCACTTATAAAATTTTGAGGCACCTAAATAGGTACTTTTGGAAAAGACATTTTATTTAAAAAGTAGAATCAGTAGAATAATTTTTTCAGTAAAAGCTTATACCGATATAGATTGGGCATAAAGTTCTCAAATAGAAGGTCCGCATTTAGTTATTATTCATTTGTTGGAAGAAATCTTGTTACTTAGAGAAGTAGATAAATAAAATGTAGTAGTCAAAAGTAATGTTGAACCCAAATTTAGAACTTTTTAGCTCATAAAATTTGCGAAGTTATATGGAGGAAGAGAAAAATTAAAGAATGGAAGGTTTCTTTGAAGACCCTTATATATGTTTATTGTGACAATAAAGTTGCAATGTATATTGCTCATAATATAGTTCTACATGATATATAGAATAAAACTTATCAAGATTGATAAGCATTTTATCAAGGAAAAGATGGATGGAGATACAATATGCATTCTGTATCTTTCTACATATGAACAGACTATTGATATATCAACCAAAGAAGAAGCATTTCGATCGATTCATTGACAAGCTGTTGATGGAAGATATAATTAACTAGTTTAAGAGGGAGTGTTGGAATTCTAACTATTAAAGAATGTGTGTATTAATTGCATAATAGAATATTTGGTAGAAAATCATTTACATTCAACTTTACTTATTTAGTTTCATGTTTGTAATGATTCCTTACATGTAAGAGATATCTTCCTCCTATATAAGAAAAACCTAGAATGTATATATTAGTTGCAATATATGATTTCAAAAAAATAAAAAATAAAAAATTCAAAGAGTTATGCAAATATATGATAATTGCTCTTAAAACTAAGAGTAGCAAACCACCGTTTCCACAATGAGTCAAAGTTTTAGACGAATCTCAAACATCACTATGAATGAAATAAAACAGTTTGAAAGCTTTAAAAGGTTTTGAAAAAAAAATGTATTTCAACAAATTTTAGCATGCATGCTTTACTATGAAAAGTTGAACAATCAATTCATTTAAATAAGCCTGAGAATAAAAACTTCAAATATGAAAAAATAAGACGATCTAAGCCTATAATGCCAAAATAAAACAATTTATTTAAGAGACGAAGAACTAACAATCCTTAAGCCTAGAACTTTTTTTTTTTTTTTTTTTTTTTAATTTTATTACCAGAGGGTTTCTCTTTGAGATAGTTGAGACCTTACAACATTCGAGCATGTCTAATTATCTCTCCGACTCTTGATCTTGAAAAAATATAGTAAGAAGGAAAGAAAGTAACATGTTAATTAACATATTTTGAAATCTTATTCACGATAATAGGCTGTAGACTAATTTATGGACATGACAACAAAAGTCAAA
The DNA here is from genome assembly GCA_037833695.1 of Sechiopsis laciniata. Taxonomy (NCBI): domain Eukaryota; kingdom Viridiplantae; phylum Streptophyta; class Magnoliopsida; order Cucurbitales; family Cucurbitaceae; genus Sechiopsis; species Sechiopsis laciniata. Next base: position 2,985,225 of record JBBMKA010000018.1, read on the forward strand.
TTTTATTTAGGAAAATGGATACTCTTCCTTGAAACTACCATAAAAAAATAAAAAAATAAAAAAATAAAAATTCTAATTTTATCTTTGAAATACAAATGAGTGTATGAGGTAAAGTACCAAGAGAACTAGCCATGTAATCAGATGTTTTAGAATCAATGGTCCATGAAGATTAATTAAGACAAGATAAAGTTAGATGATATAACTACCTAATTGTACCAAGAAAATACAAGAATTACTTGATGACAACAAGATTTTTAGAAGTTTTAGTAGTTGATGAATTTATTCTAGACTCAGATAACAAGCTTTATCAACATAAGCATTAGTAATCGAAGATTGACCATTATGAGAGTTAGAAAGTTTATTAATCAAATAATTATCTTATGCTATTACAGTCTAAAGTGTTCTACAAATGATTAACAATGAAATTAAGAATACCAATCTTAATTTGCATGAAAAAATCAAAACAACACCGAAAAAGGTCTGTGGCCTGATGGTTTTATTATTTGGTAGAAATCCAGTTCAACACCATGGTAACGAGTTTGATCCTTGGAATCAGTATTAAGCTCTCAACTATTTGAGAGTAGTTGTACCCTTTTTGAAGGGTTTGTGATCCCCCTTGTACTAAAAAAAAAACTAAAAATTTGACTATGGTAGTTATTGAGTTGATGGGAAGATCGTGACAACCTGACAACAGGATCTTAGTCATAAGTTATCTATGATGAAAGGGAATCTTTGAAGCTCTAGTTAACTAAGCTCGCCTATTTTTGTAACTATTGATAAAGATGATTTGAAAGATTAAGAAGTACAGTTTTATAGGTCTTTGCTAGTTTCAAATCTAGAACAAAATAAAACGTGTATAATAAAATAGTAGATAGAGGACACAAAAATTAATATACCAATTTCATGATCAAACTCAAGACATGGAGCCTAAGTTGAGTTTTATCCAACGAATCAGGCCACCATCCTACTAAAACTTCGGTGAACATGCCCATAAAATGACTAGTTTGTGAGGTAAAAGAAAATCTCTAATTTATAATTTCGTAGCAAAAAATTGTTCATTCAGTTTCTTCAAGTTTAAATAAGAGTGGGATACAAACGTGACCATGGGCAAGATCTAAATCTAGGAGACTAGACAAAACTCGTATGGTTGAGCTAGTTTTGTTGAGTAAGTGACCTACGTTTCGGGTGATAATATAAATGTATAGTAATTAACTCAGAGCATAACCTATTGCTAAGTGTGACTCGGAATCTCTTACCCACAAGTATATGCGGTCAAAATGCAGTAAGTGATAAGTATTTATATTTTATCGTTCTACACAGGGATTGACGTCTAGAACTAATACTATTAATGTGAGAGTTATGCGAACAGAGTAAAGAATGGGTTTGAAGTTGTTTGTGTGTTTTAAATATGAATGCTAACAGTGACTAAATAAGAATTCTAACAATGATTAAAAGTGAATGCAATGAGTAGTGATAAGAAGACGGCTATAGAAGATATTAAGGGTGCGGGACTAGTTATCAAGTTTCATGCTTTCCTATTCTAATAAGTACTTCCGCACTTAATGATCTATGACAGACCCAACTTCCACTGCGATCTCCATACTAACTCAAGGAGACGCAAGCATTAGTAAGGTTATTCCTAACACTTTGAATGGTGAAAAGCTTTTCATCTAACCTAATGTAGCATACTGGATCATCTTGAAATTCCTTCTTCCGAACTCGTTGTAGGCTACATGCGTGGGCAGCTAATCGACGCATGTATATTAAATAAAAATGTAGCAGTGCAAAACATAATAACCTACACTCCTAACATGCTTTTACAAATGAATCCTCACCGAAAACTCCTATAACATAGCATAGCAATAAACACAAGTAGAAAACAAAATCATACAATTTTATTACTACTACTAAATGTTCACAGCTATAAACTACTCCTAAGAAAAACAATAAAAATTTAGAATTGATGCGGTTGTAAAGTGTGTAGTCCCCCTGTCATTGATTCCCACGAACACCACTAGATGCTTTTCCTTAAGATTGACTTTTGGCCAACTGACTAGCTCACTGGACCTTGGCTTTCCTCTTGCTATTTATAGAGATGAATTACTTGGTTAGCAAGTTTAGGTGAGTTGGAAAATCTTCATTAATGCAGGATCTCTTGATTTCCACCGGGATTTCTTTGATTGACGCTCTCTTAATTGCTTGATTGATTCTCTGTTTGTTTCTTTGTTGACGTGATTCGTCTAACGTGCTTCCTTGTGAATTCGTGATTCCGCTAAGTGGATCACCGTTCGCATTAATTCGTCCTTCCCGCGTAAATGTTCTGCATATTTCTGCATTGCATAATGTTTTAGCGTAATTTATTCAATATTTGTTCTTAAACAGCGAAACTACGCTTGTGATACTAAATTATGAATGCATACAACTTCCATTGGTTTTTTACTCGTAATTTACTATTATCGCCCATTTATTTCCTTTAATCCTCAGAATAATGTAAACTATAATAGCCTAAAATGTGCTCTATTTTAGAGCTATCAAAGCCCCAAACTTAAGTCATTGCTTGTCCTAAGTAATGCATAGTCTAAGTTAGCCATTCTTGTTCAATTAAATCAGCTTTTCCTTCTTTTGAGCTTAACCAAGCAGTTCTTATCCCATTTCATAGTCTTAGCATAAAACTTCTTTCTCTTTTCAGTTTTTAAACTTTCCTAAAGATTCAAGTTTTGCCTTAAAATCCTTCCTACCATGACTGACAGATTGTTCCTCAGTGCAATTATTTCTCATTACCCAATCTATTGTACATAATCACTTCTACAACTAAGTTTGTCCAACATATTATGTTAAGACTTTTATCTAGGCCCTTATATCCTTCAAGGATTTCTGTATGCTTTTTGCATTCCTTTTAGGTTACACTCATATCTACAATTCCATAGTTTTCAGAATGCCTTGCTTGAGCATAAAACATTTCACCTAAGCAAAGGAATTTCAAGCTTGCGCTATTTGTAGACAGTGGAATACTTAAGGAGTCCTAAGGCTTATTCGCTCTTCTTGTCTTTTATTTTGCCTAGAATATGTTGATTTTTATTGTATAATTTTTTTTTCTCTTAGCAAAATCACTCCTCGGGCATCCCTCACCCCCAAACTTAAAAGTTTCATTGTTCTCAATGTAGGTGAGGCTTAGTTCCCTCAAACTTAGCTATTTCTGTGATTGCGATACTCTATCTCAAGCTCTAAAACTTCTTGTGAATTTTGGTTCTTTCTGTCATTCATGATAGGGACTATTTTAATGCTAGGTTTGGATTTAGGAGAATTTAAAAATTCTTCTAATTGAAAGAGAGTTCCCTATTAAACTTAGATTTGCGATAATAAGGCTAACTTAATCTTTCAAAGGGAAATTGTTGATTCTTATAAAATAATTAATAAGAAAATAGAACAAATTGCATCCTAATGCATGATCCTATAAAATTAAAACTGTGACTACGAATGAAATGCATACTGAAGTAAAAATGCTTAAAGCAAATAAGAGAGCGAGACTTCCATCTAAGTATTTGCATTGCCTTCTATATTGCCTTTGCCTTGCTTCGAATTGAGTATTTGTATTGGAAATTTAGGCCATTCGGAGTACTCTTCCCTTGCTACCATGTTGAGCATAAAAAGCTCATCGCGCTCTTCTGCATAAGTTAAATATCTCTGTGTAATTGCATAGAGCTTATTTATCTTTTCTACTAACCCGGCTACAGTAACTGATTCTCCATTGCTCTTTCTTCCCTCTGCATCGTCCTTATTTGTTTGAAAAATTCTATAATCTTATCACGACGTTGCGGCCTAATGCCCTAATCAACACATAGTTGCATTATTGCGAACGGGAAGTACATGGAATCCTGCATGTTTTCAGCATAGCTTTGTACTTGTGCTTCTAGAATTTTTCCCAAGTTGATATTCATTCCAAGTTTGATTGCAAATAACATTGGTTGCTCTTTCCAGATTAGTTCACTGTTTGTTGAGGGCATTATGGATGTTCTGATAAGTTTCAACTAATCTTGAAGGTCCTCTATAACCATGGATGCTTGGAATCATGTTAGATAGTTCCATGCTGCTCCCACTACTCCTATCAATATCAAGCTGGCTTGCATTTGTTCATCAGTGGGAGAGTTTATCAATTGCTGACAATATGTTATAGGAATATTAGGTGATGCGAGTGCTTTGTTCCATGCAGCTGCTCAGCAATCAATTAGTTGACCTTCTACTTTTGAGAACAGTGGCCTTTCCTCATTTAGATTCGCATAAAATTGCCGCACCCACTTAGTCATTGCGTTCATTACTGGATTGAAATACACCTTCCATCCTAATTGCTCAATCTCCCTAACTATTTCTTCTGAGATTCCCTTCAGTCATAATTCGGGCTTAAATCCTTTGTTCTCTAGTGCGATGAATTTGTCCTCCGCGTTGATGGATGCAAAGGTTGTAACTTATCGTACAACTCCGATCTTGGTGCAAGACTTACTTTGTAGAACTTCTAGTAACACCCTCGTCCTCATAGATTGAACTCTATTATTGCAAAACCTAGGGTGTTGTTGTTCCTTCTCGTTTAACACTTCAGCCTCTTTAGGGGAGTTCTCATCTTCATCCTCGCATGGCTTACCTTCTTTTAGATCATCTTCTGTGGATTATTCGCCGTCCTTTTTAGGTTCCATTTTGATCATCTTTTCTGTTCCTTGGTTTGCTCTCCATTGAAGATAATCCTCCACCAATCTATCCATCAATTCCAGGTGTTCTGCTACTAAGGGAGGGTCTTCATCGTCGTTTTTTACATCAACATAAGGGCTCACATTTTTTTGCCTCTCTTCTGACTTCCCGAAGAGCTTCCCACTTCTAGTTTGTCGTTGGTGTGAACTTTCCCCATATTTAGGTTCTTGCTCAACAACTGTTAATTCCTTAATTCCACGCCCTAGAGACGTTGAATCTCGAAATCGTTTGCGCTCGTTAAACATCTTACCCTTAATGGTCTTACTACAGACTTTGCAATTGGAAGTCATTGCAAGAATGAGAACTTGTGATTTCTTATGATGAAGGCTCAGAACGTGGTGATTGACCTTTCCTTATATAGGGTTTATATAAATTTTTAAAAGATTTTAGAAATCCATGTGCAAGGAATAAGATAATCACAAAAGAAAATTTTAAATTTTTCTGCAAATATTTTGCTTGAGTCGTACCAATCCTTTCTAAAACTACGCAATAAAAAATTTAAGGAAATAACTGAAAAGGAAAATTGAATAAATGGAAAAACTTTCTATTCTAAAAATTGATGTAAAATTTTGCACAAAGTTAGAAATACTGGATTTTCGCATTCTAGGAATGTGCTGAGCAGGACTTGGGTAGAACCCTTATGCTAATTACGTCCGGTGCAAATTGTCTTTGCTTTGGCCATTTATATATCTTTGGAGCGTAGCCATCTTTGATAGCCTTTTCCTGCACTTCTTCGTAATGCACCTTAATGCATGTACTTCCTATCACTTCCAGTGTTGATAAGGTGCATAGCATCGAATTGAAGCTCAATTGAATTGCCCATGTGTCGCTTCCTCGACTGATCAATTCTTATTGTGTATACAGTTCAGATAGCATAAAAACTACGGGTACTATTGTGAGTAGCCCATGGTTTAGCGCTCTAACATTATTTTCCTGCGGAAGTAGACTCTGCATCTCCCCTGTTGGTTAAATGCAAAATCCTGATAATTGGCTCTGCAGGTTCATTACTCACTATGCTAATTGTTTGAGAATGTTTATCCTCGCTTTGGCTTTCATCACTCGGAACTTGCTCAATATCAATCTTGGAACCTTCTTCTCTTTCTTCTACAATGCATTATGTGATATCAGCCTCCGGAGTGGCCAGAGTGGCGAACCTTGCATAAGATTTCTCTTGCTACTAAAAACGTCTCATTTGTTCTCTGTCTATTTCTACTGCACGCTGCAATGCGTCGGCCTCTTTTCCTCGTTCAATCATGGCTAGTCGAAAATCTTTCTAGGAGAGTTCAGTCTCATTGAAAAAATCCACTACTGATGCCCCATTAAGTACATCGGCCCTTAGATATGTCTCTTCAGCTCTTACATTGTTGGCCATGCTTTCTTCTATGATTGTATTTAGAGATTGTTTGTGCTCTCGATTGGGTGTTGAGGTTCTGGTATTATACCATTGTCCCTCATCCATTGCTTCCATCTTAGCTGCTCTTTCTCTTCTATGGTAATGTCTTCCAAAAATTGCCCATGATTGTACATCAGACCAGTAGCTTCATGACTCCTAGCTTCCCATGTATGGCTCATGTTGCTGCGATCTCCATGTTGACCAAATTGATGCTGAAAAATGCTGCTATGATCTCCTCCAAACTGCGACTGTTGTTCCCAGTTATGATACCCTGAATAGAAATTTGTTGTGTTGGTTTCTTCCGTATAGCCTTGTTGTTGATAAAAATGTGTTTGTTGTAGATTAGTGTTGTTGTTCCATTGTTGATTCGCAAAGTGATGAAACACCATTTTGACACTCGTTCTTGTGGTAATGGGATTGAAACTTCTTTCCCTGTTGGTTGTATTGCCTTGAATCTCGGTTCCCCTGAAACACAAGTATTCAACCTTTAAATTGATAAAAACTACTCTCCCCTTAGTAATACTAATTCTAATTAATCAATCTCTAGCAACGGCGCCAAAAACTTGACCTGCATTTCGGGTGCTAATATAAATGTACAGTAATTAACTCAGAGCATAACCTATTTCTAAGTGTGACTCGAAATCACTTACATGCAAGTATACGCAGTAAGAATGCAGCAAGTGATAAATATTTATATTTTATCATTATCCACAGTGATTGATGTCTAGAACTAATACTATTAATGTGAGAGTTATGCAAACAGAGTAAAGAATGGGTTTGAAGTTATTTCTGTGTTTTAATTATGAATGTTAACGGTGACTAAACATGAATGCTAAAAATAATTAAAGGTGAATGCAATGAGTAGTGATAAGAAGACAACTATAGAAGGTATTAAGAGTGCGAGACTAGTTATTAAGTTTCATGCTTTCCTATTCTAATAAGTACTTCCGCACTTAATGATCTATGGCAGACCCAACTTCGGCTGCGATATCCATACTAACTCAAGGCGACGCAAGCGTTAGTAAGGTTATTCCTAACACTTTGAATGGTGAAAAGCTTTTCATCTAACCTAACGTAGCATACTGGATCATCTTGTAGTTCCTTCTTCCGAACTCGCTGCAGGTTACATGCGTGGGTAGCTAATCGAAGCATGTATATTAAATAAAAATGCAGTAGTGTAAAACATAATAACCTAGACTCCCAATATGCTACTACAAATGAATACTCACCGAAAAATCCTATAATGCAGCATAGCAATAAACACAAGTAAAAGACAAAATCGGTCAATTTTATTACTACTACTAAATGTTCCCAACTATAAACTACTCCTAAGTAAAACAATAAAAAGTTAGAATTGATGCGGTTGTAAAGTGTGCAGTACCCTTATCATTGATTCCCACGAACACCACTAGATACTTTTCCTTAAGATTGGCTTTTGGCCAACTGACCAGCTCACTGGACCTTGACTTTCCTCTTACTATTTATAGAGATGAATTACTTGGTTAGCAAGTTTAGGTGAGCTGAAAAATCTTTATTAATGCAGGATCTCTTGATTTCCACCGCGATTTCTTTGATTGAGGATCTCTTAATTGCTTGATTGATTCTCTGTTTGTTTCCTTGTTGGTGTAATCCTTTGAATGCGACTTCCTTGTGAATGCGTGATTCTGTTGAGTGGATTGCCGTTTGCATTGATTCCTCCTTCCTGCGTAAACGTTTTGCGTATTCCTGCATTGCATAATGTTTTAGTACAATTTATTCAATATTTGTACTTAAACTGCGAGACTGCTCTTGTGATGCTAAATTATGAATGCATGCAACTTTCATTGGTTTTTACTTGCAATTTACTATTATCGCCCGTTTGTTTTCTTTAATCCTCAGAATAATGCAAACTATAATAGCCTAAAACGTGATCTATTTGAGAGCTATCAGTAAGCCTGAATGCGCTGGTTTAGCTAACCATAAATTGAACAACGATTTGGAATTTTTAGACCTACAAAGCTTAAATAAAACAGAATATGAGTGGACTGCAATGTTCTTAAAGCGATCGAGTTAGAGGTGCGCTTTTAACAGAAAGCTTGAAGCGAAGGAAACAATGCGTGAATGGATTTGGGACGTAGACTGATATAATCAAATTTGAGATACAAATCAAGCTTTTAGATTAACAAAATCTGAGATGCACGAACACAAATCTAGGACAAAATGAGTGAAAAAATCTCAATTTCTAGAGAAGCTTGTCGATAATTATTGTTACACATGAAATTACCTTGGACAAAATGAAGCACAAACGAGAAAATAAGGTGTAACATAGTAGAACTTCGGTGAAAGAAAACGACGGTAGTGGTTGTAAGATGTGGGTAGATGTTCAAGAATGAGTGAAAAAATATTAATTTCTAGATAACCTTGTTGATAATTATTGCTACACCTGGAGTTAACTGGGACAAAAGGAAGCACAAATGAGAAAATAAGGTGCAACACAGTGGAACTCATGTGAAAGAAGGCGATGGTAATGGTTGCGAGGTGTAGGTAGATGTTCAAGAATGAGTGAAAAAATGTCAATTTCTAGAGAACCTTGTCGATAATTATTGTTACACATGGAATTAACTGGGAAAAATTGAAGCACAAATGAGAAAATAAGGTGCACACAGTGGAACTTCGGTGAAAGAATGCGACGGTAATGGTTGCAAAGTGTGGGTAGATGTTCAAGAATCAGTGAACAAATGTCAATTTCTAGAGAACCTTGTCGATAATTATTGTTATACATGGAATCAAATGGGACAAATGAAGAATGAATGAGAAAATAAGGTGCAACACAATGAAACTTTGGTGAAAGAAGGCGGCGTAGTGGTTGCAAGGTGTGGGTAGATGTTCAAGATTTTAGGAGTTTTGAAAAATAATGGTTAAAAAAAAAAACTAAGGTTTTTTTAGATTTTTTTTTTTTTCAGAAAATTTGCCAATTGGGTCTGGTATCACATCGATTTCATAAACATAAATACGTTCCAATTGAAATATTACAATGGTACTTCTTATATAGGAGAAACTCTATTATTCAAATAAAGCAAGTTTTACATTAAAGAAATACTACAAGAATGAAACATTTATATAAGATAAAATTAAAATAAGAAAAGAGAATTAAATTTTAAAAAATCAACATAAAAAATGAGTCGTTATTTGATAAAGGTGACTGATACCTTTAAGTAGAAGTTGCTCAAGTTGATTCCATAAAACCATCAAGCTTTCCTCTAATTCCAGGTTTGATCAAAGTTTCGACCATGCCTCAAAAGTTTAAGTTAACTCCATGACTCCGTCACCACCAGCGAGATAAGCCAACATTAGATGATTGATGATAGTAAAACATAGGGAAAAGACCCAGTTGGGATCTTTAGAGCAATATCCATATCTATAAGAAGACTTCAAAGTTGATGGTATCGATGAAGTCAATAGAAAGACCATTGCCGCTAAATGCATGTCGTGAGCCTCAATAATGTGAACTTGTTGTGTCATAGAAGGAGTTTCATTAGACTTCAAAAGGTAGGTCTTAACTTCGATTATAGCAAGGAAAGAATGATTCATGATTGCAAGAACCAACACCAAAGTTAGAATAATCAAACATACCAGAAGGATAAGAAAATGAAGGGAAAAACTCACATGGAAGAATGTGAGGAATTCATCTAAAAGATCTAGATTAACAAACTTGAATGACGAGATGACTCTTCAAGATGAATGAGAACCGTCTGCAACATTTGAGAATTTGGTGCACAATATTGAAATGAGACGACTCAAAGATCTCAAATAATGTTTTCTAGAGTGAGAGTAAAAACAATGTACTCTTTTTCCCTTTAATTATCAAGGTTTTCTTCGTTGAGTTTTTCTATCAAAATTTTTAATGAGGCAATCAAAGTTTATAAATAATGTATTCTTTTTCATTACCTAGGATTTTTCCCATTAAACTTTTCTAGTAACTAGAAATTTTATATATGCGTTGCACGTGTATTTTATTTTAATGTGAGTTTTATTTTATTTTTTTTAAAGTTGGCAAACTATATGATTTTGCTAGTTCATTCAAATACACAATTTTAAAATTGAGATATACCTCAAATCAATTAATTTACTATATTTTGTTTAAATATAACTCTATGTATGAAATTATTTATAGAAAAAGGGGGGACCATGTATATTATTAATAATTATTTAGTTTTTACTGTTACAAAATTTAATAAGATTAGTATTTAAAAAAAAAAAAAAAAAAAAACTCTTTATCTTCAATTACACCCAACAAAAAAAAAACTATGTTTTAACTTTTTTAAGATAAAGAAGATTAGGTTTGGAAAGTGTATTTCAAAAAAAAAAAAAAAAAAAAAAAAAGGTTTAGAAGTTAATTTGGTTAAAAAGAATTAATTGTTATCAATGTAAATTAAAAAAAAAAAAAAAAAAAACGGTCGATTAAATACCATATCTCAATTTTAATTATTGTAGTTTAAAATTTGTTATTTTCTATCAACTTTATCTCATTGTATCTTGTAATTCGATGGTACTAATCAAAGATTTATAAAAGAGCTCTTATTTAAAATTGCAAAATTTTTAATAAAGATAACAATTTTAAACTTTTTTTTTTTTTGAGAAGCAACAATTTTAAACTAATTAATTTATCTTTTCTATATTGTTAATTTAATAATTTAACCATTTCTTCTTTTTCAAATATTTCAATATCCAAGTTTTGGAGCCTTTGCATTGCACTATTTTCAATTTTATGCAATTGGGATAAAAAAAAAGTATTTGCTAAGAATATCACCGTTGTTAGTTTTCTTTTGTTTCAAAGACTCCAAACGTGAAAATAAGAATAAAAAAAAGTGTAAATGATCAAAGTAAATACCATATCTAAATTTAATTATCGTGGTTTAAAATTTGTTAATACAATGCTAATAGAAAATTTACAAAATCAATAAAGAATAATAATTTATTAAGCTCTTATTTATTATTATTATTTTTGAAAGATTTAAGCACTTATTTGAAATTGTAAATTTATTATTTTGATAAAATAATCTGAAAGTGCCTCTCAATTTAGCTGATTGTTGTGTGTATTTTAGCGAAGAATTGAAGTATGAGTACCGAACTCTCGACATAAATCAAACAATTTTAGATCTGAGTCGAAAGCCTATCAACGCATAAAGATTTTGATTCGAGGCCCAGATTGGAGATGATCCCGGCGACGATCTACGATCTTTTTGAAAATGGTCAAATCTAGGATAGGGGGATAGCTCGGCAGCAGCACCTTGATTGATTTTCACAACACCCTTGAAAATCTTTAAATATATTTGTATGTGTTATTGAAAATTTTATAATTTTGAAACACCCATAAGTTTTATTATGTATTTTGAGGGTAACCAATTAATCAATCAGTGGTATTTTATTTCAAGTTAAAAACTTGAAGGTAGTTATTTCGAGCTATAATGAAAATGCCTTTCTTTATTGATTTAGGGTTGTTAGTTTAATGAAAAAAAATGGAAAGGGTTTTCTAATATAAAAATAAAAGAAAAATGCATTTTTATTTATTATCTTCTCCTCTCTCTATCCAGCCAACAACACCCAAAACCCACACCCCACTTCTTCTTTCTCAGTTTTATGGAGCTACAGAAGTCAGCTCGCAAATCTGAGACCATATCCGTGCTCAGGGCGTCGAGAGCTTCGAAATGAAGTAAGGTTTGCTAGTTTTAATGGAGTTTTCCAGTGAGAGGGTTTTGAAACCCATTTTTTTCTTTTGCAGTTTCACAGAGTTAGAGAGGTTCGCTCGCGATTCAGAGACCAGTTCCATGTTCAGGGCGACGAGACGAAGAGAAAGAGGTATGACTCGTCCTTTTCCGTGGCGGCGCGCTGCCGGCCGCCGCCGCCACCACTTTTTCCCGGCGACGTGCCGTCGCACTCCGACGACACTCCGTTAGCTTAGTTTTCCATCCCCGTTAGTGTGGTGAACTCCGTTTTAGCTTGTTGTACTTCATTTGCTTGTTTCGTTGACTTTTACTCGTGTTTCTATGTTTAGGTGCTCTCGAGTTTCATCGTTTCGACTCGTCGTTTAGCTCGTGGGTTCTCTTGGTGTTTCGGTCAAGTCGTCGGGAAGGTAAGGAGTCTCCTTATGATTCGGGTTTGTGGCTTAAAGCATGTGAATAGTGGCATGTTAGGATTAGGAGAATTGAATGTTGGACGACTTATTTCATGCATGTGTTGGTGTTGTGATCCACTGTTTGAACTGATTATTACTCGTGGTAGCATGGAATCGGGTGTAGCTTGTAAACTGTTAAGTCTCTAATTGTTATGCCATTGTGATCGTATCATCTTTCCCCGATTTGTACCTTTACTCGTATACGTGATGAACTACTTAGCTGTTTAACCTTTCGATTGACTAGATTTCCTTGGGTTTATGCATGTTGCTATGTTGTTGGTTCCATCTATGTTTAAGTGTAAACGTGCTGCAATGATTATATGCTCGGTTTCTCTGATTTATCGCCTAAGGGTTTGTTCGTAATTTTTTATGTACGACGTTAGAATAACTAGGTCCGGTTATCGTATTTACCACATAGAGGATCAGCTAGCTCACCCATTTTACGACTCGCGTTGCGTGATCAGTATCGTGTTATTGATGTGACTAGCTAGTGCCTTTTAGGAACTGAGCGAGGATGTGAATCCTCTTTGCTTCGAGACACGTGGTTGGGCTGCACTAACCTACGGGTTGACTCTTACATCTGGCCAAGGGGTCGAATCTCATCCACGTGTCACCTTGAGTGCAGAACAACGAGTTCCTTGGTTGTGGAGCACACGTTGCGGGTTGCACCAACCCTCGGGTGGGTCGATCTAGGCTAGATCTCGTGTGACTCTAGTGTTAGTTATATCTCTTTGTATCTACTCGTGGAACCTCATATGCTGATGCATGGTCCCACTAGTTTACCCACCAAGTACGTTGGAAGGGGAGCCGGTCATGCCTTGCTTGACCCCGAGACTACTAGAAGAGGCCACTAGGACAGATGTAGGCGCGGAGGAATGCCTGTCGGTGATCCTGCATGTATTTGTGGGGATGTTGTCTGCAGGCAGGTCGGTTCTCCCGCATGCTAGGGGTTAGCAGATGGCGCCTCGAGCCCGAGATTTAGGGACCCTGTAGTTTTCCTCACTCGTGACTCTCCCTGACAGGGTCAGGTGACTTAATCGGCATTCGAGTATGCCTTGCTGACACAACTCATGTGTCGTTGTCTTGACCCGAGGTTTAGGAATCCTGTGTGGTTCCCTCACTCGTGGTTCTCTCCGATAGGGTCGGGTGACATTTGACATTTATGTATTCCCTGCGGATATGCTATCAGAGTTGTGCAACGGGAGTGTATCGGGTCTCTGATGTAGGTCAGGCTACCCTCGGGGCATTCAGGTATGTCTCTGTTGATACGGTATTAGGGTTGCACAGCGGAAGCGTGGTAGGTTCCTAGCAAAGGTCAGGCTACCCCGAGACATTCGTGTATGTCTGCGCGAGCACAGTGTGGCTAGTCCCTGATAGGTCAGGCTACCTCGAGGAATTTGTGTATGTCTCCACTAATGCAGTTGGTGGGTCCTTGACAGGTCAAACTACCCCGAGTCATTCGTGATGTCTCCGTTGATGCAGTTGGTGGGTCTTTGACAAGGTCAGGCTACCTCGAGACAATTTTGTTTGTCTCTTCGGACACGGTATGGGACGTCCCGACCCGAGGTTTAGAGAACTTGTGTGTTTCCCTTACCTTTGGTCCTCTCATGACAGCGGTCAGATGATTGCTCGACATTTAGCCATATCTTGCCACGGCTTTCACGCTGTCGTTTGACATTGTTTGCTCGTGACCGGCCCGAGAGCCGGGCACGCATGTGCGAGACACTTAGCTTCAGTTGTCGTATCTTCTAACTTGTTTATGTTTGCATGCTTAACCCCATGGTGGGGCTCCTTACTGGGTATATTTAAATATACTCACCCCTTACATTTTCAGGTATTGATCCATTCCGAGGTGGCTAGGCGAGGAGCTGGATCGATCATGGACACGGTGTTGTCATTATCCTTCCACATTACTTTTACGTTATGTCGAACTTCATGTTTTTAAACTTTGTTGGACTGTATTTGTTTTGAACTATCGGGATTCCGAACTCTGTTTTGTATGTTTTTGAACTGTTAGCTATTTTATCATGATTTTTACGAGGTTTCGTTGGAAAATGCATGTGATTATTGAATTGATCTATGAGATTTTAAATGCATGCACACGTAACACTCCATTAGAATATTTTAGAAAGTTGGATCGTTACAGTTCAATAAATATAATAATTTTAAATTAATTAATTTATCTTTGTTATTTTGTTAATTTAATAATTTAAAATCAAATAAGAGCTTAAACGTTTCAAAAAAATAATAATAAATAAGAGCTTAATAAATTATTATTTTGTTAAAATAATCTGAAAGTGCCTCTCAATTTAACTTAACTGATTGTTAAATAAATATAATAATTTAAATTAATTAATTTTTCTTTTTTATTTTGTTAATTTTATAATTTAAAATTTTCTTCATTTTGGAAAATTTCAATGATCCAAGTTTCGAACTTGTATTGCACTATTTTCAAATTTATGCAATTGAGTTAAAAAATATTTTTTTTTGTAGGTATTTGCTAAGAATATTTTTTTAAAAGAAACCTACTTCCTATATTATTGAAATATAAATGAAACTAAAACAAACAAAAAGAAAATAAAATCATGCACTGCATTATCTTTGGAGCAAATTGAGAAAAATAAAAAATAAACATTGAGCTTCTATTGTTTAGTGTAGTTTGACCAAGAAAGCTATGTTTATGTTTGGAGTCTTTTTTTGTTGTTAAAATTGGGAGAGAGAAGATCACAAACCCAACATAAAGAATACAACTACTCTCAAATTAAGTACAACAGTTCGTATTTGGAGTCTTCGGAAAAAAAAAAAAAAACTAACAAATGTTATATACTATAATGTTATATATGTAATAAATGGAAATACAAATTAATAGGCCTCAAATGATTCAATTTACTCCATTTTGCTTACCTATGAGTAAATATATGAAATTATTTATAGAAAAGTAGAAATGTAAATATCATTTCATTTTTGTTATGGATATTGAAAAGATTAAAATAAAAAATAAATTGAATTCATCCTTTCATATTCAAAGATTTCACACATTAATCATTAATAGGCCTCAAATGATTCAATTTACTCCCCACTTTGATCGAAATATCTAGCCACCTCTAATATACATTATCTTCAAGATTCATTATAAGCAATATGTTTTACTATCCTTATTTAAAGAAAAGATATACCAAATAAAAATAAAATAAAGTAAAGAATGAGAAAACACAAATATTCAAACAATTTACATCTTTCACCGTACAATATATTTCACATTTCTCAAGTTTTAGGTTTTTTTTTAATACAATTTAGGGGAGAGAACCACGAACCCTACCCAGAAAGTATTATTGTTCTCAAATAAATGAGAGCTAAATATCAATACTCGAGATCAAACATGTGATCGTAGTGTTGAAATGGATTACCACACAAACAATGAATCCTAACTAATCCTTTCGATAGTTTTAAAATTTTAAATGTAACTTCATAAAATCTCTTAACATTATTCATCTTGAAATCATAGGTGTTTTTATCGAATAAAATTATTGATGTTTCATATTTTTACTTTAATTAATTACAAAATAAAATGAAATAATTTTTTAAAGAATAAAGAAATGAAAATTATAGTTATTAATTATTAATTATGATTTAGAAGTTTGAAATTAAATCTAAAAAAGAAAAATAAACCAAATGTCAAACAATATAATATTACGTAAATTTTCAAGTTTAATTAAAAAATGATATAATAACAAATCATGTTAAAATTGAGAAAAATGATATTAAAAAAAATAAATAAATAGATTAAAAGAAAATATGTCATATTCTATCTTTTCTAACCTGGTGTGTTGTTTAGGATCTGAATTTAAGTTATATATGAATATGCAAAATAAAGTACAATTTCTATCTAAAACACAGTCTCAAAATTTTAAATGTCCTATATTTGTATTCTTATATGTTTCTTATGATCACCTTATATTTAATAATTAGTAAAAAAAAAGGCAAAGAAATTGAAAAATAAGAAAAAAAGAAGAAGTTAATAGCTAATCTTCCACACTATTAGTTCGTTAACACGCTCTCTATTATATAATGTTATAACTTGGTTTTCATACAAATGCCTACTATTTTTCAGAGTTTTAACATCAATTAATTGATTGGAGTATATATGTATCTTTGACATTAATGGAAAAATTCATTATAATTTTAATTTTTAAGAATAATATTATTCCATATGTTTTTAATAATAATGATTGATCTTATCTTTATGATTTATAAATTTTATAAATTTATAAAATTTATTACATTTTAAAATTTATAAAATAATTACAATTTATAATTTTATAATTTAAAATATGTTAGAATATATTCAACGTGCAACGCATGTATAAGTTTTCTAGTCTAGTAATATATTATGAATTATATTAAATTAAATATTCATTATAGTCATTTAACAATAATAAAATACATATTTATCGTGTACAAATGTACAAATGTACAAATACGAAATAAGTGGTAGATATGATAGAGTAACTTAAGTTACTCTATCATATCTACCACTTATTTCGTATTTGTACATTTGTAAACACGGTAAATATGTATTTTATTATTACTTGTAAACGCACCAATGAGTAGAGTTCTCTCATCTATCGTATATAATTTCTTTGTTAACTCTTAAAAAAAAAAAAAAAAAAAAACTATTATGTTGTTCTTGTTGCTTTGCTTTCATTTTTAGTTTATAACCCTCGTCAATACATAGTAAACAACAAGGGGCTGATTGTTTAGAGGTTTTATGGAGCTACTTGCTTTTAGCATCCGTTTGCTCGTTTTTTTTTTAAATTTTATTTTATAGAGCGTTTATGGAGTGTTTAGGAGATATTAATGAGCGCCACATGGCGCAACACAATACGTGTGACAAATATTTATTACTTTTAAATTTACCTTTTTTCTTTCAAGAATTTCAATTTTGTAATTGTTAGAATCCCCCATTGAAAAAGTGGAGAATCCAACAAGCATTTATAAGAGATATGAGTTATTCTTTACATTGCCAATCGGTATTGAGGTGGAACTCCATATTCTCTAATATAGTATCGGAGTACAAACTTTCTTAGTGTCTTTAGCGATATACCTTCCACCACAAACTCTAGCCAAAATTCCATTCATTCATCAACATGAATTACAACATTGACGTTCCACCAAAACCACAACAGCAAGATAATGTGGAAAAGAGAATTAAATTTTTCAGATCCTTTATTCTTGCACCCTTCAAACACACCATGACTTGTCTTGGTTACTAGACCTTTGGATGGACACAATTATGGACAATGAAGTGGATCAATGTGTGGCCTTAGTGCTAAGAACAAACTTGGCCTCATTGATGGATCTGTCAAAGCTCCAACACTAAATGATGAAAGATTTTCAATGTAGAAATGTTGCGATGACCAGATAATTTCATGGATCCTTTATTCCATTCAACCTGTCATAGCCCGAAGTGTTACTTTTTAAGATACTAGCCCGAAGTGTTATTTTTTAAGATACCGAAGTAGCAGTTTGGAGTGAACTTCATGACAGATTTTTATAAGAAGATGAGTTAAGGATTTATCACATACGACAAGAAATTGTCGAATATCGTCAATGGTCCTTATCAATATCATAGTATTATACCAAACTCAAAGGGCTTTGGGATGAATTGGTATCTTATCAATAGCCTCTTACATGCACTTGCAATATGTTGAAGCAAGTCGCTATTAGAGAAGAGAAAGAAAAGTTAATACAATTTTTAATGAGGCTTAATGAAGTTTATTCTCAAGTTCGTGGATCGATTTTGATGACGAACCCACTTTCGGATGTACGAAAAGTTCATGGTCTTATCCTTCAACAAGAAAGAAAGATGGAAGTTTTCATACGTCGAGAAACAAAATCATTATCTCATGCTATGCAGGTTGCAACACCATAGATGACAACCACTCATCATTCTAATCGTAAAGATATGTGATGCACTTATTGTGATCAAGGGAGACATTCAACGTATTTTTGCTATTATTTTATTAGTTTTCCTATAGGTACAAATGACATGGAAAATAAATAAAGTCAAGAAATAAAATGGCAGTGGCTCACAATGTTGAGATGAAAAAAGACTCAACTAGCGAAAATCCAACATTTATAGATGAAGAATACGAATAGATAATAGCCATGCTTCAAAGTAAAAATGAAACTGGTCAGCCATATATAAATGCAACAAATATATCCACACCAACTTGCAATAGCATAAAACATGATATATTTTCAACATTACATTGGATTATTGATAGTGGAGTGATAGATCATGTACACATTTTTCCCCTACTCACAATAAAAATAAAGCATGTCATGATTTTATTGGATTACCAAATGGGCAAAAAGTCACTATTGAAAATATAGGATCATTTCAATTGTCTCCAAATTTATCTTTGGATGGAGTGCTTCATGTACCTAAGTTCAATGTAAATTTGATATCTATGGGAAAATTAACGTGAGATCTTAAATGTACAGTGATATTTTACGCTGAGTTTTGTGTTGTGCAAGACGTGGATACGAGGAGGATGATTGGCCTGGGCAAGCATTTTGATGGTCTCTATTATTTCGCACCTACTCAAACCTCTTGTCCAATCAACCACACAACCCGCATTCCCAACCTTTGGCACCAATGTCTTGGACATCCATCCGACTCTATTCTTCATACTTTATCACAAACTTTTCCAAATATTGTCTTTAATACTAAATGTGTTTGTAAAGTTTGTCCTTTGCAAAGCAAACTTGTCTACCTTTTATTTTAAGTTCAATAAAAACTATTTCACATTTTGATTTCATTCATTGTGATATTTGGGGGCCGCATTAAATTTCCTCACTTTCTGGTGCTCTTTATTTTCTAATCATTATCGATAATTTTACTCAATTTACTTGGGTACATCTTATGACTTTTAAATCCAACACACCCAATATGTTTTGAAAATTTTCTTTTCTTGGGTTAAAACTTAGTTACATCGTGACATTAAGATTTTACATGCTGATAATGATGGTGAATTCACATCAATGCGTCATTTTCTTGATAAACATGGAACCATTTTTTAACACACATGTACTCACACACCACAACAAAATGGAGTTGTCTAGTGTAAACATCGACATCTTTTTAATGTTGCTCGTGCATTACGATTTCAAGTGAATATTCTATTACATTTTTGGAAAGAAAGTATTCATTACCTCATTAATTGTATACCCATGCCTCTTCTTGAAAATAAATCTCCTCTTGAACTCTTACACAAAACTCAACCAATTTATTCCAACCTTCGAGTTTTTGGTTGCTTATGTTATGCCACATATCTTATTCCAAATAACTAATTTGATTTTCATGTACATCGTTACATTTCATGGGATATCCTCTTGGTAAAAAAGGCTATTGTGTTTATGATCTTGAACAAGAAAAGTTGTTCACTTATGTCATTTTTCATGAGATATATTTTCTTTAAGCAAACTTCCAAAAAAAAACCAAGATGACTATCTCATTTTACCTCCCCTTCATGACCAAATTTCTCCTTCAGATCACAACCCTTCCACTGCTCTTTCACAAAAAAATCTTACTTCATCTACACCTACACCTCCGCCTCTACCTGACTACACACCTAACCCTTTACCCATTACATATCACTCCAATGATCCATCATTCTCATCCACTTTAATAGAGAACCTTAATACTCATCCAATAACATCAAGTACATCAAACCCTTTCCAAATACATAACCCAACCACATCAGAACAAAATGAATAGTCATGTTTCTGACTTGTGCCGTTCTTCTTGAACTCATCGACCACTAATGACTCTCAAATAGAGTCAGTATTTAGGTTAGTTTTGAATCATTTGTTCACAATTAGCATATAAAATCTGATGCGAAAGAGTCAATTTAGTTCGCAAAGTAGTGATTTAGACTAATGCTCGCGCATTAGGAGACTAAACAGAGAATTATGCATTATATCGTTAAAAATGTTAAAATCACACTTTAAATGCATAATTAAGTGCCTCTGATGTTGAAAAGATGTTTTGTAGGAAATACGATGCGAAATAGTAGAACTAAACCTTGCAGATCAACAGTAGACAATGTGAAACTCAAATACGCGACAACAGTAGCTCGAACAAGACGCCAAGGCAATGCATTAATGAAGGAAGGATTGCGATGACAACACACGATGTTAACTAACCAGACAGCTAGAGAGACAGATTGCATTATGATGAGATTGACGAAATCAATCACCCATCGCGATCGAGTTAATTTGGCTGCCAAATCAAATCTGGAATATTCGAGAAGGACTAGGAGAAGTCTATAAATTGAAACCTTGTAATCGTTCTAAGAGGGAAAGAGAGAGGAGAAAATGTGGAACATATAACTCTCTACATTGTTTTTTTCTTTGTTTTTATTTTATTAAACTCATTCTGCTTTTTAATAGTACTATTTCAGCATGTTTTCATTCATGTTGTTATCCGTGTTTTTAATTTGCATTATGAACTAATTTCTCTAAGGCCAGGTTAGGGAAAAATGGAATTGTTTACGCATGTGTTAGATGGATCTAGGGGAGGATAAATCAGTGGATGTTAGCTAGGTTCTTAATTTCTTAATAGTAAGTGTCGACCGGCCATCCACATAAGCTACTTCGTTGTAAGTCAGAAGAGGAAATGACCTAAGGCTAGATAGCATGTTCAATAGGTTAGTATCAAAGTCTTTTATACTTTAAATCGGAGTTTAGGAATAAACATGTAACTAATGCATACGCTGCGCTGTTCAGATTACATTGAGTTGCAACGAAAGTTGGACTTAATGCGAATGAATGCGGAAGCGGACGTTTGTTAAAGCGAAGTACGCTAGTTTCCCCTCACCGCATAGGTTCTTATAACATTGCTACGCATTCCATGAGTACCTTAACTATGCCTTGATTTCTCATCGCGTTTATTACGATTTACATCATCTTTACTTTACGCAACATAACCCAAACTGAAACCATCCTACTTTTGATAAATCACAGTCCTTGTGGAGATCGATAATTTACTTATTACTTACTGCAGACTGCGTATACTTGCACGAGTGTGTATCATTTGCACACGAGGCAACCTCACGTTAGTCATAGTAGAACAAGTTTTTGGCATCGTTGCCACACTCCCCGGTAAAAACTTGCACAAGTATACGCGGTCTGCAATAAGTAATAAGTAAATTATCTATCTCCACAGGAACTGTGATTTATCAAAAGTAGGATGTTTAGATTTGACAAAAAGTAAATAAATGGTTTTAGTTTGGGTTATGTTGTGTAAAGTAAAGTTGATGTAAATCGTAATAAACGCGATGAGAAATTAAGGCATAGTTAAGGTACTCATGGAATGTGTAGTAGTGTTATAAGAACCTGTGCGGTGAGGGGAAACTAGCATACTTCGCTTTAACAAACGTCCGCTTCCGCATTCATTCGCATTAAGTCCAACTTTCATTGCAACTCAATGTAATATGAACAGCGCAGCGTATGCAGTAGTTACGTGTTTATTCCTAAACTCCAATTTAAAGTATAAAAGACTTTGATACTAACCTACTGAACATGTTATCTAGCCTTATGCTATTTCCACTTCCGACTTACAACCAAGTAGCTTATGTGGATGGCTGGTCCACACTTACTATTAAGATATTAAGAACCTAGCTAACATGCACTGGTTTATCCTCCCTAGATCCGTCTAACACATGCGTAAACAATTTCACTTTTCCCTAACCTGGCCTTAGAGAAATTAGTTCATAATGCAAATTAAAAACACGGATAACAACATAAATGAAAACATGCTGAAACAGTACTATTAAAAAGCAGAATGAGTTTAACAAAATAAAAGCAAAGAAAAAAATAATGTAGAGAGTTCTGTGTTCCACACTTTCTCCTCTTGCTCTCCCTCTTTAAAAAGATTACAAGGTTTCAATTTATAGACTTCTCCTGGTACTGCTCGAATATTCCAAATTTTATTTGTTAGCCAAATTAACTCGACCGCGTTGGGTGATTGATTTCGTCAGTCTCGTCGTAATGCAATAAGGAAGGGATCCCATGATTTCTGCAATCTATCTCTCTAGCTGTCTGGTTAGTTAACATCGTGCATTGTCATTGTAATCCTTCCTTCATTAAGTCCTTGCCTTGGCGCCTTCTCTAAGCTGCTATTGTCACGTATTTGAGTTTCGCATTGCTATTATTGATCCGCAAGGTTTAGTCCTACTATTCCGCATCGCATTTCCTACAAAACATCTTTTCAACATCAGAGGCACTTAATTACACATTTAAAGTGTGATTTTAACTCTTTTAACAGTATAATGCATAATTCTCTGTTTAGCCCCCTAATGCCGAGCATTAGTCTAAATCACTACTTTGCGAACTAAATTAACTCTTTCGCATAAGATTTTATATGCTAGTTGCGAATAACTGATTCAAAATCATCCTAAATATTGACTCTATTTGAGAGTCATCAAACCCCCAAACTTGAATCATTACTCGTCTCGAGTGATGCTAAGTAGGTCTTTAGCTACTACAAATAGTCTTCTAATCAAAATACAAATGATTTCTTTTCCACAAAAAAAAAACTTTTCTTTAATGATAGAATTGCCTTAGTAAGCCATACGCTTAGTCATTCTGATTCTTCTCGCCCGCATTCCTCCAATTCTATCTCAGTTCTTCCTTTAGTTGCCCTTGGTACAATGCTTAATTCTTAGTTTGGGTTCCTATGACTCTAGCACAGTTTTCTAGTTCTTTTAATTACCTTAAATTTGTTCAAAACATTCTGTCCGAGGCTCCTTTATTTGGGTTGCATTCCTAACCACCATTCCATAGTCCTTTAGAAGTTCCATTTGAGCATAAAAACATTCCTCTCAAGTAATGGAATGCCAAGCTTTCGTTAAATATGGCAATGGAGCATTTTGTAATTCCCACGGCTTATTTGCATTTCAGTGCCGTTTCAATTTTTGCCCAGAATGTTCTGATCTTTATTTTACATAATATATATATATA
>JBBMKA010000018.1:3008639-3065924 GCA_037833695.1 Sechiopsis laciniata
TTATGAAGGGTCGTTCACAGTCTCACACACAAACAATGAAGAAGATCACTCGCCCGTGACAAGTACTCAATTATTATGTATTGTTATATTCAATTTTAAGGTATGGGCAAATCTCAGACAGGTATGTATAATTTTATAGGGTTGCATCGAGATGGAGTCTAGGGATATACCAATAATGATGACAAGCAACGTTTTGTGTTTTATCCACGTATTTACTAGAATACACAACGCCCCAACACTACTTGATTGTATATACGAGTGTATGATAAAATGGATAATGGAGTTCCTCTTGTAGAGACAAGCTGGACAATAGAGAAATTATCTCCAAATGCCGGCGATTCTAGTTTTGTTAGAGTTTAGGGGGTGGAAATACAAAGATTCAATAGCTCAAATGAGCAAGTGGGAGATTGAAGACTTTTGGCTCTTGGGGGCTCTGCTTCAACTGGGGGCGAAGATGAAGAGATTGCAGAGATTGCGTGCGATTTTCACGGAAAACATTAATGGTATGTTTTTTAAATTATTTTTAATTGGCAATACAAAATCTAAATATTATTTTAATGATATTTTGTTAACAAATTTTTTCAAACAATCTATGTATTAGATGGAACAAGAATATTTCTTTTTTCTTTCAAATATCTTTTTCGATTCCTAGGATTTGATTTGAAAGAGTCACATCCAAATATTTAAGATATTATTTAAATTTAAAATAGTAAAAAGGATAAAAAAGTCTTTTGCATTTTAATTATTAATTTATTTTCTACTTAATTTTACATTTTAGACATAAATTTTAAGTTTTCA
Source organism: Sechiopsis laciniata (assembly GCA_037833695.1). Taxonomy (NCBI): domain Eukaryota; kingdom Viridiplantae; phylum Streptophyta; class Magnoliopsida; order Cucurbitales; family Cucurbitaceae; genus Sechiopsis; species Sechiopsis laciniata. The sequence goes on from JBBMKA010000018.1 coordinate 3,009,438, forward strand.
AATCGATAGATGTTTGTTCACTTTATTTTGAAAAATTAAACATTTGCCTATTTAACCCTTGAATAAATCCAATCTCCTATGCTACTTTAGTTATTTGACCATATTTTATTGTTCAATATAGTAATTGACAAACAAGAACAAATAATTCCAAAACTAGGCTCATTTACTATCTTTGGGGCGTTTGGTATGAGTGCAAGAGAGAAGTAAGAGGGATTGGCGCAGTTTGAAGGAGTTCTTCGAGAAAAAGATATTGTCTGGTACATTCTAAAGGGCAGCCCACACATTGAGGCGTGAGGCATTTGAGGCATGGTTCCTCAGACGTCGTTTCGAGTTCAAGATTGTTGAGAAGTGTTTAAAATAGAATATCTTTAAAATATCCTCGGTTTGGGCCTTGAGACATGACATCAAACTCTCGAATATAGTGAAGTACATTAGGTCAACTACGCAGCCCGATGGGGATAGTATCCTTGCTTGGGCCAGGGGACTCTAATTGGCTAGTTATCTAAAAATATCTTTTTTGGTACGAGAGATTGAAAAAAAAAAACAACTTGTTTGATATGAAGCGGAAAATAATGATCGGTGTTTGGAAGATGGTCCATATACCCCTTCTACCAAACAAGGAGGAAAAAAAAACTCCCTTTAAACTAGTTGCCAATTGAATTGTTTGTGGAATCTTTAATGCTTTATCATTGTTATAGTATATTCATAAGAATTGTATTTTATAAGTTGGTAAGTGAAAAATAGTCATGTGATTGTAATTGACTTTAGTCAAATGCTCAATTGTTAAGTAAAACCTACCACTATCCTTGGTTTACACCTCTAAGTTAGCTAAAAGGCTTTCGCTCAATCGATTTCTAACTTTTAACTATATTCATCAAATAAATATTTAAAAGGAAAAATACTCGGGTCTAGTTTCAATATGAACACTTTTACTCTTTATATTTTAATAATGCACACTTTTAATTTATGAGATAACAAAATTGCTAGTTACATAATATAATGTTGACTAAAATGATGATTAAATTATATATTGAAGAAGTAATTATTTTAGTTTTCATGTAAATTTATTTTTTATTTTTAAAAAAATAAGTATAAAAGGGAATTAAAAAAACTACTCAAAGACTAAAATATGAGTATTATTGAAATGTCACAGGTAAGAGTATTCAATTTTGAAACTTAGGTATCAAAAAGTAATTTTCCTCTAAATAAATTTATTTTTTGCTTTTGCACTTCTAAATAACCATACTAAACAAGTATCAAGTTATAATAGACTATTGCGAGATTGAACAAGGAAAATAATTGTTATAAGATTTGTCAAAAAATATTTCCATTCAACTTTTATTTATAAAAATAGGCGAGTATGAAAGTTTATTAGCCTCTTTAGTTTTGTTCTTTTTTTGGTCTCCTACTTATAGAATCTAAATTGTTTTATTTTAGTGGTTGATCCAAAATAGCCCTACTTTAAATGTTAGCAATGGGAAAACTATCAATGATGCTAATAATAACTATGGATATAGATTTAGTCATTGAAAGAGTAATTCTAAAAAGCCATTTATTTTTTGAGTTTTGGGTTTAAACTATGGGATTAACAAACATGAGAACTTGCATTATTAAAGAGGTTATAGAGAGAACGAAAATGATTATTAAAATAATGATATTCTTACACATGAGTTCGACTCAAAGCAGGTGCTAATTCAATTCTATTCTCTTTCAAAGGAGATGCCATATATCACGAAGGATAAGAAAGACGTGGCTAACTCGACAAATTTATGAGATGCTAAAGTATGGGAAAACTCATACCAAACCCTTGACCCGATCATCTTATTCGCTCCAACAAACATGCATGATTATACCGTCAAGACAACGTCATGAAATTAAATTGGATTATTTTTTATTTAATTTAACCAATAAACATAATGTTTGAAATTGAAATATATAGTTACTTTCCATGGGTTTAAGAATTCAATCTCGCCCTTGCGAGAGATAGAAGGTCTGAGCTTTAGATAGTAAAGAGGATAGAAGTTGCTTTACTTCACTTTAAACACAAATAATGATTTTTCGAGGTAATTTAGAACAACACTTCGTTCAATGGACCTAGTGAACAACACTTCCTTTGTTTTCTAGGTCATTGATTTTTTTAACTTGCATCATAATCTATTGACCTATATGAAATTAAAATTTTGATATGTTGTTTTAAATTTGATATAATATGATTTACCGTATCAATTTGAATCAAAATTCGATTTATACGTCACACAGCCATATCATATGAATTCAATGTGGATTATTTTCCTTGGACATATTAATTTCACATTAAGGAGAAAATTTTGGGTTTGGTTGTTTTCAAATCCATGTATGAAAATTGGTTTAATAAAAGGATCTTAGGATATCCAAACTTCCAAAATTTGGCCATAAATTCCACAATTTCCACCAAGTAAATAGCCTGACAAAAAAGAGATGGGCAAAAATAGCAAAGAAGAGCACATATGGGTACAATGATCACATGTTAGCTTAGGAATGTGCCAAGTTCAAATTTTACATATAGATTTGAGATTAATCATTTCCTCTTCTCGGAGATAATAATATGCACCCCAAATATTATTTTGTAACTCATGTTATAATAACTCCTCTTTCTTGTGAAACAACGTTTGAATTTGAGGAGTCATTTATGCAAATAAAGAGTTGAGTTATTATAACTCAACTCACGTTTGGCCCACCAATTATAATAATCCATAGGTTGACCCAAGTCCAAATCATCATTTCACATCTCATATCCTCGTTTAAGATTAATTATTTCATCTTCCATATTATAATAATCTGAATCTCAAACAACGTTTATCATAATTTATGTCATAATAACATGCACCCAAAACATAGTTTATATAAGTTATTATTTAAAATAATTCTCTCTTTGTTTATCATAACTCATTGCTTATGGCTTATAATAGCTTAGTCAGTGTCCCAAACGCGACTTTCACCTTTAGGAACCTTTAGGATTATAAAAGTATCTTAACTATAAAAACAAAAGATGCACTGATAAAAAAAGATCCATTAATAATAATATACAAAATTCCATAAAGCAAACCACATGGAAGGTTTGTGTAGAAAAGAGCATAGCCATTCAGAACAAGTTCATTACAAAAGTTTCTAACCAATCCAATTCAATTCAATTCATTATTCAAAACTAATTTATTAACCTTGCCTATGCTGGCCTAGGGACGGACATAATTATCCCGAATATAGTAAAGCGAAGTTCTGATTTTCCAATATAAAAAAAGGCAATATGTTCGATTATAACTTTATCAGAAATGCCAACTTCAACTTCAACATAGTTCGATCGATACCTGAGATATCAACTTCGGTATAGTTCAACTGGTTAAAGTGCATATCCCCACATGTTATTGAATTTTTTTTAAAAAAATGTACATTCGAGATGATCTTTTACACTAGTTTACGTCTGTGTCTAAAGAGTGACATCTGCATCATTTCAATAACTTAATGATGCATCAAAGTCTACAACTACAGAGTGGATTAAATTTGCTAACAGTAATTTCTACTATTTCCTTTGAACTATTTTTTTTTTATATCCGTGACTGTTCAGGTCTAACTTGCGGGCACCTCGATTAATATTACGGGACATATCGCCGACCCTATAACATTTGAATGTCAAGAAAATCCATAAGAAATTAATTTCTAGGCAGATGGAGATCATGGATTGAACCATTCACCTCATAGTTCCTACTATTTCTTTTGAACTATTTGTTTTTTACCTCGATCAATGTTACGAGATATACCACCAGACCTTACAATATTTGGATGTCAAGGAAATCCATAGGAAATTAATTCGTAGGTAGTTGGCTTTCATGGATTGAATTCATCACCTTTTAGTTCTCTTAAGCCCTTCTTGACCACTAAGTCACCCTCATGATAGTTATTTCGTTTGAACTATTAAAAAGCTTCATCCAGCCAACAAATAAAACAAGGAACATTAATATCAGATATCGACTTATACGAAGCAGAGAGTCTAGACATATGAGTGAATGAATTGAAACCAGAATTTGCTGCACAAAGCAACATGATTATCCTGGAGACCAAAAGCAAACACTACACATAAATGGGAAGTAATAAACAGGATAAAGCACAACTAGGATAACACAGCTGGTCAGTAGCAAAACTTTCAAAGAATTCTGCAATCATACCTTCAAAATAAGCACGCCATTGTAGGTACGTATTGCAAGAAACAAAGACTGCAGTTTGATCATCTCTAAGCCTCCACGAAACCAAGTTTTCAATATATCATACCAAATCTCGGATTAATCATTAGGCTAATAGAAACACGATTTATTAAATGAGAGAATTTTTTTTTTGATATCTGTAAGCGTCGGGACAATTTACATGCATCTCGACTATTCTTATGATGTATACTGTCTGACCCTATAATATTTGTATATCAAGAAAGCTGTAGAAAAAATAATTCATAGGTAGATGGTCACCGTGGATTAAACCCATAACCTCTTAGTTCCTCAAGACCCTCTCGACTATTAGGCCTCCTCAAAAGTGTATTCTTCCTCCATCAGAAGTGTCTTCAAGCCAAAGAAGGATTAAGGCTCTATCTTAATTAGTTTTGGAAAAGGAGAAGGCTTTATCGTAATTGACATCCTAAAAAAAATTAATGTATTTTAAAAAGTATTGACAGAAATGTTTTAATCGATAACAAAGTAAATTGTATCTTAGCATAGATATTATCGTAATTTTAAACTATCCCTAATTCTTTTTCTTAACAAACCTGAGATATGCAAAAAACACAAAAATGGCAGTCAAAATAGAGCTTGTGCCATGATATGTAAAACAGAAAATCTACTGTGACATGCACTTAGTCACTTCACTTTGAGTGCTTCATTCATTCAATTCCTGCCCTTGTGCATTACAGACTCTGAAGTTCAATTTTCCAATAAGAAAAAACACCAGTTATTGTACTCAGCAAAGTTACTTCAAAAGTTACATCATCAGCTAAAAAATAAATACTGTATTTTCCTGACAAGCAAGCACAAGTAATTACATAAGAAAAATTAAACTCTGCGCTAAATGTGATGTGTGATGAGTTCAATTCATGGTGACCACCTACTTAGATATTAATTTTCTACGAATTTTCTTGACATTCAAATATTGTAAGGTCAGGCGGTATGTCTCGTGACATTAGTCGAGGTGCGCGCAAGCTGGCCCTGACGGTCAAGGATATCAAAATAAATAAATAAACCATCAAAGAGTGGCCTAGTGGTCAAGAGCATCTTAAATAACTAAGACATCATGGGTTCAATTCAAGGTGATCACTTACTTAATTTCCTAGGTGTTTACCTGACATCCTTCAGACGGTATATTTCATGAGAATAGTCGAGATGCGCGTAAGCTAGCATTGACACTCACGAATATGAAAAAAGAAAAAGAAAAATTAAGGGGACATTACAGAAGAAAACTAAATCAATTATGGGAAGATGTGGCAAAGCAGCAGACATCACAAGATCAGGTAAAGCTTTCCTTATTAGTACTTAGAAAGCAAATATCTTTTATGTTGGTTGAGATAATTAAAGTTAACTCAATCTACGGGGTTAAGTTTTTAGGCTAATTGGTGATTTGTCATGATTCAATATGATATCAGAACAGAAGATCTTGAGTTCAAACTCCTACCACGTTATTTCACCCTCAATTAATATTGGTTGGTATAATTATATTTATCCCAACCTACCGACTTAAGCTTTTAAGTTGATTGGTGATTTATCACGTTTTAACATAATTGAATTGCTCCGGTAGCATCATGTATGGTCCAGTAACAAAGAGGTTTTTAGTTCCAAAATCCTCCACTCCTTATTTTTGTTGAATTCAAGACATAATTGCATTGCAATCAAGTCATACCCCATCCAAGGCACGAGCACATAGAAGTTTGAATTATCTGAGCAGGAAACAAAAATTGCTATGTCAAAAAGATCAGGTACCTTTCGAGTTAATACAGTCTCACGACTCTTGTTTACTTCAAACTTCAATCATGCCATTACCTTTTAAAGGGAATTACTGCACCTCCAGTTGGCCATTGCATTTGTAGAACAGGCTGTTCAGTAGAAAACTGGATATCTGGATGCAGAGAACTTGAAATCAGGCTGTTCTGCTCCTGAGACTTGAACTTCTCACACAAAAATTTACATTTATCTAATGGAGTAGATGACATTATTCACATCGTGAAAGTGGGATTAAGAATAACTAATTGAAGTTACAACTAGGAGACAAGACCAGATGATTAGATATTGAATAATTGTATAGTTATTGTTCTAATTTTATCTCCGTGACTGTCCGGGCCAACTTACGTACACCTCAACTATTATCTCGGATCATACTCTCTAACCCTATAACATTTGGATATCAAAGAAATCAGTGAAAAATTAATTCCTAAGTAAGTGATTATCATGAATTGAGCCAAAATAATCGTATAGTTGAAAATGATTAGGCTTATCCTTACTAGTATTTGTGGTGTAAAGATAAACCCACTTTTTCTTGTTATAGTTTATATTTTTTATTTCCAATTGGGAACTATTTTTGCAAGCCAATTGGGCATCGGGAATTTTCCCTTATTTCATAACATCAAGAAATTGTTTCTTTTGCAAAAAAAAAAAGGAAAAAGAAAAAAGAATAATCATATAGTTGAAAATGAGATCAGACAACAAAGCACATTGAAATGGATGTTAATTTGTTATTGATATTGAAATTCAAATAAATTCTCGGATTCTAAAGATACATACAGAGCACCTGAAGCTCTCACCCAGGTGTTTCATCTTTCACCAAACTAAATGACAGTATCCCTGCAAAACTTTTCTAATTCTCTCAAAAATAAGTTACAAGAAAAGGCTAAGTTACAAGGTAGTGGCAAATGGGGCCAACATAAATGCTAAAAATGCAACAGAACAACCTTTTATGGGCATTCTAGCTGAAAGCTTCCCTTAGTCGAGTTAATTTAACTTCCTCAATGGAGCAGGCAATGATGTTAACATATTTTAAGCGTGGAAACTTGGAGCCTGAACCAAATAGGAGTGTGATCAAGTATACACCAGAAAGAAGGGCAGACCGGGAAGACATCCCAGGTAAATTTTAAAGCCCTTCGGACCTGAAAAGACTTTGCAATCGCAACTGCCTATTCCTCGAAGGCACGCATACTAATTTTTTCCAATAGCAAAGGCCAATCTTCTCCAAGCTGCTTTGGATTGAGTTCCATAGCAACTTTGAAATCATGCAATGACGCTGAACATTCTAAACTCTTTTCCTGCAAAACTTCAGACCGCCCATTTCCATTCTGTACACGTAGGTGGTTACTAGGCCACATACCATTTATAACTTTCCCTTGATTCTGTTGCTTCTGGATCGAGTGTCCCGTATGTTCGAATGTAGACCTTGCTCTAACCAAATCAAGGCAAGACTTGATCAATTGCTTCAGGTAAACATCCAGAGTATTATTCAGGATGCTAGGACATTCCATAGAAACACCTTCCAGCCCTTGTGCAGTTGCTATTTGCTCCATGCGTTTTCTAACTTTCTCTGAATCAAACAATCCAATACGGTCGAAACAACTCAGAAAATCACCACTACTACTACTACTACCAACTGGCAAGGTCTTGCGTGCCCCACCAACGCTAGCTGAGAGAAACGGAATGCCGAGAGGTGGAAGTAGAGGACCTCTCAGGAAGCTTAAGGGATCCGACTGTTCAACCTCTTCTTCATCTTCACGAATAGCTGCTTCTGTTGGATGTATCCTCGGTTTTTCTGATGGCTGTTGAAGTGCTCCATCTATGTCATTCTCAGGTAGCTCAGCTACTACTTGGAGATGCTGCACCGGTCTCTGATAGTCACACATGGTTACATGACCATTCTCTGTAATAACTTTGCTACCGTTATCTTCAGTACCCGTCGATTGATACGAAAGACATGTAGTTTTTCCATTTGGACCAAGCGGACTTGGCCTATCCCTAAACTTTCCACGTAAAACAGATCTCCCCTTCCGCGGGGATACCGGAAGAACCCCATTTGGCCAAACTGGCATAGTTTGATTCTGATTTGGAAAAGCAGATCCAGCTTGTTCAGGGCCATTTTCCCTACAAGAAGAGTTGTTTGAAGCTTGTAGCAAAGATTGTGAATGTCCAGACACATTAATTGGTGGTGGGGTCTTGGCTACACATGCATTCTTCAATATCGACTTTATCAACTGATTGTGTAGCTGAATATTCTCCCGTCCGAGCACACGAACACATGCCTTATCAAACTCAACCTTACTCAGCTTCTGAGCCAAAAATCTGCTCAAGTAGAAGAAGTACCGCTTAGACTTATCATTCCCAAGTTTCTTAACTATCTGAGCTTTCAAGTCGCCTAAATCAATTCTGGAGCTCTGCTGAGGTTGCATTTCTCCAGAAAACGGTTCATACACTGTAAACTATACTTCCAAATCCCAGTCGCTCAAACTGAAGCTGAATATCGGTACTGTGCTACCAATACATAATCCCCCAGAATTTATACTTCCACTTCATTCAGAACAAATCAAATCTCAAAGGCCGCACCATTTTGGAGGAACAGAAAAAAAGAAACAGTACTTGCAAGAAGCAAAAAGGGTAGGTTTATAATAGCAGCCTGAAATCATAATTCCAGCGGCATAAGAATGCAAACCCAGATCTATACTCCCAAATCAAAACCCTAGAGATCAAAGCAGCAGCTTAAAGTCACTAAACCCCTCAAAGAAACAACAGAAATTCAAGCTAAAAAACCAAGTACCGATCATCGCGCAAAATCAAAGCCCTAAATGCGAATTTAAGCGAACAAATAACAAAACCCAAGTCGAGAAATCAACAGAAAAGCAAAACCCACATACCTGGAAGAACGGGAGAGGCGGGAATTGAAGAAGAACAGAAACCCTCGTTTGTTGAGTGGAATTTGGGGAGTTTGAAGTAGAATGAAGGGGATCAGTGAAGTGGAAGGGGAAAAGGGGAAGTTGAAGAAGAAGAAGAAAAGGGAGAATTGAAGAATGGAGATGAGAATTGAAGGGGGATTTGAGGAGAAGGAAGAAAGTTGGGGAAGAATTGAATTGCAGCGAAGAACACCAAAGTTGCAGTGACTGGGTCCCAATCCTCCGAGCTTCGACCTCTTGCTTCTCCCTCTCGGTCTTTTCTTTTCTTTTTTTCTTTTTTTTTTTCCTTCGAATTTCCTAACATAAATAAAAATCTTTTCCTTTATCTATTACAATTTAGTCTAGTTTTAGTTTCTAATAATTAAGGCTCCATTCATATTTATTTTATTTTTATCCACGAAAATATAAACCAACTCCTATAAAGTGTAGGATTAATAACTAGAAGAACATAGTTTTGTAAGAATAACCATTATAAAGTCACTTGACTGGTCAAACAGGATTTTAAAATGTTTAAGGCGATGAATTCATCCAAATATTTTTAGTGTTGAAGTAAACAAAAAAAAAAACAGTTATTTATTTTTGAAAATGAAACACACAAATATATTTTCATCCAAAAAAATAGTTATGTGTGGATGACTATCTATAAAAAGAAAAAAAGAAAATAATAATAACTTGTTATGAGATTTCTTTACAACCAAACTGATTTATAATACGTTATAATCTGGCTCAACGGTATTAGTGTACACTAATGATCAAAAGATCTTAAATTCAAATCTCCTCACCCCCAATGGTTGTAATAAAAAAAAACACCAAATTTTTTATTAAAAAAATTGATTTATACCTAAAATAAATTGAAACTAATTTTTTTAAAAAAAAGAAATATATATTTGGGTTTTTAATTTGGATATGAAACAATTTTTTTCTTTTTTCTTTTGAGATTACAAAAATTAGCGGTGGGGATTCAAATTTATGACCTCATGGTCAATAGATGTACACAGATGCTGCTGCTATTGTTTTTACTTGCGGATATGAAACAATTTAATCCATATACTTTAAATTTGGTATTAAGTTAATATTTGTCATAAAATTTAATAATGTAATGATTTAGGGTTTGTAGTTCATAAAAGACATTTAGTTTTGTGTAAAAGAAAATATAATAAATACATTTGGTACAAATAATTTTTTTAGTACACACAGCTTTGTACTATAAGTAGTGTTTGGATGAAGTGTTAGTTTGAGTGTTATTTTGAAGAGTTATTTTAAATAATTAAAAATTGAGAGGTGCAACCAAAAAGTCGTTTGGATTTTTTTTTTTTTTTTTTTTTTTTTTTTTGTAGAGTGGTTAGAGACAAATAAACACCCCCTAAAACATTTATTTAATCTTAATATAATATTTAGGACAAATTAATCTGTGAGTCCCTAGGTTTAGGATCTAATTTCAATTTGACTCATTTATTTTAAAATTGAATATTTTACTCCGGAATATTTTAATAATATTCATTTCTAGTCTTTCTCTACTTTTTTTGTTCACTTTTATCCTTATTTTCTTTCAGAAATTAAATTCACATGAAAATTAAAATAATCACTTCATTTATATATTGAATTTAATTTGTCTATTCATCATTTTAAGCAATATTACTTTATTTAACTGATGATTTTGTTATTTTAGTCAACGTTACTAAAATATTAAAGTTAAAAATCTTCAATTTTGAAATACATGGACTAAATTGAAAAAAGACTAACATAAGAACTAAAAATATATTTTTCTCTAATATATTTTTTTAAAATGATTTGACTACAAATTTTAAATGGTAAAAATTAAACTATTATGTACTAAGATTTAGAGGTCATACTATTACAAAATGGAAAATAAAACGTTAAATTATTATACTTTCTCAATTTTTAAAAAGAGAGATTAAATTATTAGAAACTAGAGTTCAACTGTTGGAATTTTTACTTACAAAGGAGGTTAAAGTTTTTTTTTTTTTTTTTTTTTTTTTTTTTTTTTTTTTTTTTAAATACATATCTATTAGACACAAAATTAAGATCTCAAGATCCCATTAGGCAAAAGACTGAAAATAATAGTCACAAATGATAAGATATTTTATTTCAAGAGTCTAAGATTGTTCTCAAATTTATATACAATATACAACCGTGGATATATGGTAATTAATATTTGAAGTGTTTTTTTCTTGCTTGCAAAATTTTGAGATTAAAAATGGTTAAGGGGTGGACCAAAATTAAATAAATGGGAGAATTGAGAAATTAAAATTAAGACCTAATAAATTACTACATGATAAAATACAAGTAAGTGTATATTAAACTCTAAAATATTTCTTTTCTTTTTTTGGAAAAGGAAAAATGTGACCTAAATGTCTATCTTAATATTATGATAATTGTATCAATATTGAAATGATATTAATTGTGTGGACTAAATTTATTATATTATTGCTGATTAATCTTTTCAAATATGTATTCAATCTGGTTAGTTTTGTAGGGATCTATGTTTTTATTAATTAAGCACTCTTCTCAACCGTATTAACTGCCATGACTTGTGGCTGCTAGAGGGGACAAAAAAACCTGCCCCATTTTGGTAGTTAATTTCTTTATATTTAATTTCTTTACATTTTACTCATTTTACCAAAAAAAAAAAAAGACAATAATTTGGTTGTTTCTTTTTAAATAGGGATCGAGTTTGGAGCTTAGTTACAGATTGATTTCTATATTTAAAAAATAGATATTTTTATTCTTGACATTTCAGTCATGTTTATTTTTTACTTTTAAGTTTGGAGTTTAGTTTCAATTTGATCTCTATATTTCAAAATTGAACATTTTTACCTTCGAAATTTTAATAATTTTTACTTTTAGTCCTTATGTGTTTTTAGTTTACTTTTGTATCAATTTAAACAAAATAATAATTTAAATTCACGTCAAAACTAAACTAATTATTTCATAAATGTATTAGTATTTAAACTAATTTATTCAAATTTCTACTAAGAAAGAAAGAGAAAATACTTTTTTTTATTAATTTTATTTGATCAAATATATGTATATTATAAATTGTCGAAAGTAACTAAAATATTTCTTTTCTTTTACCATGTTTTCTTTTTTAGTTATGGTTATCGTTATAAACTGATAGTAAATAGTTTAAATGATTAATGGTGTGTTACATTGCATTTTTATTTATTATTAGTATTTTAATTTAGAAAATTGTATGTATTTAGGGAAAAAAATAGTTTTAATCTTTAAGTTTGGAGTCTAATTCACATATGCTTCAAAATAGAATAATTTTACTCGTGACATTAAAATAAAATTTAATATTACTCAATTTTAATCATTGAGATAACAAAATCGTTAAAAATATAACGTTGACTAGACCAATTTCAAATTATAATATATTGATAAATTAATTATTTTACTTTTGACGAAATTTTAATATTTTTTTAAAAAAAATAAATATAAAAATAAACCAAAAGAACATACCATGACTAAAGGTGAGCAATATTGAATGTTATATGTAAAATTGTTTAATTTTGAAATATATGACCAAACTCAAACTAAACTTCAAACCTAGGGGACTAAAAATGAACATTGTTGAAATGTGAGAGGTAAAAATGTTAAATTTTGAAACACATAGACCAGAAGCGAGTATTATTAAAACGTCAAGAATAAAAGTGTTAATCTTTGAAATTAGGGACCAAACTCAAACTAAACTCTAAACTTAGAAGCTAAAAAAGTACTTTTCCATTTTAAATAACAAATGTTGACTAAGCTGGTTCAATTTTTTTAATACTTTTTTTTTTTTAATTTTATTTAACGTTACATGACTTTTCAAATGATCAATTGACTGGAAATAGTTGGTGGCGTATTAACTTAGGTGATTGTCAGCTCGCATGAGAAAGTTTTCTCTCAATTTTCCTTTAGACTCAATATCTCACTTAGATAGTACCTTCTTTCCAAAATAATTTTACTAAAATCATATTTTTGTTACAATTATTGAATAAAAGTCTTTTTTTTTTTTTTTTTTTAAAAAATCGATAAATCATAGATTCTTCTTTAAATTGTGGCACCGTAATACTTTAAATGATATTTTAGTTTAAACATTTCTCAATAGCTTAAAATTAAAGATTTCTCAAATGAGTATGCCTCGGAATTTATAACCTTAGCCACTGGAATGCTCCTTAGGGACAAAGTTTGATTTATGAATTATGACAAGAGGATTTAAGTAGCTTTTTCTATTGTTATATATTTGTTCGGTAGTCTTTATTTTACTTTGGAAAAAATGGAGAAAATATTCTTCTTCGTAAATATCTTAAAAGAAATCAATTCATTCTCAAATGTATTTCAATAGTTTGAATTGTATCGAAAAGAGATTGAATCATTTACTTTTAAAATGACGTCTTATCCACTAAATCAAGGTTTACTTAACGACATTAATTCTCATTTTTCTAGAATTAAATTTTATAAACTTTTAGTTAGGATGAAAGTAATTGGAAAAATAATAGCAAGCTAACATAAAAACATGTTTTATTGGTTTTTTTTTTTTTTTTTTTTTTTTTTGGGACACATGTTTTATTGGTTAAGAAAACACTTATTTGAACACAATTTGTTGAAAACTTTACCCTAAACATATTTTACTAAATTTTACAAAATAAAGATTTCTAATACTGTCAAACTTCAATATATATATATATATATATATATCCACTTTAATTTTAATATAATAAAGATATACGTTCATTTCACCATTATTTTTAACTCATTTTTAGAGAAATCATGGATTGATACTAAAATTATTTTGAAAAAAAAAAGAACTTTGCATACCAATTGATGTGGGATAATCCCTAGTATGGTGTTATTGAAATCATTACATTCAAGTCTATCAATTTATTTTTAAAAATAAACTAGTTATCCCCTAGTATAATTCAATTGATTACACTATTGTAACTTTCCATAAAGTTGAACCTAACCTTTATTTGAATGGTTTTACTTAAAGAAAAGAAAAGAAAACTAGATGTTTGTGAAAGCATGTCTAAAAAGAGAGAGATGATAACTTAAAAAACAGTTAATATCATAGACTCCATAGATAACTCTTGTGTGCATCATCATCTTAATACATTCATAGATAACTCTTGTGTACTTCATTATCTTAATACATTCTTCAACTTAGCTCAATTTTAAGAGGAAAAATGAAAATGAATAGTTGTTATAGTATTATTAGAAAATTTGTTGAGCATCTTATTTTAATTATAGCAATGTTTTAAAAATATTTCAAACATATTAAAATATCTCAATTTTTCATTATTTTCAATCAATTTTATTTGATTATTTTCAAGAAGTTAACTTGATTGAAACTATGAATTTAACTTAAATTAAAGTCATTAGTTTTGTAGGTTCGATTGAAACTATCAATTTAATTTATTGAATAGGTTTTTATCTGTTTTTTTTCAAAAATTTAGATATCATTTTTTTTTATTCATGAAAAAGTCCTTTATTATTATTCATATATTTTTTGAAATTTAGATAGCATTTAATAAGCACTTTTAAAGTGTAAATAGCAAGAAAAATAAATTTAAAAAAAGTTAGAATCGATTATTTAATTAATTAAATAATTTGCATTAAGTTAAACATGATTTGCAACTGCAAGTGATTATAATGTTAAGTTTCACATTAGACTCCACCAGTCAGGCCCAGGCTGAAAGATTCGTGTTTTAACATTCAAATGTGGCCCATTAGAAAACTGGACTCTCGGCCCAATTAGAAGATGATTGGGCCTCAAATTATCAAAATTAAAAGTTTGGGCTGGAAACTGAGCCCATTTTGACACACAACCGAGGCCGAAAGACAGGCCCATTAAGTTAATTTCATTTTTCAGCATCACGTGAATAATTTGTAATAGGTTAAATTTTTTAGGCATTTTTTATATTTTAACTACCATTAGAGAGTGCTTTCAAAAAAAAAAAAAAAAACTACCATTAAAAAGTGGAAACTCGAAACTTGAACTCATGACTTTTGATCATAAAATATATTGATATCGTTGAACTACTGTATTTTTGTTGACAACTTTATGGAGGCATATTGAACTATGTTTTGCGTGATGAAATGCAAACCTTAAAAGCATATTTATATTGAAAGATAAAATAAATGACTAATATCAACCAACAAGAATAATAATTCAACAACATTAATATATACTTACGAATCAAAAGGTCATAAGTTATATTCTTCACCCCGTTGTTGACTAAAAAAAAGGCTAATATCATAACCTAATTCAAATAAGAAATCTAAGGTCTCGTTTGATAACATTTTTTTTTTTGTTTTTGAAATTTAAGCTTACAACAACTAGCATATCATGTATTTTTTTTTACATAAATATCTACATCTTACCTATATTTATAGAAACCAGATCAAAATTTGGAAACAAAAAAAAAAGTATCCAAAAGTTTATTTTTGTTTTTGAAATTTGGTTAGATTTCACATATTTTGTTAAGCAAAGTTAGATACATTGTAAAAAAGATGAAGTACATTGTAGAAAATATGAGTAAAAATAAGTTTAAATTTGAAAAACAAAAAACAAAAAACAAAATGATTATCAAACGGAACCTAAATTACTAATTTAAATGTCAATCTAAAACAAATTTAGCAATGTTATATTTATGATATCTAATACAATGGTTATACAATCTAACCATATAAAATTTGTATGATATCTTTATAATGATATAGCAATAAATATTTGGTAAAAAAAATATTGAATTTTGGTATTCTAAAAAATAAAAAGGTTATACTTATGAGTTTTTTTAAATTCTAACAATATTGTAGATTGATTACTTTTATTTTGTCCTATACAAACTAAAGGGTTGTTTTGAAATTGGCCCATCAATCATCCTTTTCATTTACTTAATTTCATTAGCTAAGAACTATTTTCCTTTAAGGCTGTGTCAGAGTGCTTAGCTAAGAAAAACTAAAACTTTTCCAATAGACCAATGATGCATTTACTCACATGCAATGCACAAGCAAGATCTACAAAAATGAACAAACTACATTGGAAAACACACATGATTTTAATGTTGTCGGTGTCATTTTGATATCACTATTTATTTTCTTCTCATTTTTAAGGTTAGTTTTTTTGCCCAAGTTTTTGTTTAAAATTACAAGCTCTGCCATGTCATGGAAGGCTGTGTATACATAAAGGGAGTTTATTTTACTTTAATAACATTTAGGTGAGCTATTTCAAATGTGTAATCTTTTCATTATTAGATGATACAAAATGTACAAAATGTCATTGAACAGAAAGTTTTCTTTTCCTCTTTTTAAATTTGATCAAAATTATCATATATTTCATTCTCAATTTTAAGAAGAAATAAATGTAATTAATTTGAAGGTTAGTCCCATTTAATAATTGTTTGCTTTTTTATTTTTAAACCAAATTTTCATTTAAGAATGTGAAAACTATGTAAAAAGATGATGAAAACAGAAATGAAATCTTTAAAAACAAAATTGAAATAATTATCAATATACTCTAAATAAACACCGAATGAAATCAAAACTCAAAAAGATTGAATAGACACAAAGTAAAAACTCAACCACATTGAACATCAAATAAACACAAAAGTGAAAGAAAACTTAAACAGCTATTTCTTTTAATGACAGCTCAAAACTTCTTTTCTTTATTTATTTTTATTTTTTTAAAATCAAACTAAAAAAGAAAGGGAGTCCAAAACCTTTTTCACTAGCAACTCTAATTATTTGAACAAATAGGAAGAGAAATAGCCAAAGGGGGACCCTTTTTTGCCTCCTCCCTCAAATATATATAAACACCAACAATCATTACAATTTGAAACAGCAATTTCAGAAAATTTGAGGCCCCAAAATGAAAATCCAAACCTTTTATTTTCTTTCCTTTTTTCTTGTTCTTCTCTCAACTTGCTGTTTTGGCCAGCTTCATCTCAACTTTTACCATAATTCATGTCTCAATGTTGAGTCCATTGTAAGAGCTGCAGTCAAACAGAAATTTGAACAGACTTTTGTCACTGCCCCTGCCACTCTCAGGCTCTTTTTTCATGATTGTTTTGTCAGGGTATTGCTAAAATTTCCTCTTGTTTCTTAGAGTTTTTATGAGATTTGATGAAATATTGATGAAGATTGATTAAGTTCTGATGAATTTTGATAAAGTTTTGATGAAGTTTGATGAATTTTGATGAGATTTGATGAAGTTTTGAAATTGGATTTTGGGTGATGTAAATGTGACAGGGATGTGATGCTTCTGTGCTTCTTCATTCAAATAACCACACTTCTGAGAAAGATAATGCTGAGAACCTTTCGCTCGCCGGAGACGGATTCGACACCGTGATCAAAGCTAAGGCCGCAGTCGATAACGTGCCAGGATGTAAGAACAAGGTCTCTTGTGCTGACATATTGGCTTTGGCTACTAGAGATGTTGTAGTTTTGGTGGGTGAAAAAACTTTTTCTTTTTCTAATAGGTCTATGAACTTTTGAATAGGGAATTTTGATGAAATGAGCTGTTGTTTCATAGACAGGAGGTCCGTCGTATATTGTGGAGTTGGGAAGGCGAGACGGGCGGATCTCGACGAGAAAGAGCGTTCGACACCATCTTCCTTTACCTGATTTCGGGTTAGATCAACTCAATTCCATGTTTGCAAGACATGGTCTAACTCAAACAGACATGATTGCACTCTCAGGTACGTACACTAATGACTAAACTTTGAAAAATTTAGGTCCCGTTTGATAACAATTTAGTTTTTTGTTTTTTATTTTTGAAATTTAAGCTTATTCTTGCTCAAATTTCCCACAATATGTTCCACCTTTCTTATAATATATTCATCTTTCCTTAAGAAAGTATGTGAATGCTAACCAATTTTAAAAAACAAAAACAAGGTTTTGAAACCTATTTTTGTTTGTTTCCAAATTTTGGTTTGGTTTCTACAAATATAGGTGAGATGTAGATATCTAAGTAAGAAAAAATATATGTAAAGTAGTTGTTGTAGGCTTAAATTTAAAAAACTAGATGGTTGTCAAACGGGGGCTTAGGAAGTAGTTTGATAAATTTTTTGTGTTGTTTTTAGGTGCACATACAATTGGATTCTCACATTGCAAGCACTTTTCCAAAAGGCTATACAGCTTCCACAGCAAAAACCGAGTCGACCCGACGTTCAATCGGGCCTATGTCGAAGAACTCAAGAGGGAATGCCCAAGCAACGTCGACCAGAGGATCGCTGTCGACATGGACCCGACTTCGTCATTCACGTTCGACAACATGTACTTCAAGAATCTGCAGATGGGGAAAGGGTTGTTCACCTCAGACCAAGTGTTGTTTAATGATTTAAGATCAAGAAAAACAGTGAACTCATTTGCTTACAACAACTCAGCTTTTGAACAGGCTTTTGTTGTTGCAATGACAAAGCTTGGAAGAGTGGGAGTCAAAACAAAAAATCAAGGGGAAATCAGAATTGATTGTTCTTCAGTGAACTAATTCAGTTATGAAGTGTAAGAAAAGAAATTTTGTTTGTATGAAGCTCGAACGATGCGTCGCCGTCGGAGAGTTCGTTCCATTTTCATCATGTTGTATTGGTCTAATGCCTTTTATTATTGGTTGAATTACAAATTAGTTGTTCAACTTTCAAACCGATGTTTTATTTGATCTCTGAACTTTTAAAGAAGTATCTAATAGATCTTTGAATTTTGAATCGGGTTTTTGTTAGGTCATTGAAGAACTTTCAATTTTGTGTCTAATAGATCTTTGACTTATTTCATATTTCAAAATAATATGAAGTCCATTATATACAAAATTAAAAGTTTTTTTCTCTTGAAAATCGGAAAATTGGAGCTTCGCTCTCCTATACCTGGAGATCTAATGCCACATCCCAAGGTCTGAACCCAAGATACTTCAAAGATTTTCAAGTTTGAGCACTTCACAATGGTCTCAAACCAAAGATGTTCAAGTGAGCATACTTTGAAATCTGTAGCCTCAACCAACTAGGTTGCTCTTTGTTAAACAAAATCAAAAGTTTAATTAGATATAAACTTCCATCCATATCTAATCAATCAAATAATTTAGGGCTTGAGGTCTTCAACATTTCATTCGAGATTTCAAGTTCGAAACTTCCCATAAATTTAATTGTAAAATATCTTATTATCTTGTTGAGTTCACACCTTGAGACGATGCGATCAAGTATGGTTGAAAAACATCATATTCACTGATGGAAACAAGTGTTTTTCTTTTTTTCTTTTTCCACTGTCTAGACAAGCTGAGGGGCCATTGAAAAGGACTGTTAAGACATTATGTTTTGAACAATTCTTTATACCTATAAAGTTGAAAAAAAGGAAGAGCCATCACTATCAACAGAGAAATGTTTTAATGGTGCCTTACAACTTAGGGGCAGGGAAATGGGTAAAAAAAGAGAGTGAAGAGTAGATTGATAGGAAATTCAATATAATATATTATATATATATATATATATAAATAAAGGTGGTTAAGATTTTATTTTATTATTATTATTTATTTTTAGAAGAAGATTTTTTTTTATTAGAGCTTATGTGATCAAAGAGTAATTGAAAAATCCAAATGTTAAGAAAAATGCGGCTTTGGAGGAAATAGAAGAAACCGGTGGGAAATCACATGGAGAAGATGAGGTAATTTATTTATATATTTATTTTAAAAAATAAGATAAGGCAGTTAAAAATACGATTATAAAAGAATGACCAGACCAACTGAAATGAGAAGGGACAAATCAGAGTGGGCAAAAAATATCAGTGGTTTTTAGCCAAGCAATAAAGTTTGGACTAAAAAAAATCAAAAGAAAATAATAAACTATTTTAAAGAGAAAAATAAACGCTGACAGCATTATTATTTATTGTACTCAGTGACGATATGTACAGAAAAAAAAAAAATTAATTAGAAAAAAGAGAATTTATCTGCATGGGCAGAAGATAAAAACAATGGCTAGAATTAATCAACTACGGAGAGGCATTTAAAACTCTATAGACGAAAAAATGAAGAAGTTTCTCTAACAAAAATGAGAGAACTCTGACCAAATATGAAGACGAAAAAATAAAAAGCTCGAAGCTGCTCGTAATTAGACCGTGTAATGTTGATTAATCGTCTCGATGTCTAATCCTTTCAACTTCACCACGGACTCGACCCGACCTTTTAGAGTGTGCAACTCGCGGAGCCTGAAGTTACGAAAGATGTCAATTCCTTATTCATGGAAAAATTTGAATCGTATTATGTAAAAGAAAGGAAGAAGACTCGATACCTTGCGATTTCAGCACGTCGCCGGGCTTGCTCGGCGATCTCGGAAATCTCCCCACCATTGTTCCCATCAGAAAGAGTGTTTGTGGTTTGAGGTGGTTGAAGACCATGAAGAGTCCTTTGTGTGGTAGCCCATTGTGCTTCCCTCTCTTCTTTGCCATAATCTTTCTTTGTTGTGAAAGCAGTCTATCATGAGAAAAAGAATAAAAAAGTCCATAAAGTCAGTTGACTTAAATCCATAATAATGTCATAGGTGAATAAACATTTGAATTTTTAGTCAAATGTTATTTTAGTTATAAAACCTAAGGAGCCTCTGTTTAAAGGGTGTATTAAGTTCGTTAATAATAACCCAATTCATGTTTAGATCACCGTTTATAATAACGATGGATTATCTCATACCATTTCAGGTGGACTTAGTGGTCGAAGAAGACCTTGGAGATAGAAGAGATCATGAATTCAATTTATAGTAGTCATCTATTAAATAAATAATTCTCTAGGGTCCAGCGGTATGTCCTCAAAAAATAGTCAAGATACATATAAGCTGGCTCAAACACTCACAGATATAAAAAAAATAATCTCATTCCAACTATATTAACTCTCCAATCATTTATTCTGACTTGTCCCACAAACACACGTTATCATAACTCTATTATAGTAATTCATCATTTATAACAACTGAACCATTACTTCCAAATACACCCTAAATGATTGTCAAACTGGCCTAAAAATACCTTATTCGGCAAAAGGTTGTCCCAACCACAAACACATGGAATTATAACTTCCTCTATTATAATAATTCATCGTTTATAACAATTCAATCATTTCTCAATGATTGTCAAACCGGCGTAAGAAAGTACCTTATTCTGCAAAAGGTTGTTCCAAGCTCTTCCACTAAGGGCATAGCGAGTGGCAAATTTGAGAATATCAAGAGGGACATAAGTTATGAAACTGTACAACCAGATCACACCAGCCCATCCCCAGCCAGTGCCTTTTGTCCTTGCAAAAGGAATGCTTGCATACACTGATATTATAGTTGCAACCTGTCATGTACAAAAAAGTAAGTTTGGATGAGCTAAAAATGCTGACAGTAAAAAATTGTACTTATTGTTAGCTTCAACAGAAAAATGAGTACTTACAAGCTGGGCAACTACGAAAGCGCCCACTAAGAGCAGTCCGGGACGTTCGGCGACAGACCAACTTCGAGACCTTGTAACGAAAATAAGGGCTTGACTTATGATACTAACTTGTAGGTACAATGCTGACATCATTCTCCGGTCATCGTTTCTCAGAGATACTATGCCGAACGCGTTCTGCAAAAGGAAGTTGGAATATGGAATCGAAACGAGCCTAAAAGAACACAAGTCAATCACAAGAACAAATTGTACTTACCGAGAAAAAGTTAGTGTCTCTTGCAATCCAGAAGAACAACACGGTCATCAGTGCCAAGTATCCTCCTAACACGATGCCGGTAGCGAAAATTTCCTTCAACTTCCAACTGTCGGGCTGCGGAGAAGGCTTGACACGATCTTTAGAAATCATCATGATTGTTCCTAGTACAACAATAAAACTTAGATTAATGATCAATTAATATGATAGAAAAACTAAAGTGGAGTGCATAATCAACATTTTTGGTAGCCTTACCATCGTTTAGAATAGCTATAATTAAAACCATGAATGGAGCGAAATCAAACTTCCAAATCAAAGCAATCAACATAAAACCAAACTGCAATGTCAATGAAAAGAAATGTTAATTCTCCAGTCCTCATAGATTCATAACAACATTGGTCTATTATCATTGTATTTACCACTATACGAATGGTGATGGAAACTGCATAAATCTGCAAAATGAAACAATGTACGATCGGGAATGAGTCGAGAGTAAACAATCAATTGATTGTAACAGATTGCTTAAAAACATATTGAAGCATAAACAATCAACCGTATAGTTCTTCATTCTTTGGAAAATAGCCCTGCTGGTCAGTACTGCACTGATGATGACGCTCAATCCCGGTTCGGTGAGAACGATGTCGGAAGCATTCCTAGCTGCATCGGTTGCATCATCAACAGCAATTCCGATATCCGCCTTCTTCAGTGCAGGGGCATCATTTACACCATCTCCAGTCATTCCACAAATGTGTTTCTTCTCCTGTAACCTTCTCACAATTTCATATTTGTGTTCTGCCATATACAAGTAAGTTCAGCAAAGTAATGGGTGACAAAAGAATTTTGCATTGCAAAAGTTTATATAACAAGACAAATTGAATAATACAATACCCACCTGGAAATACGCCAGCAAATCCGTCGGCCGTTTCGATCAACTCATCAATAGGAAGGCTATCTGCTGATACACTCCGATCTTGACTAAGTAATGCAGAAGAAGGGTACATATTTGATCCCATACCGAGTCTCCGACCGGTTTCCTTAGCAATGGCGAGTTGGTCACCTATAGTTATGGAGTCATTCAAATGCTTTGTATTAAGAACTGCTTGCATTAAACATAGAAGTACAAAGCTAGTGATATCTTCTTTCCACATACCAGTAATCATCTTAACATTCACTCCAAGGTTTAGAGCTCTTCGAATGGTTTCTGCACTATCGTGCCTCGGAGGATCGAAAAGAGCTAACAGACCAACTAGTTGCCATGGTTTTCCTTGACTTTCCTTGGTTTTTTCAGGCACTTCCTGTGGATCATATTTAATACTTGATGTTGTGAAAACAGAAATCAACAATTACACAAACAGTAAAAACATAAAATGGACACACAGAATCACGTGGTTCACTAACAGTGTGTTAGCTACATCCACAAACATAGGAGAAAACGTTTATTTAGGAGAATACGAATACAAAA
The DNA here is from genome assembly GCA_037833695.1 of Sechiopsis laciniata. NCBI lineage: Eukaryota > Viridiplantae > Streptophyta > Magnoliopsida > Cucurbitales > Cucurbitaceae > Sechiopsis > Sechiopsis laciniata. The sequence goes on from JBBMKA010000018.1 coordinate 3,032,493, forward strand.
TATCGATCAACTGGGGCTAAGGTTTTAAGAGAGTTTCTAGAGTGCACTCTCATAAAACCCTATTACAAAATAGGCCTAGTCACGAATACAGAAGATCCCCGCTCGCTGATCGGCCAACGAGACCCCTGACTAACTAATCGTGAAACATCAAATAGTTCAAGGCATATCTCAACAGTTAAATAATAAGCTTAAAGAATAGAGCTTGATATAGATAATTCATAGTGAAGGTTAAAATTTGCGAACCTGTCTAGCAACACCAAGGGATCGGAGTCCGGAATCGGCAAACTTATCGATCACTCCATGAACTTTTTTCCTGACAGCTTCGTTTGAATTGCAAAGATTTAGGATCTGTTACAAATAAGAAGTGAGAAACAAACAAATCATTCTAAAACCAACTTGAACCAATGAAGAACACAAAGACAAACAACTTTACCTGCTCTGGAGCACCTTTGCTAACTCTGTGCCAGTTATCATCAGAATCAATATAAGTTAGAGCAGTTCTCTTATCTACAGGGTTGAATGGAAAAAAATGAACCTCTCTGATACCAGCACGTGCCTGCGTAATGCAACATTAGTCAAATGTAGAAAATAATTACAAATATGGTCACTTTTAAAAAAATTAGCTGTTATAGTTATTGGTATTAATAATACTGTAATTATTTTGTGAGAACAGCACATTCAGTACAATTTTCAGTACAATTTCCCTTTGAAAAATATCAGGTAAGATTCTAGTTTTCAAACTTTTACTCAAATGTAACAAAAAATCATCAACTAAAACTATACCTCTTTTGGATCTGCCAACATTCCAACAATAGCAGCATCAATAGCATCCTGATTTTCAGTTCTAGAGGCCCTTGCTGCAAGAAGTGTGACATATTCTTTATCCACATCCTTCACAAAGACTTCAGTCAAGGATTGATCAACAGTGAGCTTATTCAAGGTCAATGTCCCAGTCTTGTCACTGCAAAGCACATCCATGCCTGCCATCTCCTCAATAGCAGTCATCCGCTTCGTAATTGCACCCTGCTTCGAAAGCCGGTGGGAACCAATGGCCATCGTAACAGACAAAACGGTCGGCATGGCAATAGGAATTCCTCCAATCAAAAGCACCAGCAAGTTATCAATGCCATCCCTATACGCACGATGCTGAAACGGGTACATAACTATGATCTCGATCACGATACCGATAGCGATCGAGCAAATGCAGAAGTTCCCAATGGCAGTAAGCACTTTTTGGAAATGTCCAACTTGATTGGTGTTGTCCACTAAATGAGCAGCCTTGCCAAAGAAGGTGTGGACGCCAGTGGCAATCACTACTGCTTCAATCTCTCCTTGTTTACATGTCGATCCCGAAAAAACTCCGTCCGAAGGGTTCTTCGTGACGGGGAGCGACTCGCCAGTTAAAGCCGATTGATCAATCTTTAAAGGATCGCCTTCGAGAAGTCGAGCATCAGCAGGGACAATGTCTCCAAGTTTGATACTTATTATATCTCCAGGAACCAGAATAGCAGCATCTTGCTCACTCCAACGACCATCTCTTAAAACCTATAGTAATAAAACACACAAGGACAGAAATAAATAAGAGGAGCTTATGAAATTAATGATGATCTTTAAGTATGTTTAGAATCTTAGTTTTAATTGATATACTTATAAGATACATTATTGATACATGTTCTAACTAAAAAAATATATTTTTAAATTTATCACATAATTCTATTTTAATAATAAAAATATGTATAGATTTTGTTAGGTTGATGTCATTTTTGTATAATATTAGATTTTTATCATTAGATCTTAATTTTAGTTTATTATCTAAAAAATCCTATATTTATTCAGAGGATTAGGTTGATATAATTAAAATGTAAGGTTTTAACTTATTATCTAAATAAATGAATATTTAAGATTAATAATTTGAAAAGCAGTATATTATAAATAAATTATATTTTATGTTAAATGCTACTTAAATTAAGAGTTTGAGGGTGTAATTTTATTTTTTGTAAAATATATTTTATACATTGATTAAAAAAGGGTTTTTTTTTTTAAAAAAAATGGTTTGATAGTAATGGTATTCTTTTACCCAAACATTGAGTATTATGACTTTTAAATTTAAAGTGTAAACGATTGTCTTAATTTTTTTCAAATAAAAAAAAATCTAATTTTCTTTTTTAAATCTTAACCATAAATATTTAATTTCCTGTTGTGGTCCCAATTTGTACTCAAAAGAAAAAAAGATATGAGAAAATGTCAGTTTTAATTAAAATTCAAACTCTCCTAATAAATTTAAGATTTTTCAGATGATAAGCCAAAATTAAGATGCAATGATAACAACCTAACAAAATATACACCAATTATTTTTTTAAGACTTAATAATAGCAGTCTAACAAAATCTACATTTATTTTTTATTTATTAAATTTAATGATAATAGTTTAACAAAATCTACCCTAAGATTACGTGGTGAATTTAAAATTCAAAATCAGCCTATAATGAATGGTCTTAAATAAAATTAATAAATTTTAGTTTTTAATATAGAAAAACTATAGATAAAATTAATTTTGCTAATATAAGTTTTTTTTTTTTTTTTTTTTTAAAGAATATGATTGAATAAAAATATAATTATTAAAAGATTATAAACTTTAGAAAAACAGTTAGATTTATTTTTAAGCGAATAAAAAGGATTAAAACATGAGTAGGATGAAAGAAAATTGTTTAATAAAATCAATTAGAAATTACTAAAAAGAATTAGACTTGATTTAATGGTTAAAAAAAGTTTTAAAAAAAAATTAACAGAATCAGAAAATGGTGGGCATGCGAGGAAGCAAACAACATTTTGTTAAGATTATGCCTACTTGTCACACTAAACTCCTTATTCGTGATTATCTAGGATAGTTCCAAAAAAAATTGAATGAAATTAATTGGTAGCACCATGAATTGAACCCATTTTAACAATAAATTTCAAAACAAACCCATTTTGACAAAAAAAAAAAAATTAATTAATTAATTATGACCTAAATAATAATTTCCACAGCTGAATATAGATTAGATTCTATTTTATTTTAAACTAAAAAAAAAGTAGAACATTAAGATAAAATGTGACCCGTATTAAACCACATAAGTGAACATTATTATTATTTAGTTCATATCCGAGCATGACTTAAATATTTGTGTTGGTAGTAAAATGGCATTTAGAGAACCTTAGTTTTGGGAGCAAGACCAGCCATAAGGGCTGCAGCTGCATTTCCTGCATTGTTTTCTTCATAAAAACTGATGGTTGAGTTTATTATAAGCAGTGCGAGAACTCCCACAAAATCCGGCCAGTCCGGTGGCCTTCCTCCCCCGTTTGCCAACACAATCGCCATTACAGCCGCTGCTTCCATTACCCATGACAGGGGATTCCACATAAACCCCACAAATTTCAGAATTTTGTTTTCCTGTTTCCACACACACACACAAAAACAAACGATATGAAATCGAACTTCGGACCTACGTACATATTCACGTGTAGGGAAGTTTACCTTTTTCTCTTCCAGTTTGTTGGGTCCGAAAACTTGCAGCCGATTGCCTCCTTCCTCTGCACTGAGGCCTTCTTTTGAACATTTTAACTTCTCGAACACTTCGTCAACCGAGATACGTTCCTGAAAATACGTTTTAAAATTGAACACTTTTACCTTTAAAGTTTTAATAAGACTCCTTTTTCAACTTTAGCAATTTTTTTAGTTTAATGTTATATTTATAAAATTAAATTTATTAGTCTAATCACATTAAGTTTCTTAACTAAAAATAATCAAATCAGTCTTTTCTGTTATATTTTAGGTAAGATTAAAAAAGCTGCGGTTTTACCAATTCTTAACCGAACACCTCAATCAAAACACAATTCTGATAACATTTTAAGAAACACAATTCTTCACATTGTTTAGTTTTCGATTTTCAAACGAATAACATTCAAACTAAAATCAATCAGCCGCGGATGAAACATAATCAAAACAGAGTAATAGCAAAAGTTCCAAAATCGCATCAAATCATAAGCTGATTGGTACATTATATTTACAAAGAACCAAACACATAAACCGAAAAAGTAATTCGCAGAATCGAAAACGTCATGCAAAACATAAACAAAACACATTGCGATTAATGAAAAAAATCAAATAAAAACGTAACAAGCTAGATGAAAAATTAATGAAAAAAATCAAATAAAAACGTAACAAGCTAGATAAAAAATTAATGAAAAAAATCAAATAAAAACGTAACAAGCTAGATGAAAAATAAGAATTACCAGGTCCACCGACTCGTTTCGAATCTCTTGGAGAGTGATAGGGTTAGCCATTGTTGATGAAGTAATTGTTTGTTAAGGTAGAAACTGGTGTTACTATTTATATAGAGGACAGAAAATTACGTGAATTAGGAATCGTTTATCTTTTTTAATTTTAGAATCATTTTTTTTTTATTTTACAATTAAGATTTTTTTTTTTTTTTTAATATAAGAATTCAAATATTAACTTAAATGTGTTAATCATTTTTTATTCATTATACATGCATTTTTTAACACACAAAAAATCCATTGATATTTTAAACTAATGACTTCATTTAGTTAGAACTTTGATCTTTTTAGGTTAAGAGTATGTCATTTTGTATGAATTAGGAATCAAATAGTTTATCGAGTTCGAAACTCTCACTCTTTTAAATATTATTGAATTAAAAAAAAATTAAAAGTTAATTAAAACCCGTAAATTGCTAATATAGACATTTTATAATATCTACCTTAAATTTGGTCTATCTTATAATATCGATAAGGTAGTTTGGATTTGCAAAAGAAATTAAAATTAACAAAAAAAACTAAAAATATAGTTTAAAATTAAGAAACTAAGACCATCTTTGATAACCATTTGTCTTACAATGTACTCTATGTTTCCTTAAAAAAGTATGTAAATGTTATTTAAATTTAAAAAACAAAAACAAACTTTAAAAAGCTATTTTATATAAGATGTAGATATCTAAGTAAGAAAAAACACATGTTAAAATAGTTGTTGTAGGTTTAAATTTCAAAAATTAAAAATTAAAAACAAAATAACTATCAAAATAAAACAAACTTCAAAATCTATGAAGAGCCAAAATAGAACAAAGCCCCCATAATGGTAATTTAACCTATAAATTATTTGTAAAGCCAGTATCTGAATAAAAACGTCCACACCGAGTGAACTGAGTTAAATTTAGCCATTTTTACCACAAATTTTCAACAACATTAAAATACACAAGGCTTCTTCAGTGTCACTTAAGCTGATTCATTGATCTAGCTCTATACAAATCCTTGCAACTAAATAAACTACTCATGATACAATAGCCTTGCTTTAGCTATGGTCAAAAGTTTTCATCTTCAACATTTGGTTCCAACACAAAACTAAATTCTCGTTTCCTCCCACCCCTCAGTTTCTTCGTCTTCCTCGCCGCGGATATCCCGTTCCGCTAGCCTTTCTCGTTGCTACGTTGCTTTGTGAACTTGGCTTGACGTTGTTTCCTTCCGATAGAGCTTTATCCGTATCATTTTCATTCACATTTGGGACCTCCATGGACATTTCGCTTAATAGCTCGCACTGCTCCTCTGCAGGCACCCCTTTTGCCTCGTGGTCGTGACCAGATGAATTGTTTTCTTCGACTATCTTGGCAAACTCCCCTGAAGAACTGCAATGCAAGAAAGAAAACCAGCTATGCACATTATTCACTTAAATAAAGACATCGAGAGAGACGAGAAAAACGAAATACCTAGGTATCGCAGGAAAACCGTTGGCCAGCCCCGCAACTTCGTGTGCTGTAGAGCATTCTTTCTCATCTAAACTTGAATTAGATGCTGCGTAGAAAAGTAAATAGAGTTCACAACTTAACTGATAGTGAAGCACTACAGCATACAAGCTGATCAAGTTCTTCCATTTTTTTCAATTCTCTGTTTTTTATGATTTTATTTTGATGATCACGAATGTCTAGATCTGCTTGTTCACACACATTAATACAAAAGAAAACTGCTGAATCCTACAACAATCGAGGAACGAAAAAAGCATAGGATAAAACTATTATAACCGTTACGTACCTTTCCTCTCAGTGGTGGTTGGATTGGTTTCCAAATCCTGCAAGGGAAGGGAAGAATTCAACTGTATCAAAAATCTAGTAAAATCAGTGTTTTTTAAGGAGCAATGACAAGCCTGAGGCACAAGGTACAAAAAAAAGCAAACCTGTTTTTTCCAAGGCACACCATGCATAGAAAATACAAAACAAATATATATACATGTATACATATATACACAAAACATGCATTTTTTCAATATATAATTTTTCACATTTCAAAAAATATATATATATTTTTCATATATATATATATATATATATATATAGAATTTTTCATAACCACCCCCATATATTCTTGTGCATATACATAAGAAACATTAAAATATTAATCCCAAATAAAAATCTGAAGTCTTAAAGGTCAAATTAATGGTTGTTAAATAAATATTCATTTTCATCCATTTATTGACAATAATTATAGAGAACAAAAAAGTGGATGGGATATTATCAGCTGACGATTAGGTTTTAATTGATTTTTTTTTAATAAAACTTTGAAGTAATGGTTGATTGAATTTAAAACTTAAAAAACAAATAGAGAAAAATGAGTAGAACATTCCTTATTAACTTAGAGGTTTTTTTTTAAGGCACCCAACTTGCGCGCATGAAAGCTTCATGAAAGGCACACACGCCTTTCGTGGGCATTTCGGTTCGCACCTTTTTGAGCTTGAAGCTTGTCCTTTGAGGCTTTTATAACGTTGAAGAAGATCAATATCATTCTACTCAGACGAGACAATGGCAAAATTATCATAGAACACACAAAGTTAATAATTCTTGAGACAACGGAACATGCATCAACGACAAACAAGAAGTTATTAACAAAAGCCTGTAAGATATCTAGTCTTATATACGTATTGCGATCACTCCCCTATACTATAGAACCTGTCCAAAAAGTTACCTCTCAAGCTCACATTCCCTTCCCCATATACCAAGTATAAATTTAATAAACTACAATTTTGCAATTTGCTTCTCCTAGAATATACATTTTCAATTGGAGGCCTAACAAAGCCCTTTCGGGTGTCAGTTACCTCATCCTGTTGCTGAATAATGCTGGTTGTATTGAGTTGGGAGGCTCCGTTTTCAGACACATCTTGTGCGGTTTTCGACTCTGTGAGGGTCCAAATGATGTTCACAATGATTATGAAATTCCAAATCACAAATAGAAAATCAAGAATAATTTTATTATCTTTTACATATACGTACATTGTTGGAATCACAGAAATGCGTACCTGATAAGTTAGAAGTGAAAGCATTGTATGCAGACCAATTCATTGATTTATCGATTGACTTTACAGCAAGTTGCATTTTATAGTCAGAACGTGCAGAACTCAAATTACTTTTATAGTCAGAAGGAAACAAAGGCCAGTCACGTGTGGAAGATGGGCGAGTTCTTAGCATTTCCTCGGTTGCTTTCGATCGCACACGTCGTATTTCCTCCTGGATGTTCCATGATCCACTGGCAGAAGATTCCAATTTTATCTGCACTCCAACGCCAACAAACAGAATGATGGATTGTGTTGTAGTAATATACATGCTCATGTTGTTACCGGCGTATATAAATGATAGGGAAATGAAAGGGGGAGTGGAAAACCGAAAACCACTACATTCTACCTACTGGAATATGCCATTCGGTCCTCTGATGCTATATTCAGTACACCATTTCGAGAAACTCAAAAAAATTATCAATTGAACTTTCTTATGATCGTGAATTGAAAAAACAACCATACAAAAAAAAAAAAAAAAAACTGTAAGATAGGGGAAACATTTTGGATAAGCATCATGAGAGTAGTTAAATGGATAAAATGGTACCTTAGATGACGATAGTGAATTTCCACTAATTGAATACGATGTTTCTTCTTTGAAAAGTTGTAACCCTAGTGGTGAAGGAGATTTAAACTCAAAATTGCTCGAGGAAGGAGAAGCCCATGGAGGACGTGCCCGCATGTATGATTTTGCTACATTTACCGGTGAGCCTATCTCTTCCTCCTTAACCTGCAGAAACATCCACTTCAATATTTCAAGAAGAAATCAATATAAATAATACCAACTCAAGATTTTGTATTATGGTATTATCACATCAATTATCATCATTGTTCTTTAACATCAGTGAGTAATATACACAAGGGATTGTAACACAGCGCTAGTTAAAAAAGATACAAAAAGACATCCAATTAGTACAGGAATAAGGTATAAGCTAAATAGTTTCATACAGAAATGTTTAGTTCACACCAAGTAGTAGCTAAATAACCTATCTGATCCCACAAAAAAAAAAAAAAAAAAAACAAAAAAATGGAAACTGGGAAGTTAGAGTTTTGCTCCACGATACCCAGGATAACCACGCCCTTCCCTAGGCCAGACACCGTAGACATCGAATGAATGGAGACACGGGAGAAATCTACAAATTAATGTCATAAGTGAGTCTCGAAATTGAGACCTTAAGAGGAGCACACATTCAAAGCGCAAGCCTTTGACCACCGTGCCACCCCTTGGAACCCCACAAAAGCAAATTATTATACATGGGTTAATTAAAATATGCAAATGCAATACAATAAGGCCAAGGACAAAAAAACATAATTGCAAAACTTCTTCACTCTACCCTCAGTCTGACTTCAGAAGCAAGTGGGTTCCATGGAAAAATTGATATTCCTCCCAAGAATTCTTTCGATGAGAGTATATTCCAGGTATTGCAAAAACACCTTTGACTGTTTTTTTTTTCACTTGTTCATTTTCATTTTAAATCAGTCTAACTTAACGGCTTAAATTAGATTGAAGAAATCAGCTGGAAGTTTGATTAAATCAGCCAAAGCAAATCAAAAGTCTATGTAGAAATCCTTCCCTGGAAATTAAGCATTTTACTTGCAGGGAAGTTGTCTGGGGAAAAGGTGTTAAAAGGGGGAAAAAGAATAAAAACATAGAGAATAAAATCAAATAAATCACCAACCACTATCGGCATCGTGGAATTCAAGGTGCATGGTCCATGATCAAATTCCACTGTCGAACTAGACCCCAATCCCAATCGTTTGTCATTCAACCATTTTTTTGCCTCAAGAATTGCTGTGCTGCAGACTGCAGGTGCATCGTCTGAACCAATTTGGTAATGAAGTTTAAGTTTCTCGATGATAAAATATGCTCCTTAACATTTTTGGTTTTCTAAATATTAACACGATTCATTATTTGCCTAAGATAAAAACTTGTGGTTTACAGGAAATTGAAAGGTTAGTACCATTTGCAACTGCTCTGTTTGATATCTCAGTCAGCGTCCCTGCAGCCACACCTTCAATGGCTTGACATTCAACAACCCTTGATTCAATTATTTGAAATAACTTGTCACGCTCCGCTCTGCTCAAATGAAAGTGAGAGAGAATTAACCAGAAGCCACTAGTAACAAATAATTGAAGGCTATATCTAAGTGGCAGTGACCTAGCTCAATTTATTGTTCATTTGTCACTCATGTAATAATTATTTAAGCATAGAGAACATCAACCATTGAAAATATAGGGATTTAAGTTTGAACGGGAACAATAACTTATTTCCGCATGCACATGAAGTCTAAATAAACTGAAAACATAAAATTCATCGAGATAGAAGTGCAAGCAAGCTAGTAAAGCTAAGATGAGCATTGTTAATCACAGGAAACAAAACGGAAATTCTCTTTTTTCCTGTTGTATAGGGTATGACTAGACTAATTTACATGTTGCACCAACATAATGGCTAAATTATAGTTTAAAATAGATAAAACTACAACATGAAACAATGGACAAGTTCCAAAAGAAATCCTCTAAAAATTATTGTCATACCTAGAGAAGGTCTCCTGCATCAGTAGCTGTTCAATTAGACGCTTGCTATCTTTCATCTCTGCTGGAAAGTCCTTCCTAAATAAATTGACCGCCTCCAATGTCCCATTCTTCCAACATGAAAATATCAATCAGCCACAATTTTGTAGTCTATGTAAATAGAATACCAAATGCTCCATTGTCTTACACTTTGATTATGTCATACATATATTTTACTCATATAGCCATCATGTTAACTCAAGAATAGAGATTCCATCTTCCATATATCTTATTAATTTGTATACCCCACATAACACAAGCTGACCCTCATACCAATAGCTCTAGTACAATCACTTAATCATGAAAACTTTTTCTTTCAGGATAAAAAAATAATAATAAATAAAGATGATGTTAGTGAGACATGATATATATAGCAAAACTTAGATCACAAATTAAACTCGATAGCAGGTATGCTAGAAAAATATCAACGATCAAGATTCATGTCTACAAAGATATTTCTTTTATTGCTCAATAGTGAGACAAACAACCTAATTTCAATTTATGAAACAAACACCTAAGTTCCTAACCAACTACATGATTTGATATCTCGATTGCTTACCTTCTTCACTCCTTCAGTTTCCTGGAAGACATGATTTTCATCATGAACATCATCTTCAACATCTTCCTCTGTTAAAATAAAATACAAAACATCTTAAAAGAGCCATATAAGCAAAACTAAAGGTAGAGAACCTTTTTTTTCTTTTACATTGGTAAGAAACAGTGTTTCATTGAGAACAAATGAAAGCATACAATAGCATACAAAAAACAAGCCTCACAACATAGATTCTAGCTCTATCAAGCTCCCCTCAATCAATTGAATCAATTCAACTTAGTTGTATTCATAATAGGGGGGTTACATTTATATAGCCTTCAAAGGAGACTAACTAACTAACTACTCTAACTAATTCCTAACTAATAAACCGTATCACAAACGAAGGGAGTCCAACCCACAAAAAATGACTCCAATCCAAAAATATACAACTGCTACCCATTGAACTTTGTCATGAATAAATGTGAAATGAGAATGAAAAATGTGCAAGGAACTTAAAGAAACCATATGAAACATCCAAATAAAAGATGTATGATTTTGATTGGTCATCAATTTAGTCCATTAATCTTACGCACACTTGTAGTTGGCATACATATGCTGCCTTCTTATTGTACCATGCATGAAGTGCCATTTAAAACAAATTTCAATTGCAAATGAAATCACATATTTTATTGTTTCTCTTGCTCGGTTGCTTTCCTATGGTTCGATCTTGCATTGGCCTTCTTTTCTTTCTGCTTTATCCTCTCTCTCTCTCTCTCACGTTTCAATAGGTTTTTTGTTCTTTTCACTTATCAATGAAGGATTTTGTTTACTATCAAAAAAACAAAAAAGAACGATGGCTAACATAGATGGGGATGCATTTAAGGCAATATATTTTCGTAATGGATAACCAAGAGAAACAGTAGGGGCAACACGGAGTCCAAGATAAGCAAACCAACTTCCTTCTTTTCTCATTGTAAGAGGTGTTCTTGGTAGCATCATCACTCGGAGAGTGCAAATGGGGTTCTTGGAAGGTTTTTAAGTCGGTAAGAACTAAGAAGAGGGTTCACACATTTCACTTTCAAGTGAATGATGATTCAATTATGAATTATCTTCTAGGGAACCTATGTATTAAAGTGATTTGAGATGACTTAAGGGCTACATATCAATTTGAAAAGGTTGTGTCAGAGCATCTTGAAAATGTTAGCTTCAATGGTGTTTGCACCTACACACCACACCTCAATGCCATGGGCCACAATCCAATAGAAAAAAGGTATGAGCCAAGCAAACCAATAGTAAAGACTCCTTAGTCCTTAAGATCACCTTGGACTTTCAAATTTGGGTTCTGATGGAAATGCTAATTGTTCTCCAACTCCAAGTTCAATCTCTCCAAAGTTCTAGCTCATACAATTGCCAAGGCGCTAGAAAGTTTCACTGCTCATAACAAGATTTCCAAAGGCATTTTGTAATTATAATTTTTCCGTAATTGATTCTCCTAGGGGTGTATCCTTATAAGCTCCCATGAGAGAGTATATAATTTTGAAGGTAACTATTCACTAAATCTATGAAAATGCTGTTTTTTGTTCTAAAATAGATCGAACTTCAGTTGACATCAAGGCATAATCTTGAAATGGAAGCAAGAGGGTCAGAATTAGTTTTTTGAAGTACTAGTACAGTTCAAATCTGTCACCTAAAGGCTGGAAGCTTAGAATTACACTTTTAAGTTGGTTTTAAAATGCTAATTCAGAACATTGCAAGCACAAAAGAAATGTAAACCAACTATGTAAATGAAAGAAAACTAAGCATCCTAAATCAAAACTTTCCACCAAGAAAATATATCATATAATAGAAACCTAAAAGTTCAGAATCCGTGAGTGTTTGAGCTACCTTGTGCACCCCTCCACTATTTTCAATGTACATATGGCCTAACAGCTTTTACCTAACAGCAAACACCACTAATTACACCACGTTTCGCTCACTTCTTTTCAAGTACTTCCACCATTTCCAAACCACCTTCAAAGTACGAACAACATCTTGCCCTAATTTAGCTAATGCCCAACTTCACTTCTCTCCTATTTATCATTTCCTCAAAAGTTCAAAACAATACATTCCGCAGCACATCAATCAACCAAAACGAGATTAAGATTAACCACTTCCAAGCTCCATCCCTACTTAAAAAAAATACACACAAAAAATCAGTTTAAATTAAACAAACCTGAATCACTGTCAGAAGAGGAGGATGAAGAGTCGGAAACGAAGACAGACGAGAGCAACTTTCCGGCGCCGGAAGCAATGGTACGAGTAGGCGTTAAGATGAACTTGGAGATCCAGCTAGGGTTTTCTCCGGTGCCCAAATTCGAATTCTCAGGGCGTTCATAAGGTGTCTTCCTACTCCAAACTCGCCTAGCTCGAACGATTTTTCCGCCGGCCCTTGACCCACCGGCTTCGCCATATGCAGGAACAGACGCCATTGAAGCTCACAGTGAAGATTCTTGGTTCGCTCAGGCGATAATACGTTTTTCCAGTAATGGAAAGAGAAAATAGCCCACTTCAAGACAGAAGTTGAAAAATGACGCTTTGTAATTTGGAAAAGACGATATTACCCTTTCTCTGCAATTTTGAATTTGTTCTTGTATGGGAATGGGCTTTATAGTAAATTTAGTTTTGACTTTGACATTTTGGTTGGACAGTCAATGGGGTTCCGTTTTAGATTACTTTGTTATAATTGCAAAAGAGGGCTTATCGTTGGACGTTTTTGCAATAATGTCTATTGGGCTGTATGGATATGGGTCTTTCAAGATCAGAAGTTGTTGGGCTTCAAATTCAGTCCATTTGAATATTAGGGAATGTTATTATTTTGTTTTCAGAAAAATTAGGGAATGTTATTAGTATAAATACAGTCCCTTTCAAAAAAAAAAAGAAGTAAATATAATTATTAATATTAATGAATATGATATCAAAATATATATTTTAATACTCATATTATTGAGTATTTATAATGTATATTAAAACATATTAATAATTAATATTGATATTAATATTAATACATATTTATAATAACTAGTAGTCAAAGATAGTCTTGAATATTAAAGGTGATAGGTTCAATCTACTTATGAATTAATTTATATAATATGAAGTTATGTACGATTATTATTGTTGCCAACTTTTTTTTGAGATTACAAATATTGAAGGTGGAAGATTTGAATTCATTACCTCTATTAATATCGATAAGTTATTGTTGCTTTTGGCTTATTTTTGTCAACTAGAACTAAACTCAACTTCACTCTGATATTATTGACTTAAAAAACAAAAAAGGGTATATTATTCACATTTTAATTTAACAGAAATGTAATTATTTTATGACGCTAGATATCATATGGTTGCAATAAAAACAATACTTCAATACCATTATACATTAAATATTATTATTATTATTATTATTATTATTATTATTTTGATATAAGTGACTGTTTGGGCCAGCTTCTGCACACCTCGACTAATGTCATGGATATCTCAAGACCCTATTTGACCACTTGAACCACAGATAGTTAATATTAACCGATTGATTACTTTTTTTGTTTTGTTTTGTTTTTTTGTTTTTTTTTTTTTTTTTGATGAAATTGGTTACCTTCAAAATGTTGTTAAATTTATATATATATATATAATATGGTTATTTATTTATTTAGAGCAAATATATGTTTTTTATTTAATTAATTTTGAAACATAATTTAATTTATTATAATTCTTATAAAGTCTTCCTCCAAAAAATCATTGGTTCTGCTTCTGGACTTGTATGTCCACTTTTGGTGGAAAATTCCACCTTAGAATATTCTACGCCTTCCAAATTCTTCAGTCCCTTCCAACAAATCTCACTTCAAATTCCAAACACGTCTCCATTAAGATCCAATTATTCCAACTCCTCTGTCTTCCAAATTCTCTCTCTAGAATATGGCTTCAATGGCGGCGGCATGGTTGATCGGAATAGTAATCGTACTGTGCCAGTAAGTACTCTGCGATAGTCGCTCTTCTTCTTAATTTTGATGTTTTTGCAAAACCTAATCCAAGAAGGTTTTTGAAAATTAATCGCTGTGGATTCGTTTCATTTCTCTCAGAATCTCCTCTTCATCGGCGCAAGGCGGCGCCGGAAATCCAAATCGAATCATAATCGCTTTCGGTAATGCTCTGTAATCGTTGTTTTTTTTTTTCTCTTGATTTCCGGATTACTGATATGCTCCTGAGAGAAGCTAACAAATATAATCGTAATTGATTTCTGTAATCGTTTGTTTTTCTTGATTGCTGGATTATTGAAATGTTTCTGAGATTAGAAGCTAAGAAATCGAATCAAAATCTTCTTAACCTAATGTTTGTAATCTGATCTGTAGCAGTGGTTGGTTCTGTGGTTGGATTGCTCGTTTTCATTGCGATTGGTATATTCTCTTACAAATTCGTCAAGAAAGTAGTACCGGACGTCATCAAAGAATGGAGAAATCCGTCGATTCCGGCACCGGCGACGGGAGAGATTTCGTCACCGGAAATGGAGAAATTCCTCCGAGAAATCGCCGACGAAAGTCCGATCAGATTCACCTCTCAGCAACTCAACGCCTTCACAAGCAACTACTCGACGCGATTAGGATCTGGCGGATTCGGCGATGTTTACAAAGGCGAACTCCCAAACGGATGGAAAATCGCAGTGAAGATTCTCAAGAGAAACAACGACAAAAAAGCTGAGAATCAATTCATGGCGGAGATCGGAACAATCGGAAGAACTCGCCATCGAAATCTCCTCAGACTGTACGGTTTCTGCTACGACGAATTCATCAGCGCGCTAGTTTTGGAGTTCATGGAGAACGGATCGCTGGACAGGATCTTGTACGGAAAAATCAGAAACGAAATCGGTTGGGAGAAATTTCAAGAAATAGCAATCGGAATCGCGAAAGGAATTGCATATATGCACGAAGAATCTCAGAGAAAAATGATCCATTACGACATCAAGCCTGGGAATATACTATTAGATTCAAATTTCTCACCGAGAATCGGCGATTTCGGACTTGCAAATCTCTGCAACAAAGACCAAACGCATGAATCTCTAACAGAATATCGAGGAACTCCGGGATACTCAGCGCCGGAGCTTTTGAGGATGAATTTTCCAGTGAGTTCGAAGTGCGATGTGTACAGTTTTGGAATGGTGCTGTTTGAGATCATCGGGAAAAGAAAAAACGCCGCCGTGAGTCCGACCGGGAGCATCGATTGGTTTCCGATTCAGGTATGGGAGCGGTTTGAGAAAGGGGAATTGATGAATCTAAGCGGTGATTTTGATGGTGATGGAAAGAGGGAAATGGCGGTTGAGAGAATGTGTTTGGTTGCTCTGTGGTGTGTGCAGGATTCGCCGGGGGATCGGCCGCCGATGAGAGCGGTGGTGGCGATGTTGGAAGGAAACGGTGAAATTATGCCGCCGCCTAAGCCGTTTCAGTATATGTTTCCGATTTCGACAGATAGCAGCGCCGTCACCGTCGCCATTGATTCCGATCAAATGAGCTCTGGTTCGACTTCGAGGTATTCTTTGAGTAAAGGTAGTCTTCCGATTTGGTACAAGGATTCTGCCCCGATTTTGGAAACGTGAAAAAGTCGGATGTTTTATTATTATTGTTTGATTTTTATTTTCTTTTTGAGATTTATTATTGTTTGATTTTAGTTAAACTACAATTTCACTTTTTTTTTTCTTTCAATATTTAAATTTTGAAAAATTGTATGGGAGGAACTTTAAATATATGCAAATTCTAAAGTATTTTTCTCAATAATTAATATTGTATTTTGAATACTTATAAAGTATTTTTTTCAATAATTAATATCGTTAATTAATAATATTATAAGAAAATATGTGACAAACTCATTAATAGAATAATCTTTGATAATTTATTTTTAAAGAATTTGTATTTTTTTTTTTTTTTTTTTTTTAAATTTGACTAGTTAAGTTTTCCAAATAATAATAATTGAGATTTTGGTATGAAAGTGAGTATAATTCAACATTGATCCGAGGTACTATCACTTGAAGCGAGCAAACTTGTTAACTAAAAAATAGACTTTTTTGTAGTAAATTGTAAATTTGATCATATAGTTTTGAAAAAAATAATAATAATGAGAAAAAAAAAAAATTGAAGATTCATTTGCATGTGTTCAAGCTTAATCATTTGCATGCTTTTATATGGAGATTGTTGTTCTTGGTGTAAAAAAAGGAAAAATATATTTTTAGTTCCCTTAGATCAATTTAGTTATATATTTCAATAATGTACATTTTTATTTTGTTAGTTAAATAAGTAACCTTAACTAAAATAATGTTTAGAATAATTTTAAATTTTAATATATTGGTGAAGTGATTATTTTAATTTTCAAGTGAATTTAATTTGTAAAAGAAAATAAGTATAAAAGTAAACTTAAAAATCTCACGAAAACTAAAAATAAACATTATTTAAATATCAAAAGTAAAAGTGTTCAATTCTAAAATATATTGACAAAATATCAAAAGTAAACAAAGTGTACACATTTTCTTAATAACTAAATACTATTTGAACTGTATCATGAGAATAGTCAAAGTAGTCAAAATGTGTATAAATCAATAAAGTCACTCGCTATATAAAAAAATGGTTGCACCAAAACTATATATTTCTGGTTCATAAACCGAAACTATACTACATCGAGTGTCCACCTTTCATTTTGACTCGAACACGCTAAACTACACAACTACAACTATGAGAATTCAGAATTACTCTTATTTAAACTTTTAAATAAAAACAATAACAACAACAATATGATGAAAAAACAAACAAAATAAATTACCCTTTTTCCATGGAAAAAAGGAGAACGAATATGAAGGTTTTAGCCTTAATAGAAAGACCCCACTTTGACACTTCAAAATCAAGAACTAGCTATCTGTATTTCATACTTGTTCATTATTGGAGTAGCCTTCTTGTACCAAATTGAACCACTTTCTTCATTGGAAGTCGAATAATCTGTACTACTACTACTACTACTACCTTGTTGTGGATTCAATTTACCCTTCCTTTTCGAGGTTAGATCGAAGTATAGAAATGGCTTTGGTGGTGGCATTATTTCTACGCCTCCTTCGAGCATCTGCACGACCGCACTCATCGGCGGTCGCTCATCGGGAGAGTCTTGAACGCACCACAAAGCCACCTCACACATTCTACTTGCTCTTTCTATATTGTTCTCTTCAATGCCACACGTTCGAATAAACTCTTCTAATCCACCCTTTTTGTAGTTCTCCCACACGTGTTGCGGAAACCAATCGGGGTTCCCAGAAGTAGTAACACCAGCATTCCTTTTTCTTCCAACAATCTCAAACAGTACCATTCCGAAGCTATACACGTCGCACTTGAAAGTGATTGGATAATTAGTCGTTAAGAACTCTGGTGCAGAATATCCGGGCGTGCCTCGGTAGCCAGTGAGAGACACATGAGTGCTATCCCTATTGCAAAGCTTGGCAAGTCCAAAATCACCAACTTTGGGAGAGAAATTTGCATCCAACAAAATGTTAGCAGGCTTTATGTCATAATGAATGATTCTATGTTGGCATCCCACATGTAGGTAATCAAGACCTTTAGCAGTGCCAATGGCTATATCATGTAACTTTCCCCATTCAATTTCTTGATTTTTGCTAAACAAATACTTATCCAAAGATCCATTTTCCATGTACTCAAATACCAGTGCACCCATATATTGGTCATAACAAAAACCATACAGCCTAACCAAGTTTATATGGCAAGTTCTTCCAATTGTTCCTACCTCAGCCATGAATTGCTCCTCAGCCTGCTTGTCTGAGTTTCTCTTCAAAACTTTCACAGCAATCTTCACCCCATTTGGGATCTGTCCTTGGTAGACTGTACCGAATCCTCCCGACCCAAGCGGTGATGAATAATTGCTTGTGAAACAGTATAGCTGTTGAGGGGTGAACCTTACCGGCCGTTCTTCCGCCATTTCTCGGATGAACTTTTCCATTGTCAGTTCATCATTTTCCCAAATTGGATTTGGGATTGGTGGATGTGCCACATTTGGTGCAGATGTAACTACGTTTTGCAACTCTCTTACAATCCCTTGCCTAACTTTCCGCGCAAAGCAACAAGAGATAACGCCGATGACCACGAAAATCACCAAGCTCACAACTACACCTGCAGGCCAATGTTTTTGTTTAACGTTAGAAACCTAAGTTGTGTTAGGTATAATGTTTCATATTTTTTTAGAAAAACGGTGATAAGGTACTTACTGATAGCAACTGATCCAAAATTGCTGCCACTGTTGCTATCTGGTGGAGAAAATACCGATGACATTCTGAGGAGGCAAGTTCATAGTTTGTTAAGAGTTAACGAAACAAGAACTTTTGAAAGCAAAATTGACCACAAGACAGAATTAGACAACAAAATATTGGACGTGTACAGTTCATTTTGTTTCAAGTTGCTTACCTACTAAGAAGCCCAGATATGACAAGATATGAATACGACACAATACTAACACAGGACACCATTTTTTAAAATATAGGACACGAATACGTAGGGGAATCATTATTATTTATTATTATTATTATATAACATTAAAATATCAAATCCAAAATATTTAAGTTTTTAATGGAAATTTAATTAACGTTTACGCATAATCTAATAAAAAAACAAAACCTCAGTATTTTTTAAATGTTTACTAATAGCCCATAAAACAAATTTTATAAGCCTAACTCTTAACAATCCCAAAATATTTAAGTTGTTATCTCCTTTCCCTCCTCCCGCATTCTATTTTCTCTCTTCATTCCTTTTCTCCATTTTTATCCATCTACATTCGAAGGATGTCGAACGATTGCCTCCACCAACACTACCTTGTTGGCATGTTATCAACCACTTAAAAGGTCTAAGATTTTAAATGGTGTGTCCGTGAAGTGCCCGAAAAATAAATAAATACAAGGAATTTCACATGTTGAACACGTGTTTGGAGAGTGTCCGGATCTTGTCAAAATCAAAATGTACGTGTTTCCTAACTTACATATTACTAGTATTCTTATTCTTCCAAACGTGAACAACTATCAAAAAGAATAAATACAGAGGAAATTAAAAAATATCTGGTTATGTTATCAGGAAGCTGAAATACAAAAAAGCAACCTATGTTTGAACTTGGAACTTTGAATATCTCTCTATCTCGACGGATGACGATCTCTTTTTCTGTTGGTCCGTTCCAAAATCATTAGAGTTGCTTTCTCTTTTAATGTTCACAGAACACTGCCCTACATGGCTTTGAAACGGCAATTGTGTACTTTATGCAAACAACGCTCAGACTCAGAAACAATCTTTCTTGTCATTTGATGAAAAACTTTTGGAACTTTCTCCTTTCAACGTTTAATTGGCACCCTTGGATTGGAGCCACCCATTAAAAAAGGAAAAGACGCTACTGTGAAAAACTTTATCCCAACATTTTGTTGGAACATTTGGGAAGAAATAAATAGACAAATCTTTCAAACACGGAATTCTCTTGTTATATATTTTTTGATGCTCTAGTTTTATTAGTTGTCACTTAGTGTAACTGATCTCCCCCTTTCCATCATTATAGTTATTTTGACAATGCCTTAATTTGTGTTAATCATGTTTTATATTTCCGTTTTGGGTTTTGTGGGAGAACTATCAAAAATCTCTTGCCTACTTGACCTAGCATTTTGTATTCTTCACAAATCTCCTAAATATAACGATATCCCCCTTCTGCTGGTAGACATAACTAACACAACATTAGTAAACCACGTAAATTTGTGTGTTTTTTTGTCTTACGTTTTCTAATTCTTGATTGTTGTTTATGGTTCTTCATAACATTTTTAATTAGACAGGTCTTTTGTAATAAATAATAATCTCTCAAGGAGTTTTTTATACATCAATGAACTTTTTTCTTATAATAAAAATACAATGTAATGGACTGAAGCTTCCAAGGTATGCACTTTTGGAGGTCTAAGGTTTGAGACCCACGAGTTGAGCTTAATTATAAAATCACATGTTGTCTCCAAGGTCCGAGCCTTGGGACGGGTGCGGGTGCTCATTGGTATATGGGAGCAAAGCTCAGATTAACGGTCATAAAAAAAGAGTGACACAGCTTTCCCCTAGTGTCCTCCTAGCTACTCAAAAGATACAATAAATTGCTCTCCCTACCTATCTACCTACCTAGTTAGTTTTTTTAATATTTGTGAGTGTCCAACCCAACTTGCGCGCTCCTCGACTATTCTCACGAAACATACCATCTAACCCTACGACATTTGGATGTCAAGGGAACTCATAGGAAATTAATTTCTAGGTAAATCCACAACCTTTTGATTTCTTTATTATTTTTTTTATATATAGGAACCAAAAACCTTCATTGATGAATGATAAGCTACAAACCTATCGAAAACATTACAAAAAACTATGCCATGAGAAATTAAAGTGGATAAGTCATAGTTACAAAAGGGAGAAATGGAATGGCATGACACCAATATAAAGTTAAGCATACAGTCTGCTCTTCACTGAGTTGCTTACTTTCAAATTTGTGAAGAAAAACAATACACCATTGCAGTTGAAACAAATTAATCCCAACATACTGCTCAATAATGTATAGTTTGAGATTTACACTTACTTGAATTTCAATCTGCTTCATCATGTACAGCAACTTTTTCCTCCCATGTTCTTCTTTTTTAGCCTTTACCCTTTCCTATCCAACAATTCAAGATTTCTTTTCTTAGATTAATAAATATAAGAAGAACGAAATTTCGAAGAAAATTCATTCCTATGGCCCAAGATTATCCTGTCACACAGTTGCCGTATGCAAATGATTTAAACTCAGCGGTATTTTCAAATCTCAATAAATGAATTCAATCCAAGACAACGACATATAAAATTTATTATCAATGTACTCAATGAACAGACGAAAACCTAATAATAATAATAATAATTACCGACAATTGATGATTCAATTTCAAAGATGAACGATCGAGTCAGTCGACTCAGTTTGTGGCGTAGAACTGCTCTGTCAATTCCAATGGCAAAGTTCGCCTTCGCGGGGCCGCTGAAACTGAGAGGACCCGCCATGGCTGTCTGTCCTTGACCCGGTCTTTGCAGGCACGGGAAGAACTTCCAAGAACACTCCAAAAATATCCACGGAAACGAAACTCATCTAAAATTTCCATAAATAATAAATACTAATACAATACTTTTTATTTTATTATTATTATTTTTTAATTATATTTGTTTCTTTTAAAATTAAATATTTTTAGTCAATAAGAATTGATCTCTGACGTACATGTATTTTTAGCTTTATCTTTTCAATAATACTCTCTGATAATACTTATATGGTTATTTAGTATACTTTTATATTTATTTGTCTTGAAAATTAAATGGTCAAATTTTAAATTTATTTTATTCCTAAACTTTTACGTTTGTTTAATTTTTGTCTATAATCTTCATCTTCATTTTTTTTCTCCTCCATTTTGAAGCTCAGTTTTTCTTCATTTTCAATTTTGTTTTAATTTGTTCCAAACATACATATACCCATTTCTTATTGGAGAGTAATATGAAGAACCTTTGCCATTTACTTAACATAATATGTCCCACATTTAAAAGTTGGGACCAATCTTCAAGTCAACACCCCAACTAAATAGAGATAAATATGAGAAATGTAGGGTGGGATCATATAAGTATTAATGTACTGGATTCATCAGAACCATGCAATCAAACGTGCTTGGGCGAGAGTATATTAAATTGGATTATTACTTGAGAATATAATTTTGCACCTTGTTTAGGACTTAAAAAAATATTATGAGAAATGTAAAAGTGCGTATGCTAAGGATGATTTCAATTTGTTTTTTGACGATTTTGTACCAAATTGACTCTCGATGTCATCGAATTTTGTCAACAATTAGATATGAACCAATGTCCAATGAAAGACAACATCCATGGTTCTATTTTAATTTGGCTCGATTTTGATTTCAATAACAATTAAATTCATTTTCAATTTTTTGTATCATTTTTTATTTTGACTTTTTTAATTTCTTTTTTTGTTTGCTAACTAAAAACATCGTAATATAAAAAGTGATTTTGCTTCATATTTCACATTTAACATGGTTATTCTATCAAAATTCAATATAAATATATTTTAATTTTCCTTTAATATTTATCCAGTCGGTTTGTTCGATTTTATATTGATTATTCCATTAAAAAAAAAAACAAATACATTTTGAATTTTAAAATAGGGCTCTTAACGGGACTGAGTTAAATAAAGAAAATAATTACAAAAGTGTTTATATTTAGAAATTTTTGCAAAACTAATTAAGCGTATTTCAATAGAAATTTCCTTTAACAGAGAAAAAGACATAAATACCCTCTATCTCCTGAAATCAACGTTTAAAAAATCTCTTTGGATGATTCAATACTTCCGTTTATATTTTTTTTTCAACTTTCTCATCTAAAATTGCCTCCTAAAAAATCTCTTTAAATTGTGGTTTCTATAGTTTTTTTTTTTTCCATTTTATTTGTGAAGCTTAATGCATTTTTTTAAAAACTTTTTTTAGTTGTTTTGATTTTTCCAAATATTTAAAATTTTTAATCATGCATTAATAAATAAATACGAGTTTCAAATAAATAAAGATTTATGGATTGATGTTGATTGTATTATCTATATTTCTTTTACTTGAATATAATACTAAATTAGTACCATACTTCACGATTAAGATATCTTTTATATTTATATGTATTTATCTCATAGTATTAATTCATCCAACTTTATATTTATTTATAATATTTAATAATAATTTTATGAATATACCGTATACATTAATACATTAATACTTCGTAAATAATGTGTCTGAATATGCAATATACTTTGAAAATTGAACTCTTTTTTTGAAAAATTGGAAAATATTAGTAAAAATGAATTTATTTAATTATTCAAATATATTGAATTACAAAAAGTTATCATTGTTTTAGACTAAAAGAAAAAAAATGTGTGAAAAAAGGTGATAGTAATTTCATATAATATTTAATCATGTATTAATTAATAAATACAAGTTTAAATAAACAATGATTTATGAATATTATTTTGGAAAACTTACAAAATTAGTCAAATTAGAAAATAATTACAATTAAGATCACTTTAAAAAAAATTGCAATCATACTATATTAATAGTAATACGGTACTAATTATACATAATACTAACTAATATATAATACTTTATTAATAATAAATAATAGTGTATTAATAGACATGTATTTAATAATACATAATATTGTATTAATAATAAATAATACTGTATTAATACAGTATTAAACTACATTTATGACTATAATATAAATATTTTTTAATTTGACTATATTTATAAATATTTTGTCAAAATAATTTATCCATTACCATTAGCAATTAGCAATTAAAATCATGAAATTTTGAAAGATAATTAAAATAAAATAAAATAAAATAAATTGCTTGAAAAAATAATATAAAAAAAAGGTTAAAAAAATTTGAAAAGGCAAGATTTCTAAAAGAAACGAAAGAAATAAATTACAAATGCATTCAGGCGGTTGGAATGCATGAATTAGATCAAAAAAAAAAAAAGGAAAAAAAGTAACGCAACGGATAGAGATTTGGCTTCCAAACTACCCCTAAGGGTATAACAGGTATTGTTAAAAAATATTATTAATTAAATTTAAAACAAAAAATAAATTTACAAAAATTTTAAAATATGACTAGATTTGTAATTATTTTCATAAAAGTGGTTATCTACTACAATTTCCCTTTAAAATATCAAACTGAATGATCTTGGGTCGGTTTAGTTTAGTTATTTTCGGTTTAATTTTTTCTTTCACCCCTAATTATCTACCAATTCTGATACACTTACTGGGCCAAGTTTACGAAGTGGATTGCAACTCTGAAGAGGCCGAGGGCCCATACACAGCCCAATAAAACAAGGCCCATATTTGGTGACGCTAGAACAGGCGTCTGTTTAGTCGGAGCCGTCGGCAACGATTTCTTCTTTCCCTTCAACACCTTCCTTCATATTTTTCTCTTCAAACCGCCTCTGCATATCGTTTCTCTTCGTTTTTCTTTCGTTTCTCAGAATCGATTCAAGTCAGAATCAGAACTTCGGAGAAGAAATTATCGTCGGAGAAAAGATGCCGGGACTAACCTGTAATGCCTGTAACAAAGAATTTTTAGACGCCGAGGAGCAAAAGCTTCACTACAAATCCGAATGGCATCGATATAATCTTAAGCGCAAGGTTCTTTTTCTTTATCTATCTGTAACTCTTGTGTTTCTGCTGATAAATAGGATCAATCGGTTAGGTTTTCTGGCGCAGTGGGATTTTGGCTTGTTCTGCTTGGGTGTTGATTTTGGCTTCCGGAGCAGCGATTTCTGCTTGATTGTCTCGATTCTTCGTTAGTATTGGTCTTTTTTCATTTATTGGTTAAAAATCTTGGTGTGAATATTTGATATGTTGTGTTCCGGGTATGAATATACCAATCATTACGCCATTTTTTTTTTCAATGAAGTTCAGCTGAAATGATTGTTCTAAAGCCTTATTTGTGTTTTGAGATGGTTGGTTTTCGAATTTTAGTTCCCCTAGCTGCTGTTGTCTGCCCTAACATTTTCATGGATTTGCCTTAAAACTATTTGTTTCTATAAGTATTTCATTTAGAATCTTATTTAAGAAAGTAATACATGGGTAATTGAGTTTTCTTTTTTCTCTTAAAAAATTTAATTGAAAACAGTTGGTAGGTCTATGTAAAATTGTAATGTTATTACTAAATTGTTTTACATTTTTCTTATTCTGTCCAGTCTCTTCGTATTTTATTCTTGCTTGAGGCGAGTGGCTTCCATTGGCCCTTTATAATATTGAAGTTGCAGACAGAGTCTTATGAACTTTTCTATGTATATATATACAAGAAATCTTCCATTTGGTGGTTTTAAGATCACTGATCGAACGTAATGGCCGAAATAAACTATCACACACATAGCATGGACAGTAGGGCTGGTGCATAGTGGTGGTTATTGTATTTACTACATATACAATGGTCAAAAGAAGAAGAATATGGGGTGTAATTTTCCTTTGTTATTTAGTATTTACCAAAGCCTAGCCCCTGTACTTTGAAATATGGTGCATATCATGCTTCCAGTTTATCCAAATTTTATCCCTTTTTACGTTTTTCTTCCGGTAGGCTGTAATTTAGTTGTAATACCAGATTATCTTTTTTGTTTCTGAGTTTTATTGTTCAGAGATAGTCTTTTGCCTATTAAGTATAGAACTAACTAATCGAGGGACCATGGTTTTCGGACTTTAATTAGTCTCTCTGTGGATGTTATGTTAAGCAATTATTAAGAGAAAGTCATTAGATTTCTTTCTTTGTAAGATATCTATGAAGCCATAGGCGTTCAAAGGATATGAAATTTATTGTCACCATGTGATCTGGCTGTAGCATTTGAGTGTTTTGGAAGTGTCTTTGGGGAGGGTGTATTATATTTCTTTCAAAAACTCACCTTTCTTATTTCATTTATCTAATTATCTTGTGAACAAACCAGGTAGCCAATGTTCCTGGGGTTACAGAGGCATTATTTTTAGCTAGACAATCTGCTGCTGCTGCACAAGAGAATGCCAAATCAAGAGAGACCTCAATGTTATACTCTTGTGGTCTATGCAGTAAAGCTTATAGGAGTTCTCAGGCTCATGCCCAACATCTCAAATCTAGGAGTCACATCATCCGAGCTTCGCAAGGAACACATGATCAAGAAGTTGAAAAGCCAATAATTAAGCCTCTTCCTCAACGAGTTTCTAGTAAGGCACCCCAACAAAATGAGGAGGAAGAGAGTGAGGAGGAGTGGGAAGAAGTTGATCCCGATGAAGACATGATTGATGAGGATGAGAGTGAGGATGGTGATTCTGATCCCATTGAGGTGGACTTGAATCCATCATGCTGCTTCATGTGTGATCTAGAGCACGATACCATTGATAGCTGCATGGTCCACATGCTCAAGCAACACGGATTCTTCATTCCTGATGTTGAATATTTAAAGGACCCAAAAG
The DNA here is from genome assembly GCA_037833695.1 of Sechiopsis laciniata. NCBI lineage: Eukaryota > Viridiplantae > Streptophyta > Magnoliopsida > Cucurbitales > Cucurbitaceae > Sechiopsis > Sechiopsis laciniata. Next base: position 3,059,037 of record JBBMKA010000018.1, read on the forward strand.
GTTTCATTACATACCTTGGATTGAAGGTACCAAAAATGAGATACCCTTTTTCATTTTTTTGTTTAATAACTGGAGAATTGGAGCTTTGCCCCACCACGTATCAAGGGGCACATCATTTTTCTCAAGATCGGGGTTCAAGAGACAACCAAAGATTTACAATTAAGCTCACTCGTAGATTTTGAATATATGACCTTCAAGGAGCATATGGAAACCTCAAGCCTCTGCCAAAAAGGCTGCCTCCCGGGACTTTTTTTTTTCTTTTTTCTTTTTAATTCGTAAAATCAGAAGTTGATTTGCTTCTCTTTCACGTTTGTCCAGGTGACAAGGGATTTTAGGTGTCTGTACTGCAATGATAATTGTCTTCCTTTTAGCAGCTTGGAAGCTGTTAGGAAGCATATGGAAGCGAAAAGCCATTGCAAAGTGCATTATGGTGATGGAGATGAGAATGAAGAAGTAGAATTGGAAGAATTTTATGATTACAGTAGCAGGTGCTTATCCTTCTATGTTTTGAATTTATGTTTCTTATAGCTTTCAATAAACATGGTTCCTAAGTTGAGTTGCTTCGCATTTTCTATGGTGTTGTCATATAGTTATGTGGATGGAAGTGGCAACCAGATAGTAGCATCAGGGGATGATGGGGCCAATTCTGTCCAACTTGGTAGTGGTGGAGCTGAACTCATCTTAGTTCAAAGTAGTACTAGCGAACGACAATCGACCAAAACACTTGGTTCCAGGCAGTTTCTTCGTTATTATCGTCAAAAACCACGACCATCTCCTACAAATGGTGAAGCAATAACTGTCGCATTGGCAGCAAGGTATGTTCTGAACTTTTTAATGAGGCCTTACCATTAAAAATGTCTAGCAAAACAAGGAAAAAAGGATACCTACATGTCAACTCAAAAGCTTTGAGCGGTTAGATTGAGTCAAATGTAGTTTATATAAACCAACCTTCCTCTCCCTAGTAAACTTGAAAGTTTGAAAAAAGGTGAAACTTAATGTTAATTGGGAAGGAAATGAACGAATTCAGTGGAAATTGAACACGAAGCTCCTGTTTTGATACCATATTAAATCAGGTTAAATCACTAATCACCAATTGGTCCAAAAAGTAAATATAATTATCAACCAACACTTTCTTAAGGAACACACACAAGGAATCTCACAGTTCACTATATTTGAGTTGAATAGCTCTGAACAATATGTTATTTTGATTGCATCAAATTCAAGGAAGTTGAAGGGTGAACAAAATGTTGATGAGGGATTGCCATTTTGAATTGCAGGTACAGGAGCATGGGATTGGCAACTGTTCAGACAAGGGAAAGGATGATCAGGATGAAGGTGATGAAAGAAATCAATCGAACCGGATTGGAAGCGATGCGTACTAAAGTCGGATTGAAAAACAACGTTATCCGAAACCTGCCTAAGAATGTTCCACATTAGTGGTATATTTTAGTAGCCTTATTATAATTTAAATGCTTATGATTGACGAACAACCGGCTCCAATAGGGTGCAATTTAACTGTGTTGTAAGCTGTGATATTTTCTGCCTGTATTCTTCGAAGTTTTGTTTATCCGTTGAGATGGTGATAATAGTTTATTTATAATTTTTTTTATTTTTGGTACCGAGATCATTTTCGCATTTCATTTCGAAAAATGATGGCTATGATTAAAATATTACTTTGGATAATGTATTTTCAATTATTTTAAAGTTGGAACAAACTACGAAGTATTATAGGTTTTAATGATATTTTAACCTTGCATAGAATATAATGATCCAATTTTGATTCGTTTCTTCTTAAATTTGAAATGAAATATTCAAAAGGCCACTAGAGCTTGGCTAGCTTGTATTTGTAAGCCAATTTTAAAATTGAGTTTCACATTCAATTAAATATATTTGAACCTTTTGTTATCGATACAAAAGCATTATGATCCATTCTCAATTTGATTAAACCTTTGTTCTCGAGTTTAGAGGCTCGAATTCTCATTCCCAATATTTGTTGTATTAAAATAGTTGAGGAGACGAGACGATGCCTAACCTAGGAATGGATGTGGTTATTCTGAATATAGTGGAGCGAAGCTCTAGTTTCTCGAATTTAAAAAATAAATAGTTGTAAGGTGGAGATAAATGACTTCAACAAAAGTTACTAAAATGAGCTCACATTGATGATAACAAGAAACTAATATAATTGACTAAATCAACAAATTCAATAAACTAAATCAGAATTACTTTTTCAATATCATAAACCTCGAAAAAAAAAGACACCAAACTCAAACTTCGAATACCATAGGTAGATTTCAGCCTAAAATATTTGAAAGTGAAAAATTAGACAACTTATAAACCCTAGCTAGAGATTTAGCTTGATAGCTAAAGCTTACATTAAGCAAATATTTTAGCATTTTGCAAGCTATTGTCCTTCTACTATGTTTCATAGCATCAAACTTTGCTGCTTGCTTATTCTGTTTCTGGGAAGATTTCGTTACATTACTTATCTAAGATAGGAAAAAACAAAACACATATGAGTGATTGAGCCAACATCACGGACCTTGATTAATTTCACGGGACAACTATTTGATCTTCAACATTTTGTTCTTCTATGCATTACTTTTATAAGCATCAAATCAAGAACTAGCTACTTGTATTTCATATTTACTCGTGACTGAAGTAGTTTCCTCGTTCCTTTGAGAATTATTTTCATTTGTTGTCGAAACTTTCGAACAAGTAGTGTCGGTTTGTTGCGAACTCATTGAATTGGTCATCATTTGAACTAGATTCAAATACTGAAATGGCTTTGGTGGTGGTTTTATCTCTACTTCTCCCTCCAACATCTTCACCACTGCATTCATTGGCGGTCGCACGTTGGGTGAGTCCTGCACACACCATAGAGCGACCTTGCATGCTTTACTCGCCTTCTCCCTATCTTCCTCTCCAATGCCGCAACCCACAACCAACTCTTCCAAACTACCATTATTGTATGCATCCCACACATGCTGTGGAAACCAATCCGGATTCCCAGAAACAGTCGTGCCAGCATTGCTCTTTCTTCCGACGATCTCAAACAACACCATGCCAAAGCTATACACATCGCACTTATGTGTTATTGGATAGTTAGTTAGCAAAAACTCCGGTGCCGCGTATCCAAAAGTGCCTCGAAAGCCGGTCATCGAGATGTGGGTGTTGTCCCTATTGCAAAGCTTGGCAAGCCCAAAATCACCAACTTTGGGGGAAAATTTAGCATCAAGAAGAATGTTTGCAGGCTTTATGTCATAGTGAATGATTCTTTGATGGCATTCCTCATGTAGGTAAGCAAGGCCTCTAGCAGTCCCAATGGCTATATCATGCAACTTTCCCCATTCAATTGTTTCCTTTTTGCTAAACAAGTACTTATCCAAAGATCCATTCTCCATGTATTCAAATACAAGTGCACTCATTACATTGTCATAACAAAATCCATAAAGCTTGACCAGATTTATATGATATGTTCTACAAATGGTTCCTACCTCAGCCATGAATTCTTCTTTAGCCCTTCTGTCAGAGCTTCTCTTCAAAACCTTCACTGCAATGTTAGTGCCATTAGGGAACTGCCCTTTGTAAACCTCGCCAAAGGCTCCCGAACCAAGGCGTGTTGAGTAGTTGCTTGTGAAGCTATGGAGTTGCCGAGCGGTGAACGTAACTAGCTTTACTTCGGCGATTTCCTTGAAGAAATTCTTCATTGTTGGTGCATCAACTTCCCAAATAGATGCAGGATACATGTTAGGGGTGGGGCATATCAACTCTTTTAAAAAGTTTACAGCTTTCTTCGAACTCAACACGTATGCGATTATCGAAATAACTATCAAGAGGATCACAACTGCAAATGACAAAATTGGTTCAGCTGGTTATATACTACTACTTCGTAAATGATCTAGGATCTAAAACATGGAGTTAGGAAATGGAACTTTGGCTCAAAATCATAATGTTGACCAAATTTTAGTATTTAGTTGCTGAAAATGATAACCGAGTTAACAAGAAATTGAAGTCTAAAGTGAAATCACAATGTTGGATTTTATAATTTTGTTTCTAATTCTGTTTTAGTTTACAAGAAATTCAATTGTGAGGAGTTAGAAATTCTGGGTCAACTAGCCAGATCTTGCTATATAATAGAGTTTTCTGAGAGTGAGATATATACTATCTTAAAACTCTTGCTAAATCTTTTATATATATTTTTTTTGCTAGTGGATATAATTAACACAAAGTTAGCTAACCATGTAAATCTATGTGGATATATTGTTCTAGTTTAAGATTTTCATAACATGAAGCAAGAAAATGGACTTGAGATCATTATAAATCTCCTAAAAAAGAAATTAAAAAAACTAAAACTGCCATTGATTTGAAGAAGATTTGAGATATCAGAAACTTGCCAAATTTGAACCAGGATGGAGGCATGTGGAAATGGAAATGGAACAGCAGCTCTGGATCTGAGGGAAACAAATTTATGTTAATTATAAAAAATACAGATTTGAGATTGCAAATTAAAAATACAGTTAAGTCAACAGAACCTGTTTTATTAAATGAGTGGGGAACCACACAGATTTTATTGACTCCATGGTCTGGCCAAACATTTTGATGATCACCGTAATATTTGACTCACATATTTACTATGGTTAGTTGGAATAGGCTTTTCTTAGCAATTGTGAGTGTTTTGAATGAGATTGTAGGGTTAGAAACTTGAGAGAGTATTGCCCCACCAATTTGTTTGCTCTTGGAGCTTCATTTGCTTTTGGCAAGTTTTGAATGAGAATGCAGGGTTTTATCTCGAACCACTTAGATCTGGTGTTTACTCTTTTCATCCTTCTTCATTTGTACCTACATTTAAATAGCATTTTTGTCCCTAAACTTTTAAAATTTTAATTTTAGTCCCAGTTTATTTCATTTTGATCCTCAACTTTTCAATTTGTTTTATTTTGATTTTTAAATTTTCAAATGTTTAATTTTAGTCTCTAAATTAAAAAAAAAAAATTAAAATTTGTCTTTATTGAAAATTTTGTTAATTTTTCTTTAAGAAATTACCATCTAAACTTTTAACTTTAAAATTTAATAATAACTTTAAATTTACAGAGAGACCAATTTTAAACTTTTATGAAGATTTAAGACTAAAATTGAATATTTAAAAGTTCAACGACCAAAATTAACAAACTTGAAAGTCTAAGATTAAAATTGAACTTTCGAAAGTTTAAGAACCAATTAAAATATCATTCAATAAAATTTAGAGTTAAAATATTCGAACATCCATCAATTGATCAAAGATTATTACTGTTGAACTGAGTTGAGTTTGACAATTATATATCTTCTTTTAGTAGTTTAATAAATTTCAAATTTATTATCATTATTCTCTTAAAGAATAAGCAATAACCTATCTGAGGGTTTAAAGCTTTAGTTCCTCACCCAACAACTATGATGTTATAGTCTATTAAAAATGTAATTAATGTAAGTTTAAATTTTAAAAACATAAGCCAACATTAATATAGCGTTTACCAACACGAGATATCTTCCATCAAAAAGTCTAAGATGTTTGAATCTCACATATGGTTGAATTTATAAATAAAATAAAATTAAATTAAATTAAAAAAAAAAAAAAAATTTACGGAGGATGTTTCAAATGCATCATTGCTTATGATTTGAAACAGATTATGCAAATTTTTTCCTTATTCCTTTTGATGCAATAGTGTTTGGATTCGAATCTTATTTGGGAAAAATTATAATTATTATAATTTCCCATCATTTTCCCTTTATAAATATAAATTTAATCATCAAATAAAGGGGACGATTATGGGATTTGGATAGAGGTGTTAACAAAGTTGTGAACATAATTAAAAGGGGTTGGTCAGAAAGAGGAGAAAGTGACATTGAAGTCGACTGATTGAAAACTATTATCGAATTGATTGAATGCTAACGACGACATGTTTGAAAGACTACCGATGAACTGAAAACTAGTTGAAGGTTGTCCACGGAAAACCAATTAAAACGTGGGCATTTTGGTCCTTTTATAAGTATTGCCTCATTTTTACGCTTCATAAGTAATTATTATTATTATTTTTTTAAAAGTGCTATTCATAGATTTTCTTTGGGGTTTTTTTTTTCTTTACATATAAAATCCCGTAAAATTAATATACATATATGTATAATTTTTTTTTGCCAACTAGTTGCACTTGTGTATTTTCATGACTTCTGTCATAAATTCAAATATTTCTTCCCCAATTGTAATTGGAAAAAAAACTATTTAAAGACAAAATGTATTTCCATAACCTCCGGCATAGATTCAAATATTTATAGGTTTTTTTTTTTGTAGGAATAGACTAAATTGAAAAAATATTTACGATAATAGGCAAAACAAAGATTTAGCAATCATAGTAAAAAATATTAATAATTATATAATATTATTAATACATAATACTATATCAATACACAATAATATACTAATAACATACAAAATTGTATTAATAATACAAAATAGTGTATTAATTATAAAATAATATTAAATACCGTATTTTTTATTATGCATGCAAATATTTTTAAATTTGCCTAAATGTGCTATTATTTGACTATCCAAACATAATTTCCCCCAATAATTATTCTCCCAATAGTAATTGAACTACAAAAATAAAATAAATAAATATATTTAAAGACAGAATTGAAAATTTAGAAAACATAAAAGATTTATTTGATACAATTACCAAAATTCAGGAAGGATGTAACTTATGTTGGAAAATTCAAAACAGAATGAAGGTATTTCATTTAAAAAAAGAAAAGAAAAAAAGATTAAGCGTGATTGCTAAGGGCTTGTTTGGCTAGGGTGGGAAGGGAAAGGAAAGGAAAGGAAGGGAAGGGAAAGGAAGGGAAGTGAGAGTAAATTGG
>JBBMKA010000018.1:3066024-3096034 GCA_037833695.1 Sechiopsis laciniata
CCAAATCCATAAGGAGGTGTTAATCTCTTAATTCAAGGGTTCTTGCTTCACTATAAGCTTGGATCTTTGGGCTGAGAATTAGGGTTGCCTTATCATGTTTTAACGAAGAATCAGGCATTATTATCTGTTTTCAGTGCATAGAATCACTTTTGAATAGAGAATTAAGCTTAAATTGCATTGCATGTAGCAAAGAAGGCTAGGATCAGAAATATTAAGGAAAAGAGAGTTTTAGTGTCGAAATGTTAATGTTTGAAGCATTCGTGAATGCTTTTCAGGAACCATTTGTCTTGTTAAATTGTTGCTATAATTTTAGGATTTTTGGAATGCTAAGAATGCTGAGTCGTGCTGCATCAGAGGAGTTGAATTGAAGAGAAGAAAAGCCATTTCAAGAAAACTCCAATGTTTTCAGCATTCGCTCAATGACATAACGGTTTTCCTGCAAAAGCTGCGATCCTGAACAGTGTCAGAAAAGCTGGCACGTGGTCCCTCTGCTGTAGGTTAGATCTGGTCGGCCTTGGGTTGGAGAGGAAGGCATCTTTTGCCCTAGAATCTCAGCCGTTGATCTAGTATGAAGTTAGGGAGTATATAAAGACATTTTTGGGGATGAAGAAAGGGCTGCAACTTTTCTAGAAAATTTTGGAGTGACCGATTTTGGAGCTATCAAGAATCATCAAGGCGCCATCAGTGTTTGCAGCATTTATTTCGCTCTTCTGCATTTTCCTTTTAGAACCTTTTTCTTTTTCTTTCATTTGTAGTTTTTATCGTTTACCTTCTAGATTGTAGTTTTGAGCACCGATTTTCTGCTGAATGCTTGTTTTATAGCTCTTTGTAGCGCTTTAATGCATTTTAAAGTTTTCTTCATCTTCTTGTGGGTTACTTTGTGTTGTTTACTGCTTTTCGGTTATATTTAAGCTTGTTGGTTACTGTTCCATTGCTGATCTACCTTCATCTGCTATTAGTTATATCACAAGTTTCTGTTGCATGATGTCTACAGCATTCTCACCTTCTTTTTCTGTACTTTTCAGCATAATCATGAGCTAATTTCATATAGGTGAGGGCTGAGGGGACAAGTGTGTGTTGCATGTATCTTGGGTGAGTAGGGAGATGTTGGACTAAGACATAATAGGTGTTTTAACTAAAGCATGTTTCGGCTGATCATCCATTCATCTTTGCTTTTCATTTCATCTCAAAAGAGAGAAGGATTAGAGTAATACTATTCATGTCCATTAGTTTCATTGTTAGGAACTCCTACTTGTTAAAGAGGGAGGCTAGAAATAGTCACCTCGCTAGTGCGCATTTCATTGTTCATAGCTTCGACTTTAGACGCGAAAGCTCAAACTCGAAGAGCATGAGTGCATCTCGAAAGAGAACATTAGATCACATGTTGTACGGAGTCCACTTCTCAACATAACCTCAGGGCGTTACCGTAGGAATACAATGGAGCATATTGAAGGAAATTTGAGTAAAAATAAGCTTAAATTTCAAAAACAAAAAACCAAATGATTATCAAACGGGGCCTAAATTATACATCGGGAGTTATGTTTTTATTGGAAATTTCACACATTAACTTGATTGTGAGCAACTGAATACAAAGTTTCTATCAACTGATTTAAAGATGTCTTTTACTAAATTCCATTCCAAATATTTCTCCAAACTGTTCAACACTTCAAAAATGAACTAGCTTGCCTTCAATATCAATAGGCCTCACAAGTTGAAACTTATATTGAATTTCAAATGTGGTGAGCGCAGTGGTTTCCTTGTTGGTTCTTATAGGGATTGCCTTTTGTGCTTACAAATTTGCGAAGAAAGCTACACTAGGTGTTGTAAGAGAGTTGAGAAACATATCTACTCCACCTGTCCTTCCCGCGACTCCTCCCATCATTTGGGAAGTTGTTGATGCACCAACAATGGAGAAATTCTTCCGAGAGATAGCCGAAGAAAAACCGGTCCGATTCACTGCTCAACAGCTCTATTCCTTCACTAGCAACTACTCGACCCGCCTCGGATCTGGAGGTTTTGGCGAGGTATACAAAGGGCAGTTCCCGAATGGCGTCGACATAGCCGTGAAGGTCTTGAAGCGAAGCTCCGACAAAAGGGCCGAGGAGCAATTCATGGCTGAGGTAGGAACCATTTGTAGAATTTATCATATCAATCTGGTTAGGCTTTATGGATTCTGTTATGACCAGTTTATGAGTGCACTTGTGTTTGAGTATCTATAAAATGGATCTTTGGATAAGTATTTGTTTACCAAAAAGGAAACAGTTGAATGGGGAAAGTTGCATGATATGGCAATTGGATTTGCTAGAGGACTTTCATATCTACATGAAGAATGCCAACAGAGAATCATTCACTATGACATAAAGCCAGCCAACATTCTTCTTGATGCTAATTTTCTGCCCAAAGTTGGTGATTTTGGGCTTGCCAAGCTTTGCAATAGGGACAACACTCACTTGTCGATGAGCGGCTTTCGAGGCACTTTTGGATACTCGGCACCTGAGTTTTGCTGACCAACTATCCTATATCACACAAGTGCGATGTGTGCAGCTTCGGCATGGTGTTGTTTGAGATCGTTGGAAGGAAAAGCAATGCTGGCACGACGGTTTCGGGGAATCCGGATTGGTTTCCACAGCAGGTTTGGGATGCATTTGAAAAGGGTAAGCTAGAAGAGTTGATTGCTGGATGTGGCATTAGAGAGGAAGATAAAGAGAAAGCGAGCAGAGCGTGTGAGGCAGCGCTCTGGTGCGTGCAGGACTCACCAGATGGGCGGCCGCCGATGAGCGCTGTGGTGAAGATGCTGGAGGGAGGAGTGGAGATAATGTCGCCGCCGAAGCCGTTTCAGTATATGAATCCAATGCGGATGGGAATTGGTTTGACGAGTTTAGAGCAAACTAGCAGTAGTAATTCGGATTCTTCCACAAGTAGAGACAACAATTCTCAGTGGTATAAGAATACTACCACAGTTATGAGAAAATATGAAATACAAATGGCTAGTTCTTGATTTGGATGCTAAAAAAACTTGTATAGTATTAGCAGAAAAGCGTTGGTCTATTGGTCTGAAGCTAAATTATTACTGGTATATGTACACATTTGTGATGTGTCTTTTTGTTAAAGTGGTTATATAATTAAATTTACTCCAAGCCATCAATTTAAACTATTATTTTTATTCTTGTATTATAAACTTGTTCCATTTTAGTTCTTATGTTTTAAAATATCAAAATTTAGTTCTTGTACTTCAATATCTTGCCAAACAACCAACAACTCCAAGAAATTGTTGTGTTAGCATTGTTCTTTGTTCTAATGATCTCAAACAACACCATTCTAAAACTATACATGTCGCACTTGTTGCGTTATCCGAGAATTGGTCAACGAGTACGTCCTTGGACCAAGAGTGTCCTTGATGCCAGAAGGCTTGACATGCTCAAAATATTACCAACTTTATCAAATAAGTTAGAACTCGCGTTTAATAACGTTCTCGTTTATGCTTCTATTTCTAAGGTTGAGAAAGAATGAATTGCTCTTCAACCCTTCTATCTAATAAGCTTATATTCAAAATTAGCATGTGGTTGCTTGCAATATTATGAATTAGCATTCTGTAATTAACTTCAAAATTATGATCAACAATCTATACACTCTTAAACTTTTGGGCTCATTAATAGTTTGACATGTGATATCAAAGAAGAAGGTTTTGTGTTCAAATTCTTGTGTGAAATCATTTCATCTCCAATTAATATTTGATTGACATATTTATGCATGCATATGGTCCATGGAGAAACATATCTGAATTCATTTCCAATTCATATGGTTTCAATAAGTTTGTTTTAACAATTTTCATTCTCATTGATCTGTGCAATGAAGTTTGATATGTGATTTAGGTCTGTGATTAGAAGAAGAAGGTGACGCTGCTCTATGAAACCAGTCTCACGCGGTTTCCCCCCGACTCGAAGGACATTCTCATCGATCTGTGCTATGAAGTTTGACATGTGATTTAGGTCCGTGATTAGAAGAGGAAGGTTTTGCTGCTCTATGAAACCAGTCTCGCGCGGTATCCCCCGACTCGAAGGGCATTGGACTCTAAAGCCTTCGCCTTGATCCCATACCATAGTCCAACTCCTTACTTGGAATGGGCGGGCCAAATGACACTCCAATGTTCCAACCCGATTTGAGTAGTCACCCTCTAACCACTTTGTAGCCCCATTTAAGTTACAAGTCCACATTATTGAGCTCGGGGATGATTAATGCTGTTAGCAACCTTATGAAGTCTACATTAATTTTTAATTCTAGCGATGTGAGACGGATAATCTTTAAATCAAAACTCCTATAGAACAATTTCTGATCTCTCAGATTTTAGTGTTTTTTTTATGCATTTGTAAAGAGTTTTCAAGTTTCAAATTGTCAATTTGAAAAAAACTCATTGCATATTGCATTTGAATTCCCTCTTAGATTTGCTCCTATATTCTTGATCATATAGTGGTTATTAGAATTATGTTGCACCTCAAATAACTATCAAAACCTTTCAATAACGTTCTTCAATTTTCAGCTAAAAAAAACTTGATATCAATTACCATCCATTTCACATTCTTTTTTAGAATACCACTTTCGAACACGTAGCCAGATCTAACTGTTCATTAGCATCAGTTAGTATGTAAAATAGTTGCCATGGAATACATTTTTTAGGCTTTATGTTGAAACTCTTTCGCAGTATGAGCGCATGTCAACTATTTTCACAACAATATTTAATCCTTATTAAAACAATAGTTAACTGTTGAGATATGCCTTGAATGATTTAATGCCCCTACGATTAGTTAGTCGGGGTCTCGCTACCCCGTCAGCAAGCGGGGGTAAGGGGGCAACGCCCCGATTAGTAAACGAAATCTGTATTGCCATTTTCATAACATTAACTTTTAATAATAAATATTTGTTTTCAACTAGATATTAAAAGTTTTAAGGAAATATTTATACTCTTATGTATATATATATATGTATTAAAAAAAAAAAAAAAAAAAAAAAAAAATATATATATATATATATATAATATAAATAAGGTAGGAAATATGAAAATAGGATACATTTCAATTTACAATAAATTCTTCCCACTCACTTCCTCATTCCTCACATAAACAAGAATTCACCACCTCATTAGAGGCAGGTCCCTAGAGCCTCGTACCATAGGAAAATGGACATCTAACCTAATAGTGAAATATAATAAAGGATATTTTAAAAGGGTTCTTCTTTTGACCAAGGCAACCTTGTTTAATATTGTTGACCAAACTCATCCATTTTTTTCCTATATGTTGTGTTCAAGGACATAAAACATGAGAGGAAAAAAAACTTATTCACCAAAATAAGAAAAAAAAAATTCAAAAAACACACACAAAAGAAAGAGAGCTGAATAGATATTATACAAGTTGTGTACGTAAATCAAGAAACAGAAATTTGTATAACATTTTCATTCATTGATGGATTTGTCTCCCTGTACCATTGAGAATTGCTTTGTGTACGTTGCAAACTTGTTGTTTGAATCATGTTTGAATATTGAAATGGCTTTGGTGGTGGCATTATCTCTACTCCTCCCTCTAACATCTTCACCACTACACTCATCCGCGGTCGCTCATCCGAACAATCTTGTACACACCACAAAGCCACCTCGCACGCTCTGCTCGCCTTCTCTGCATCGTCCTCTCCAATGCCGCAACCAACAACCAACTCTTTCAACTTACCCTTCTCATACGCATCCCACACTTGCTGTGGAAACCAATAACAACTTTCAGAAAAAGTTGTTGGGTTAGCATTGCTCTTTCTTCTGATGATCTCAAACAACACCATTCCAAAGCTATACACGTCGCACTTGTGAGTTATCGGATAGTTTGTCAACGTAAACTCCGGCGCCAAGTATCCAGAACTGCCCCTATCGCCAGTGTCGTTTCTGTTGGAATATTTGGCATCTCTAAAGTTACAAACTTTAGGAAACAAGTTAACATCTAGATAAATATTTTGAGGCCTTATGTCATGATAGTGACTGATTTTCTGCTGGCATTCCTCGTGCAAGTGAGCAAGGCCTCTAGCAGTCCCGATCGCAATATTGTGCAACGACCCGCACTCGATACCTTGTGTCTGACCGAACAAGTACTCATCCAAGGATCCATTTTCTATGAACTCAAGAACAATTGCAGCCATGGAATCTCCATAACAATACCCATATAGCTTAACCACATTTACATGATGAGTTCTAGAAATTGAACAAATTTCAGCCATGAATTGCTCTTCAACCTTTTTGTCTAATAAACTTATATTATTAAAAAGCTTGACTGCAATTTTGACCCCATTTGGGAACTCGCCTTTGTAAACCTCACCAAAGCCTCCACATTCAATCTGTGTAGAGAAGTTGCTTGTGAAAGTAAAGAGTTGCTGCGCACTGAATTTCACAGGTTTTTCTTTGGTGATTTCTTTAAAGAGTTTTTCCATTGTTGCGGCATCAGCTTCCAAAAGAACTTCCATGTTTGTTTCAGGTGGAGGAGGTGTATTATTTAATAAGTTTTTCAGTTTTTTCAGAATGCCTAGTATGCTTTTCTTGAAAAACTTATAAATAGCTATGCCAATACACACCATCACCACAAAGCAAGCAACAATAACACCCACAACTGCATAATAAAATTGGTTCAGGTTGTGGGTTATATTGTTTTTGGACCTAATTTCGTAATAAAATAGAGGCTAAAATATCTTCTTTTTTTTAAAAAAAATTTTCATTTTGGTTTCTAATCAATCTAATTTTCAATTAGTTTATTTCAATCAGTGTAAGAAGGTTATGCAAAAATCAACAATTTTTTTTGCTATAGTTAGCATAGATGTTTTTTGTTACCTATGCAAAGACCTAAATTTAATACAGGATAAAACTTTATATCTAAAATTTATAAAATAAAGTCAATAGAATGTAAGTTTTCTTAAAAACATTAACAATAAATCTACGAAAAGTACTAATTTTAAGCAGTTTTTAGAACAAAAACAAAAAATGAATATTTGAAAGCTTAAAAATCAAAATAAAACAAATATACGTGGTACTAAAAAAAACTCAAAATATACCAACCAAATATATATATATATATACATATATATATACATACATATGTATGTATGTACATACATACATATACGTCCATACATACACATATGTATATGTGTATGTATGTACGTGTATATATATATGTATATATATATATATATATATATATGTATGTATGTATGTATATATGTATATATATTATATTCGTGATTGTCAAAGTCCGCTTGTGAGTATTTTGATTATTTTAACGAGACAACCGGTCTGACCTTACAACATTTAGTTGTATGTATATATGTATATATATTATATTTGTGATTGTCAAAGTCCGCTTGTGAGCACTTTGACTATTTTTACGAGACAATCGGTTTGACCTTACAACATTTAGTTGCCAAAAAAATCGATAGGAAATTGAATTTTAGGTAGATAACTATCATGAATCAAACTTATAACGATCAAATATAAAATAGGAAAGAAATTATGGAAACTAAAATGAAAATCAAACTAGCTTAAACCTTAATTAGGATTTTCAAGGAATTCTAACCTTTCCATTAAAACTCACTTAAAGTTTATATTTTGAATTTAACAATAATTAGTGACGGAGGATTGAACTCAGGAGCTGTTGATTATCAACACACCCTTGTTTAAAAGAACGAACTCGAGACTGAAAAATCTAAAACTTGGGTAAAAAACCAAAATAAAGAAATAAAAGTAGAATAAATGCAACTAGAGGTTTAAGTGATTTGGCTAATGCCTACTTCCATATGTAACATGAGAAAGATAATTTATTTCTTACAATTAGAGAGAAAAATTATAATGAACGCTTATGAGTCAAGCACCCTTTATAAATAAGCCTAAAGTAGTATATTGTTAATGACTACTTGGTCAATTATCTAGTATCTACAATTCACACTCTCGATGGATGAGGAATAAACACCAAGGTAGGAAGAATCTCAACTCAGGTTACTTCATTACTTGTCAAAAACGAAACATTAGCCACATCCCATTTTTAACTTTACGTATATAATGGTACCTAACATCTATGTGTTTGGTAGGATTGTGATAGCTAGGGTTCTTAGATAGAGCGAGAGTTGATTGACACTTTAATCGAGCATGGAACAAAACATATTTTTTTATACTCAACCGTTTAAGCCATATCAATTTTCTTAATTGAATCATCTATAAATATGTATTCAGCTTGTGTTGATGAAAGACCAACCACGTTCTGTAGATAGGGAAACTATCCAAACTTATGACATTGCCAAGAAAGGTCATGAAGATTACCTTGATAATGACCGCTATCCAAATTTGGTGCATAATTCGAATCTACATATTCAACCAAACATAAATCGCCATTAATAGATTTGGTGTAGGCCAGTCCTCTATCCATTGTACCTTTCACGTACCGTAGAAGTTAGAACCCATTTTGAGGCCTCCCAATGGACCTTCCCAAGGTTGCTCATAAATTTAGTGATAACACTCATGGAATGACTAATGTCGTCTACACATGACACCATCTCTTATATCGAGGCTTCTAAGAATATTATCAGTTAGGTATAGATTATGCAACTTTATGCATTTCTATTATCTATACTTGAGTGAAAGAATCTGAGAGCTTATAAAGATCTTGCAAAGCTTTTTCAACCTGTAGTTGGATTGGTATGACTTTCATTTTTCTCTTTCATAGAAAGAAATCACCCTTTCCGTTTCAATTTTTATATTTCAAATTTAGCCGACATCGTAGATCAAGAATTTCAAGCGAATTCAAAAATTAATGTGGTTCAAGAAAACTCAATACAAAATCTAAAATCTTTTTGTCAATCACTTTGGTACCAATTTATTTGTGCAAGAACAAACTTAAGAGTGTCAGATCTAAAACGTTAGTTGAAACCAAAAGAAGAGATGAAGGAAAAAAGAAATGCAAGCAAAGATTTAAGTAGTTAGGCGAATGCCCGTTCACTCTGTAACTCAAGAGAAACTTTATTTTTTACAACTAGAAAGGAGAATACAATGAACTCTTATGAGTTAACCACCCTTTATAGAGTAGCATAATGATAGGATCCAAACAAACAAACGAACACTATATTGAAATATAGAAAAAGGAATATTATAACTCTCAAGAATTATGAGTTAATTGACTAAGTATGTATGCGTTCAGGAATTATTTTGCTAGGTTTTAGACCCAAAATAACAATGTAGTTCGCTATAAATGAACATATAGGCGAAGTAAGTAATCTTACAGTTTCTGAGTAAGATAAAGTTTTTCCATTAGATTTAGCAAAGTTATGAGCCTTTTAACGTTTGCTATTTTTGAAGATGTATTTCACTACAACGAAGGGAAAGAGGCAAACACGAATTAACAGATGGATGGAAAGCATCTTGGACGAGTGGCAGAATCCGAAGAGAAGTAAAAAGGCCGATCGTAACCACGAATACACGTCATCGAGCGAAAAAAATGGAACAAGGATAGATGTGGGGCAATTGCAAAGATTGCGGACGTAGTAACGGAGGCCTTTAAAAGCAAACCTATGTCGACTGAATTGGGAGTTGGAGATTGAGAGATCATAAGAGATTAAAAGTTCTTGTTATATTATTGTCTTGGTATTTTTGCACTTAGCTACGCTGGAGATTTGTCGGAGCTCAGCCATCTACACCGTTGCAACATTCAGTATTTCTTTACTTAGTTTATTTTGTTATTTTGTAGTTTTCTTTATTCAATTCAGTAGTTCATAGCTTATACTTGACTTCTGATTTATTCAATTTTCAATAAAAATTTATTACTCAATTTTGCTTGTTTTATTTGTTACCATGAGTAACTAGATTTATTGTCAGAAGTAGTTAAGGTTTCAGTTAGTTCGCTTGCGCGTAACAAGTAGGAAAAACTAAGTATGAATGCATGTGAGTTCTTTGCATAGTGTTTGTCGAAAAAATTATGTATATTCTTATTTCGCTTCGAGAGAAGGATAATAGGCGAAGTTGCATGTATACACTAGGTTTTGTTAAGTTAGCACTTGCGATTCAAATTCACTTAGAGATAAAGAATTACTAGTGTTTTGGCTCAATGATTAATGAAATCTGAGAAGTTCGAGAAAATTCAAGGTCGAGTTAATTATAACTTACTCTTTTCCAACTCTTTTATTCGCAGTGGCGAATTATTTGACCCTTAACTATCTTCTGATGCTTAACCAATTGTTGTTCTTATTTAGTTGTAATTCGCTTAATCAACTTTTTAAAAATTTCACATTTCTTTTCCTTATTTGACTCTTACATTGTAGCATAAACGAATAGATTTTAAATCCCTGAGGGGACAATCTTTACTTATTAAAACTTGCTATAACGAAACTGTGTACACTTGCACAAATAGTTAAGTAGCGAAAAGAAAATCTATTTTACATATTGAACACTTCACTGGCTCGAATGCATAGCAAAAGCCCATCATCACTTTTTGCACAACAAGTTTTGGCGCCTTTTCCGGGGATTTACTAATTTATTATTATTTTTTTTATTTGAGAGTAGTTTACATTTAGCTAATCTGCGATAATTCTCTTGCAGGTAAATCTGGTTGTGTATGCGCAAGTTAGTAATTGTTCTGTTAGATCTAGAACCTGAGGGAGCTATACATCACCGGATCTGAGAGAGAAGAATGGCTGCTATGAATCATGATAATATTTTGGCAGAGGATGTTGAAAAAGATTAGCAGCCTTTAAGACATAACAGACAAGTAGAGGAGCTATTCGCTAATCCTATCATGATAGTGAATGATAGGGATAGAGTTGTAAGAACTTATGCCGTACCTGATGTCAATTAAATGCAAAGAGGCATGATAAGGCATGAAATTTGTGCGAGAGCTTTTGAATTCAAGCCGATGATGAATACTATACGTCAACAGCAAGCTAAATCCACGGATTGCCTAACGAAGACCCGCATAAGCATTTGTGGGAATTCATGGGACTCATTCATTATACTAGATGTCACTCAAGACAGTCTGTGTTTGAGCTTGTTTTTGCACTCACTACAAGGCAACGCGAGGGAATGGTTGGATACAGTAGAAAGCTTGAAAGATATGACTTGGGAGGAGTTAGCGAAAAGATTCTTACTAAAATATTTTCCACCCAAGAAATCGAGGCAGGTCAGACATAAGATTCTACTATTTGAGCAAGAAGAAGGCGAATCCATGGTGGAAGCTTGGGATCGTTTTAAAGGTATTTTACAAAAAGTGCCTGCAGAACGGAATTCCCCATTGTTTACAACTTGAGCACTTTTATGGTGGCTTAATTGAAGTAGCTCGAATGGTACTTGACGCTTCAGCAAATGAAGCGTTGCTTTCGAAGACTTACAATCAAGCATTGGAGATCATTGAACGTGTAGCCCTGAATACCAGTCAGTTGAAGGATAACAAAAATAGAGGGGCTAAGATCAAATTAGAAGGTGAGAGTAACTCGTCGCTGACCCAACAGATGGCAGAAATGAAGGAACTGCTAAAGAGTATGCAAAAAAACAATCCAGCGAATGCCACAATTCAAAGCATGAGCACACCACAGATCGCGCAGGTGAATAATCAACAATACTTATCTATGGGCTTGCGTGAATTATGTGGAGAAAGTCACAGTTATGACAGTTGCCCATACAACACTAAAACGATAAATTACGCTCAGGCAAACTATCAGAACAATCCATACTCCAACACTTACAATGTAGGATGGAGGAATCATCCTAACTTGTCATGGAGTAATCAAGGAAACAATGGATCTTCAGGCAATTCGAATTTCCAACAAAATCAGAATGGCAATTCGCTTGGTTTTCAAGCTGCAAATGGTCAACAAGAATAAAATAATTCATTCCAGAACCCTTCTTATCAGAAGAATACTGCACCTCAACTTAACAATCAATAGTTTTCCAATAGTAATTCCTTTAGCTTTGTATTTTGACTCTAAACACGATTAAGAACATAGATTAATCATTCCGTCCCTATGGAAATGACTTTCATTACTTATTACTTGTTGTAATAACTCTGTATGTTTTCACATTGCTTAAGAATTATTTTCGTTTTGTGTCATCTAAATTTTCTTATAATTATTCCAACCATGGTTGCATGCAACAATTAACTACGCCCGTAAATAGAGGAGAATGTTTTTATTAAGGAGATAATAATTCAAATGTTGGGTCAAATGAAAATCCTAATAAAACATATTATCCAATATATAAAAGTTCAATACGAATAATATAAATCTAATTACATATTCTCTCTGACCCCAACTATCTGATAGTGAAGCGAAATCCTAACTAAGTAATCGTGGGGCAACATAGTTCAAAGCATCTAAACATAAATAAATAAATAAAAAATAGAGAAAATTTCCTTTTTGGTCTATAGATTTGGGACCGAGTTTCTATTTGGTCCCTATATTTTAAAATTGAATACTTTTATCTCTAACATTTCAATAATGCTCACTTTTAATTGAATTAAAAAAATCAAAGAATAAAAAGACACTAATTGGAAATATTTATATATGTCAGTTATCATTCTAAGTGATTCAAAATGAGAACATGCAGTATTGCTATTAATTTAAACAAGATGAAAGATGATAAATGCTTACCGGCATGACCACCAAAGTCAGCTAGAGAGATCCCGCCGCCTGATGGAGTCGGGTAGTTGATTCTGAGAGGAACCAAATGTAAATAACTCAAAATTAAAAGATTGTGAAGAAACATTCCATAGTCTAAGATTATTTATATTAAGTTTTCTTAGAGACATGTTTAATAAAGTTGATTGTAATATATTTTGATAAGAATAACAATCCAACTCGGATCTCTATATTGATAAAGGTCAATATCAATAAAGATGGTTGTCATCAAAATACTTAGATTTATTTCTAACAATCTAAATCTGAAGCATCACATGTATTTCTTTGTTGTTAATAGCTCATGTTCAAGAAATAGTAGCCATGTCTATTCTTTTCGTTAAAACTGTTGAAAAAATTTCAGAGTATTAAACATAGACTCACTTGCCCCTAGACATCTAAAAAATGGAATAGCAGAATGATAACATTACCATAGAGTAGACATGAGACTCACTTTATTATATCGTTCTTTCATGCCTCTTAATTTTAGGGACGATATTACCATTGTTTATCTTATAAGTAGGTTGCCTACTCTAGTTCTTCAAAATTTTTGATCAGGTGAAAGACTATTCAAAATTTAAAGTCTTCAAATGAAGTGTTTTTCATAACTTAAACCTTATCATTGCTATACAATGAATTTTAGATCGAGTCCTTGCACGTAGCTCTCAATAGAAGGGGTATAAGAGTCATATAATGATGTATGAGTTTTTGTGTCTTGAGATGTTTTATTTAATGAAACTTCATTCATATGTTGAATATCAACATCTAAGCCTTCAAAGCTTTGTCCAACTTTTCTATGTCTAATTCTATGCCTATCGTGTATAGTCACTCTTATTGTCCTACAAGCCAAATTTCACATTCTTCCTCTTACACCAACTCTGCAGAGTGTTCTTTTCAAAATGAAACTGGTATTTAATCGGTAACATAACCACTAACAATCATGCTCAAATTCCTCTTGCTATCTTCTAAGTAAATGATGTTCTTGCAATCTGTACTATGGTTGATAACGTTCCTTTTGTGAACACCATCCTATAAAAACTCGTGGAAATAAAAATTTGGGGTAAGTCCCATATTCAACTCAACAGTGAAAATATCTTTGGGGTTTTATGGAGTATAATTGGTCCTCAACGGTGGCCATTGAAAGTCAGTGGAGAAAGAATTTGACCGACCCTAAAAGAATTAGCAAGCTCGTTCGGTAAGAAATGATGATTGTAATGAAGATTGAAAGCTTCAAAGCCAAAAATTACTTGACCCTAGAGCCCACGAAAGGCACTGAAAATGGGGGGTTGTTCGGCGAGATGGCCAGCCGTAAGTGTCACTGGAGGGTGAGAAGAGTTGTTAGAATGATAGGTTGCAACCTTATTTTTCATAGGGGGATTGATAGTGCTAAATAATAGCACTATTTAAGCCTCTAAACCCTTGCAATGTACTCATAAAGTAAGCAAGCAACAGTATAGAAAGGTAGTTAACTTAACTACACCTAAGTATCTAGCATATTAACCAACATCGCGTGTATAATAGAAGTATGAGAATAATGCAATTTTTAGATGCAAAACGCACGCTTAAGTGCGAAAACTGTGGTTATTTCCAAAACTCACTAACGTGTTGAATTTCGCAGGCAATATGTCGTAAATGCGGATGCAGACGAGTAGGATCGAGTCAATGGAACAGAAAAGGAAAAGTTGGACGACAAATAACTTTACGAAATCACGGAAACAAGGATGGAAAGAATCAATGACGGAATATTCAGATGAAAGATTGGTAGAAGGATTGAACATGGTCAACAAGAAAACTCGGACTCTATAAATTATGGAAAATTGAAGGAGAAGGTGTGCTAGTTTGGAAAGGATACTACCATTGATGGGCGTACGAGACGTCGAGGTCTCTTGGGAGATCTCGACGGATTTTATTCATCAATAGGCCTGGAAGAGCTCAGTACCATGCAGTGATTGTTAGAAGAAGACTCCATTGGTAATAGTGTTAGCGATTCTATCAACTTTATAGATAGCTAGTTTATCATGTAATAGTTATCGTTTGCATTTCGCATTTTGTATTCTGTTACTTATATTTTGTTGGAGTAGTAGTTTGTAATGCTTTCTTAAAGTAATTTTATGACTTTTTTGTTTCAGAATTGATATCTTGTTAAACGACTAATGAGTAGATTTAGTTTTAAGAAGCAACCTTAGGATAGCATGTAGCTTATTGTTTTATTTAAATGTCAAGTTAAAAGGGAAATCGGTAAGAACGTCGATTGTAATTATTTATCGCGAATCAATTTAACTGTCCATTCGCGAGTGCTTAGTATTTGCCTTAGAAAAGGGAATGATGAGAGCTTAACCTCACCGTAATCGCTAGGCAATACTTAGTCTTAAGTATTTTAGAAAGGTGTTAGGAATAACAATTTCACTAGTTTCATACGCAAGCTTGTGCTCGAAAGCAAAACTACGGGCAATATACCGGTAGGTTGCAGCAAGTATTTCGGAAGGGGGCTTGAAGTTAAAGTTTTGCATGTGCTAATTTTCTCATGGAAACTTAACTTGCTTTAAATTGAATGGTAATGCAAATTCTCTTATTAGTTAGATATTTAGATTACAACATTTCAAGTTAACTTAAGTTACTGATTGAATTATGAATGCCATTGAAGGATTTTATAATGTTGTTTATTAATTAAGCGTGCGTTGGCTAGCTACCCACGCATGCCTGCCTCTAGCTTACTCAAAAAAGGAACCTGGCGGAAGATCCAGCAGGTTACGTTTATTCTGGTACAAAGTCCTTTGTACCATTAAATGGGATTAAGGTTAATCCCGCTGGTGTGTACGAGGCCCTGAGCTTATTTGTGTAGAATTACAGTAGAAGCTGGGTTCCGCACCACCGAATGCGGAAGCATTTGTTTGTAAGGGAAGTGCGATCTCTATCTCACCAAGCAACGTATACATATTTTTTCATTAACTTAGTTGATTTGTAAGCATCAGCATCTGCATTAGCATTAACGTAGCATACATTTATTTAGTTATTTCAACCAAAACCACACTTTCAATCTATTCTCGTCTTTTACATTTGCTTTTAACTTACATCGATGTGCTACAAACTCTCTAAGGGATCGATAAATTATATACTTATTACTTACTGCACTTGGACCGCATATACTTGCACTTAAGCGATTCTGAGATTTTCTTAACAGTTTAACTCTAAATTCATTACTATGATTATATTAGCACTCGAAACGCTCCAGTCAAGTTTTTGGTGCCATTTTTGGGGAATTTGGCAAGCAAATCAGTGAAAGTTAAGGGTAGTTTTAAATGCAGAAGACTAACTTGTTTGGCTTGAACGGAGGAACAAGGTACCGCGCAATGGCAATAGAGGCAACCACATTGACCACTAGAATAGGTGATGACTTAGCAACCATGTGTGAGTAGTATCTTCAGTACTACGAGACAGAAGAACAACAAGACTTCCTTATCCACTATGCCTAGAAGAAAAGCACCAGGTAAAAAGTATCATGCTATCACCTCTTAGTACTAGAAATGTGTAGTTAAAGATATGGAGAGTGAAAAACGAATTCCTGAAATGTGGAGTTTAGTGATGAAAATCACTGCCTTGCCAAGCAAGGAGCGCATTAATTGGAAAATTTCTGATAAAAATGCAAATTGAATTATCCGATATACACCTCTTACTTAGAAGACTTTATGTTTAATTTCTTTTTAGGATTAGTATAGGAATAGTAATTTTCTTTGTTTAAAAAAACAAAAACCCTTCGATTACAATCGTATGTGGATACTGAAGGCGCAGAAGTCTTCGATTACAATCGTATGTGGATACTGAAGGCGCAGAAGCCTAAGAGTTGGCAAGCAATGGTAATAATCTACCCGTTGGAGCTGCCACATTTGATGAGGGCAATAATGTAATTTCACTAGTCCATTGAAAGTTTTAGCACAACTATAAAATATCACAATCTGTCGATTCTGTACGTTTTCAATTTTCTTTGAATTTCTTTGTGAAACCCTAACATTCGTGCAAGCAATTTCTTTTGCAATTGAATTTTCTGTGCGTTAGTAATTGCAGGAACTAATTCAATGGCAGCAATTAACAATCTCATCGAAGTTCAAGCAGCTGAAATCACCTTGGGATAAGGAGTGCTTGAGCAACTTATTGAGCAAGGAACCTCGAAAGTTCAAATGATTGTTGATGGTTTACGATTCTGTTGCTAATATATTGTTCAGTAATTAATTCAAAGTCAACTTATGCTAAGTGTAATTCGGAATCACTTACGGACAAGTATAACCAGTCAGGAATTGTAGCAAGTAATAAGTATGTAAATTTATCGATCCCACAGAGAATTTGAAGTGCAATGATGTAGATTAAGGATAAAAAATGTAAATAACAAGAATGGGTTTTAAAAGGGTTGATGTTGATTAAGTATCAAATAAATAAAGTGCTAATGCTGATGATCATGCTGACGCTAATGCAAAACTAAAGCTGCTTAATTTTAATTAGAAATTACGAATAGCATAGATGTGTTGCTTGGTGTTATGGAATCGTGCTACCCATCCGCATAAATGCTTCCGCATTCATAGATGCGGAACCCAGCTTCCGCTGCAGTTCCACATAAATAGGCTTAGGGCTTTGCACGCGCTAGCGGGATTAAACTTTAACTCCCCTTGAATGGTACGAAGAATCTTTGCGCCATACTAAACATAACCTGCTGGGTCTTCGGCCAGATTCCTCTTTCGAGTAAGCTGGAGGCACTCATACGTGGATAGCGAGTCGACGCATACTTAATTTAATTACAATATTGTAAAATCGATCACCCACAATTATGTTCAGCCTAATTCCAAATTAAATACGCTTCTTAAGTTTATCTGAATGACTAATGTAGGAAGGATCGTAGTAAAGATTAATTTAAAGCAAGCTAAGTTGTCATGAGAAAATTAGTACATACTGGACTAAACGTCAAGTCCCCTTCCGGAGTACTTGACTGCAACCTGCTGGTACAAAGCCAGTAGGTTTGTTTTAAACCCAAGCCGTACGTATGCAACTGAGATGGTTATTTCTAACTCCCTTCTAAAAAGTACTTAAACCTAAGCATTACCTAGTGATTACGGTGAGGTTAAGCCCTTAGCATCTTCTTTCCCAAGATCAATGCTATGCACTCTCGAGTGGATGGTCAATCGACTCGAGATAGTTCAATCAACCGCCGTTCTTACTCTTTTTCCCCTTTAACTTGATCTTTAATTTAATAGCCATACTACTTAGCTTCCCCACGTTCTTAAACCTTAATCACGCATAAAATGTTACAGGAGATCAATTGTGAAACAAAGAACCTGTAGATTAATTTTCAAGAAAGAAAACAACTATGATTAAAGCAATAAAACAGAGTATGAGATGCACAAATGAAATGACAAACTACTACAATATCTATCTATGGAGTAACAGAGTCCATGGCCATTGTTGCCAATGGTGTCTTCGTCTATGACACCGCATTAGTACTCAATTTTTCAAGGTCTACAGATGAACAGAGGCCATCGGGATTTCGAAGGAGACCCCGGCATCTCGAACACTCATCAATGGCAGCTTTCTCTCTAAATTGGCACACTTTCTTTTCGATGCAACTTCTATTTATAACGTCTCAGGTTTCTTGTCACCATGCCCAACCTTCATGCCGTCCTTCTAGAGTATTCTTCTTATCGATTATTTCTGTCTTGGTTCCCTTGATTTCGTGATTTAATTGCCAATTATCTCCTTTCTTTTCTGTTCTGATGACTCATCTGTTCCGTCCTTGCAACGATCTCTTGCGAATATAAGACATGTTAGCAGATTTATGTTTTATTAGCTAGTTTCTGCATTTATACGCGTATTTTGCATCTTAAAGATCTTATTTAGCACAGATTTGGTCATGCGATGCTGTCCAATTAATACTAATGTTTGCGCTGAATTTCCTTCTTATGTTATCTGCATACTTGCCCTTTTTCGTAGAATGTACAGTTTTAGAGGCTTAAATAGTGCTATTATTTAGTGCTATCAACTGCGGAGCCGTCTATGACAGAAATCATAAATTTTGGGCAAGAAAATGGTACGACTATCAGTAAATTACCTGAAGGATATACTGTGGCTGTTGATGGTTCCTTGGTAGGGGACCAAGACATGCAACCGCAAGGCAATGATGAAGCCGTAAGGGTGAAGGTAATGGCCATTACAGGTAAACCTAGAAACAAGGTCGCTAGAAATAAAGACACTGAGGCGATGAAGGTTGTCGAGCTGGCCAAGAAGTTGGAAGAAAAGGAAGAGAACAACACTACTGAGCTATAGAAGAGTAAGCAGTTAGTTAGACCTGTCACAAAATTGTCCGAAAAAGACAAGAGCAAAGGTATCGTTGAACCCTTAGGTGAAGGCAATCACCCACCAACAGCCTAAGTAAGGCGAATGAGTAATACAAACAACCCAATGGAAGTAGCAAAGAGAGAATTTTGGCAAGAGCAAGGCTTTGCCAATACAATGTTGAATGTAGATATTCAAGAAACCATCACGATGAGAGGTTGAGATGAGTTCTACAGACCAAGCATCTATGCTAATCCTGAATGGGTACAAGATTTCTACACCAATGGATTAGGAGACACAAGCTATGACACAACGGTTGCGGGCAAGCGCATTCATTGGAGTGTAGAGGCATGGAACGAGCTATTTGGATTTTAAGGATATGAGGAGGCACAGTTCGACAAGTTGATCAGAGAACCCACAGTAGAAGAATTAGAAGCATGCTTACGCATGGTAGCCATGCCAGACACGCAATGGGTGAAGAATAAACCAATCTCGCGTTACCACCTCAATCTAAAAGGGCATCACTAGAACAACTTCATCAAAGCCAGTCTAATGCCAACAACACATGAAACCACACTGTCACAGACGCGTATGTTGTTAATATATGCTATTTGTGCAGGGATGATAATTGATATTGGACGCATCATTAAGGATAAGGTCAGGAAATAAATGTGGAACACCCTCAAGAAACTTTTTTTCCCACACTCCATAACTACACTCTGTCTACATCAAGGACTATGGTGCGAACCAATGGACCAAATATTAAAGGTCAAAAGAGTCTTTTAGATGGCGATAAACAAACCCGTGGTTAAAGAGCCAACTGTCAAGGATCAGGCAATGCAGATTAGAGCAACTATATATATGAAGGACCTGATCGCCTTGATGCCAACAATCAGATTACCATCAAGAAAGAAGCATTCGGTTCGACACACACAACGAATAATCTCGCCCGTAACTGCCACAGAACTATCAGCCCCAGAAATAACCAATCCTCTACCAAGCTTGAACACTACAAAAGAGCTAGAAAATGAAGTTTCTCCTCCACCAAAGAAAAATAGGAGAGTGGATGGAAAGGCTAAAGCAAGCGGAAGGTAGAATGCTGGCCAAGATCAGATTGAGTCGAATAAACTTGCTGCACCGACTGTGGTCATACAGCAACCACCTTAAGTCATTTCAGAACAACCCCCATTAATCAATCCAGCAAGCACAAGTGTACCACCACCACCAGAAGAGAGTCGGCCAACTCTACCGCCAGCTAATAATACGGCCAAGCCTACACAGAGCATGCTCGAAATAACTCGGCATGATGTTGTACGAAGACTAAGAAGTCTTGTTAATGCGACTCAACGTAGGAACGAGGAATTCCAAAGCCAAGTGCTGCAATTCATGCGACAGGCGCTCATCACCTGGATGTATATGCAGAGGAGGGATAGGGACATTCAAATAGAGCTCCAAAGAAGGAACGCGCAGTTTTGGCTCCTGCCATTTCCAACAGAAGTACTTCAAGAATGGATACCACCTTCCAAATCAGAAGAACGAAATCCACTTGATGAAGGCGCTGATTCGACAAATTAAAGGAAGTATCTGCCTACAATATTGGTAACACGCATTAATTTATGATTTTAATCGCATGACTTCTTTTATGCTTCTGATTAGTAAACATGCTTAATTCCATTTATTCGCATATTTTCCTACTTAGAAGCTGCGCAATCCATTAGTCACTTTTTTGAAACTACACAGGAACTTAGGTAGATTAGCTGTATCAGATAAGCGAGTTACTAGGAAAGTGAAGTATTAGTAAATAAGTAGGGAGAGAGTGCGAATATTCTGAGAGTTAAAACTGAAAATCCAAAGCAAGGAAGTCAAATTTGAGATTTATTTAAGTT
The DNA here is from genome assembly GCA_037833695.1 of Sechiopsis laciniata. NCBI lineage: Eukaryota > Viridiplantae > Streptophyta > Magnoliopsida > Cucurbitales > Cucurbitaceae > Sechiopsis > Sechiopsis laciniata. The sequence continues at coordinate 3,086,898 of JBBMKA010000018.1, forward strand.
TGGGGGATCCTGTTCATCTGTAGGCCTAGAAGAGCTCAGTATCATGCGGTGTTTGTTAGAAGAAGACTCTATTGGCAATAGTGTTGGCTATTTTATCAACTCCATTGAGAGCTAGTTTATCATGTAGTAGTTATCCTTTGCATTTTGCTTTTTGTATTATGTTACTTATATTTTGTAAGAGTAGTTTGTATCACTTTCTTAAAGTAATTCTATGACTTATTTGTTTCAGAATTGATCTCCTGTTAAACGACTAATGAATAGATTTAGTGTTAAGAAGCAACCTTAGGAGAGCATGTAGCTTATTGTTTTATTTAAATGTCAAGTTAAGGGTGACATCAGTAAGAATGACGGTTGTAATTATTTATCGGGAGTTGATAGACTGTAGTATTTGCCATGAAAAAAAGGGAATGATGAGGGTTTAACCTCACCGTAATTGCTAGGTAATACTTATTCTTAAGTATTTTGGAAAGGTGTTAGGAAAAACGATTTCACTAGTGCATACGCAAGCTTGTGCTCAAAGGCAAAACTACGGGCAATGTACCGGCAGGTTGTAGCAAGTATTCCAGAAGAGGGCTTGAAGTTAAAGTTTAGTATGTGCTAATTTTCTCATGACAACTTAACTTTATTTAAATTGAATGGTAATGCGAATTCTCTTATTAGTTAGATTACAACATTTCAAGTTAACTTAAGTTATTGATTGAATTATAAATGCCGGTGAAGGATTTTATAATGTTGTTTATTAATTAAGCGTGAGTTGGCTAGCTACCCACGCATGCCTGCCTCTAGCTTACTCAGAAGAGAAACCTGGCGAAAGACCCAGGAGGTTACATTTAGCCTGGTACAAAGTCTTTTGTTCCATTAAATGAGATTAAGGTTAATCCCGCTAATGCGTACGAGGCCCTAAGCTTATTTGTGTAGAATTGCAGCAGAAGCTGGGTTCCGCACCACCGAATGCAGAAGCATTCGTTTGTAAGGAAAGTGTGATCTCTGTCTCACCAAGCAACGTATGCATATTCGTTCATTTAGTTAGTTGATTTATAAGCATCAGCATCTGCATTGGCATTAACTTAGCATACATTTATTTAGTTATATCAACCAAAACCACACTTTCAATCTATTTTCGTCTTTTACATTTGACCTTTAACTTACATCGATGTGCTACAAATTCTCTGTGGGATCGATAAATTATATACTTATTACTTGCTGCTCTTCGACCGCGTATACTTGTGCGTAAGCGATTCTGAGGTTTTCTTTACAATTTAACTATGAATTAATTACTACGATTATATTAACACTCGAAATGCACCAGTCAGAAATGAATTATTCCATGGGAAAGGCCAACCAGAGAGAAGGATGTGAGGAAAAATAGAGCAAATAGAGGAGCTTGAAGAAATAGGGTCATGGCCGAAATGAAAATAATTTTTAAAGGCTAGAAAAACGGTGAATCTGATGTCTGAAGCATGGATCTAACAAAGATAGCCTAATCATTGCCTGGCTTTTAAGTTTGATGTCAAACTTGATTCTATCTTAAACGATCGAGTGCGAAATGGTTAATCAGATATGGAAAATATTGAATGAAAGATTTGTGTCTCAAAATTTTGTGAGAGTGTTTGAACGCAAACCAGGTTAAAGATGACCTTAAATCTGAAGCTCGAAGAATATTTCTCGAAAATAAAAAACTTAGTCGATTCTCTTGCAGCGACTAGTCAGAAGATTTCACATGAAGATCATGTTATGCATATTCTAGGAGGACTTGGCTTTGAACTTGATTCAATCAAGTCTATAATCATAGAGAATGATGAGATTCCTCAACTACAGAAGGTGTATTCTTTATTTCTTACTCAAGAAAATCACATAACTAGAAACTTATCGATCAACAACGATGAATCTATATCATCTGTAAACTTGACTACTCATTTTTCAAATTCGAATATGAATTCGACTGGTGTTGGAAAGAAGAAGAATAATCAATGAGGAAAAGAGAAAAAGCCTTAGAATAACAATAACATGCCCCAATGCCAGGTTTGTTCGAAGATCGGGCATACAACAATCAAATGTTACTTTTTCTTTGAAAGAAGATTTCTAGGACCGAAAAACTATCAGTCTGGAGCTCGAGCAATTAACAATATGAAGGTTCGATGAATGCTAGCTTTTTTAATGTGAATATGACACACACTACCAATGCCTTCTTAGTCAATGATTTTAACAGAGACAATGAGTGGTATCCTGACTCTGAAGCATCCAATTATGTAACGTATGATCTGAAAAATTTCAATATAGCTTCAGAATATCAAGGATGGAGCAGAGTACACATCAGGAATGGATCTGGTTTGTAAGTTTTGAATATTGGTAATTCTGTTGTTTATTCATCTAATTCTACAAATAATCATATGTTTAAACTATCTAATCTTCTTCATGTCCTCAAATAACCAAGAATCGGATAAGTGTGAGTCAGTTTGTAAGAGACAATAGAGTATTTTTTTAGTTTTCATCCTTCTTTTTACTTTGTGAAGGATCTAATAGCTTGTCAAACACTTCTTTGGGGCAAGGTAACTGATGGATTGTATCAATTTGATCTTCAAAAGAAATCATCCCAACAATCCAAAGGTCCTCAATCTTAAAAATGTCTACCTCATCTACTCAAGCTCATAGTTTAGTTCTATCTGCTGCTTTGAAATCTTTGAATTATGTATCTTTTGTTTCTTTTCTGTTTGATACATGGCATAAAAGGTTTAGACATCCAGCTTCTAAAACTAGATTAGTTATTCTCAAACTCTATAATGTATCATGTTCAAAAATAAATAAAAACAGTCTGTGTCATGCTTGTGCAATTAAGAAAACTCACTCTTTTCCCTACTCTTTTTCATGTACTAAATATAATCCTCATCTTGAACTTGTTGTAGCTGATATATGGGGCCCCTCATTTAAAACATCTAGAAACAATTTTCTTTATTTATCTTAGCTTTGTGGATGTGTTTTCATGATAAATATGAGTGTATTTCTTAAATTCCAAAAGCGAAGCTTTTCAACCGTTCTTGTCATAGAAAGGTCATGCTTATGTCCTAGTACAACCATTCATAGTGTAAACACTGATCTTAATGAGCCAGTCACATCTTCAAACCATTTATATTTAGGAAGTCGAGAGAACTCACTTTAACCACAAATAAATCTTGATGGCTCTTTTTTAGAGTTTCACATCAACACTAGAACACATCATACCCCTATAAAACACAGACTCATCTGTTATATCATATCCTTCCATAAAATAAACAGGAACCAATATTCAATTCTCAGCCTTAAACATTATGAAGGTGCGCCCTACAGTTGTAAATGAACACTCAATGATCACTAGAGGAAAAAAATGGGGTGTTCGAGCTAAAAGTGTTGCTCATAGAATTTTTATATTCCAAAACTCATACAGTTAAACAAGCCTTAAAATGTTTTCACTAGGTCTAAGAAATGAAGGATGAGTATGAAGCATTGATGAAAAATGATACATGGATATACATAGATCCGCTAGTTAATAAGAAGGTAGTTGGTTGTAAGTGGGTTTTTAAAATCAAAAGGCATTCTGATGGTTTTATGGTTAGATACGAAGCTCAACAGGTTACACAAGGATTCACTTAAGAGGCTGATCTTGATTATACTGAGACATTCAGTCTAGTGGTGAAACCAATGACTATTAGAGTTCTTCTCACAGTTTCTCTAGCTCATGGATGGAAGTTAAGGAAAGTTGACATCAATAATGTTTTTCTTCATGGCATCTTGAAAGAAAAAGTTTACATGGCTCTTCCTCCAAGTATGCCAGCTGAGAAAAACAAGGTGGTTTACTAAAGAAAGCTCTATACGAATTGAAACAAGCTCCCCAGAGCTTAGTTTGAATGACTAACCATGTTTTACACACTGTGGGATTTGTCAACTCTAGAGTTGATTCCTCACTTCTTGTATAACTTAAAGGGGGATGATTCAATACTTTATCTTGATATACATAGATGATACAGTTCTGACAGGTAACTCAACTGCTTTTAATGACTGGGTTGTAAAAATACTAAATCATAAATTTGCTCTCAAGGACCTTGGTCCTCTCAGCTACTTTCTTGGCGTGGAAGTATCCTATTCTCTAGGAGTTGTGTTATTTATTTCACAAGAAAAATACATCTCTAATTTGCTTTACAAGACCAATATGCTAGAAGCTCGAGGTCTATCTACTCCGATGATAAACAATGCAATGCTGTCGGGTTTCAAAGGTGACAAATGTTCAGATGTGAAGTTATACAGCAGCACAGTGGAAGCTTTGTAATATGTAACCATTAGCCAGACTTGAGATTGCATAAAGTGGGAATAAGGTATGTCAATTTATGCATGCCCTTATTCATCTGCATTAGATTGCAGTTAAACGAATTCTTAGGTATCTTGCTGAGACTCTAAAACATGGGTTGGTGTTTACAAAGTCAGCAACTTTGAATATGGAAGGGTTTGTTCATGCAGATTGAGCATCCGACCCTAATGACAGGAAGTCTACATCGGGCAATTGTGTGTATTTTGGAGGAAACCTAATTTAATGAGCTGCAAAAAAGCAAACCATAATGTCAAGATCGAGTACATAAGCTTAGCTCATGTGTGAGCTGAATTGCTCTGGTTAAAGTAATTGTTCAATGATTTGCACATTGCTCTTTCTAATTAACCAACTGTATGATGTGATAATCTAAGTGTTGTACATCTCAATGCCAATCACGTACTACATTCAATGACTAAACATATCGAAACAAATATCTATTTTGTATGAGATCTTGTCCTCAAGTAAAAGTTGTCTATTCGACACTTATCGGCCTCAACTCAAGTTGCAGATGTATTTACAAAACCTATAACACCCCTAAAGTTGTTATCATTAACTATTGGTTTTTTTTTTCATTAATTATTTGTTTCGCTAAGTAGATTAATCATTAAATTAAGCAAGAAGTTTGAAAAGAGTATTTAAACACTTAAGGGATATATATACATATATAAATATAAATATATATATATATATATTTATTTATATGTTGTTTGAGATTTAGGTGTAAATGAATAAAGGTTTCCAAATTATGGATATGCAAACAAGGATTTAAAATTTAAAATACTTTTATTAGTTTCGGTAAATATTAAATATGCTTTATGCTTAGGGTTTTATGCATTTCAAAAATGGAAATGATTTTTCCTTTATAAAAGCTTCTTATTCTTGTCTTTTTCCCATATTCGAAGTCCAGCCACCAGCCACCAGCTTTCCTTTTTCCTCTCTCCCTTCACCACATGTCAGCCATCTAAGGAAGGAGATTGAGCAATCTGAGCCATCCATCTTAAGCGCATCTTGGCCGTTCATCCTCAAGTCAAGCAACAGTCGTTGGATCTCTAGCCTAACCTTTCCATCGTCGACACATGTCACCTTCTAGTTGGGCGAGTGTACGTCATGCGGATCGACCTGCAGCCTTCTCCCTCACGTTCTCTCTCGGCTTCACGTCGCTAGTCGAGCCTCGTCGGAGGTCTCTTCTCCGTCGTCATCTCTTTTTTTCGTGCAGCCACCTTTCCGGTGAGCTTCCGTTTCGACCAAGCTTTTTCGGCCAGCCATCTTCCGTCAGCTCGTCGTCTCGGTTAAGTGCCGTTGCCGTCGTGTGGCTGTTACGGCAAAGTTCGTAGGGAGTTGAGTAAGTTTTTCTCTCCGTTTTCCTTGGGTTCCTTTGTTCTTTCGTTGGGTAAGAAGTTTTCTCTCTCTAAAAGATTTAGTTTCAGCCTTTAATGGGGTTTTCCGGTGAAAAGCTCAAAACCCATCTTAGATCTACTTTCTTTCTTTGTAGTTTTTGGGAGCTATAGCAGTCTATTCGTAAATCAGAGACCTGTTTCGTGACTGGGAGAGCTAGACGAAGAAAAAGAAGTAAAGTTTGTTGTGTTTGGTGGCGACGCACCACAGCCGGTCGGCCACGCGCTGCCGCCGCACTCCGATGATGCGTTGCCAGCTCAGTTTTTCGACCTCGTTCTCGTGGTGAGCTCTGTTTTGGCTAGTTCAGTTTTGTTTGCTCGTTTTGTTGACCTTTACTCGTGTTTCTATGTTTAGGAGCTCTCAGGTTTCATCGTTTTGAATTGTCATTTGGCTCGTGGTGTTTCGATCAAGTCATCGAGAAGGTAAGGAGTTTCATTATGAATCGGGTTTGTGGCTTAAAGCATGTGAATAGTGGCATGTTATGATTTTACGAGAATTGAATGTTGGATGATTTATGACATGTATGTGTTGTTGTTGTGATTCACTGTTTTAACTGATGATTACTCATGGTAGCATGGCATCGTGTATAGCTCGTAACTGTTAAGTCCTTGTTTGTTGTGTTCTTATGATCATATCATCATTTCTCGATTTATATCTTTTGCTCGTATAGATGATGAACTGCTTTATGTTGTCGGTTCCATCTATGTTTGACTGTATACGTGCTTCCATGATTATATGCTCGGTTTCTCTAATTTGTTACCTAAGGGTTTGTTCGTATATGTTATGTTCGACGTTAAATTAACTAGGTCCGGTCATCTTGTTGACCACCTAGAGGAGCAGTTAGCTTACTACTTTTAGGACTCGTGTTTGCGTGATCAATATTGTGTTGTTGATGTGACTTGCTAGTGCTTCTTAGGAACCGATGGAGGATATGGATCATCTATGCTTCGAGACACGTGGTTGGGCTACACTAATCTACGGGTTGACTCTTACATCCGACCAAGGGGTCAGATTTCATCCACGTGTCACCTTGTGTATGGAACAACGAGTTCCTTTGTTGTTGAACACACACTGTGGTTGCACCAAACCTCGAGTGGGCCAGTTGCACTCGCCTAGGCTAGGCTAGATCTCATGTGACTCTAGTGCTAGTTATATCTCTCTGTTTGTACTCGTAGAACCTCATATCCTGTGTGCATGGTCCTACCAGTTTACCCGCCTAGTACGTTGGAACGGGAGCCGGTCATACCTTGCTTGACCCCGAGACTACTGGAAGAGGCTACTGGGAAAAATGAAGGCGTGGATGAATGCCTGTCCGTGAGCATGCATGCATTTTTGTAGGGATGTTGTCTGCAGGCAGGTCAATCCTCCTACATGCTAGGGTTAGCAGATGGCGCCCCGAGCCCGAGATTTAGAGACCCTATAGTTTCCCTCACTCGTGGCTCTCCCTAACAGAGTCAGGTGATTTTATTGGCATTGTGTATGTCCTTGCTGACACGACTCGTGTGTCGTTGTCTTAATCTGAAGTTTAGGGATCCTGTGTGGTTCCATCACTTGTGGTCCTCCCCGACAGGGTCGGGTGACTTTACTGGTATAAGTGTATGCCTTACGATTACGCAATCAGAGTTGGGCAGCGGGAGCCTAGCAGGTCCCTGATGTAGGTCAGGCTACCCCCGAGACATTCGTGTATATCTCCGTGAGCACAGCGTGGCGGGTCCCTGATAGGTCAGGCTACCTCGAAGCATTCGTATATGTCTCCGCTGTTGCAGTTGGTAGGTCCCTGACAAGGTCAGGCTACCCCGAAACAATTTTGTTTGTCTCTTCGGACACGGTATGGGACGTGTTTTGACTCGAGGCTTAGGAAACTTGTGACTTCTCCTCACTCGTGGTCCTACCCTGATAGTGGTCAGATGATTGCTTGGCATTTAGCTATTTTCTTGCTCACGGCTTGCATGCTATCGTTTGACATTGTTTGCTCGTGACCGGCTCGGGGGCCGGGCACGCATGTGTGAGGCACTTAGCTTCAGTTGCCGTACTTTTTAACTTGTTTCTTTTTGCATGCTTAACCCCATGGTGGGGCTCCTTACTGGGTATATTTCGATATACTCACGCCTTACATTTTCAAGTACTGACCCATTTCGAAGTGGCTAGGCTGGGAGCTGCATCGATCATGGACACAGTGTCGACATTTTCTCTTCCGCATTGTTTTACTTGTGTCAAACCTTATGTTTTACGTTTTAAACTTTATTGGATTGTATTTGTTTTGAACTATCGGGATCCCGAATCATGATTTGTATGTTTTTCAAACTATCAGTACTGTTTTCATGTTTTACGAGGTTTTGTTGTGAAATGCTTGTGGTTATTAAATTAATTTTTGAGAATTTTAATATGCATGCACCCGTAACACCCCATTCAAGTATTCTAGGAAGTTGGGTCGTTACAAAACCTTTCTCTGTTGCATAGTTTCTACCTCTAGCATTCAAGCTCACTGTCTCCTATTTGGATTCTATTGACTTGCGAGCTATTAAGAGAGCTCATTAGAGCTCTCAATTTCAAAGTTAACAAAGGGCTACATGAATAAGGGGAAAGGAGAGGAAAAGGAAGGGGAACAACTTCTCATTCCATCCTCTCATTCCATCCTCTCATTCCAACCTCTTATTCAAACCTCCCATCCAACCTCTCATTCCAACCCTTCATCCAACCTCTAATTCAAACCTCTCATTCAAACGCTTAATTTCAACCTTTCTTTTAAATAAAATTTTTAAATAAATATGTATGATATATTATTATAGTTTTTTTATAGAATAAATATATAAAACTAACTTGTTAACCTTAAAAAAAACATTTATATTTCTCAAAAAAGAAAAAAAACATTCATGAATCATTAATATTTTGTAGATTTAATTTTTCCAAAAAAATAAATTTATCATTTATATTATATAAAATAATATAAGTTTACGACTTTAATTTTTTTTAATTTAAATCAATAAACTAAAATATTTTATAAAACATATTTAAAAAAAAACAACTCAACTACATAATGAGTATATCTCAATTTGCATATTAAATATATTTAGAAAGTAATTTGAATTCTTAACTCCCTACTATCTATATATAATAAAAAAGAAAATAAACATATATAAAGAAAAAAGAAAATAAATAAAATATACAAAGAGCAAATAAAATAAAATAAAGTAAGAAAGAAAGAAAAAAAGTAAGAAAAAAAAATTGTAAAAATAATGTAGATAATAAAATAACTGTATATAAAAAATGAAAAATGATGAAAAAGTAGGATGAAAAAGTAAGGTAAACAAATGTATTAAAAATTAAAAAAATGAACCAAAATATATTGAAATTCAAAAGAAAACCAGGTAAAATATATAAAAAATAAATCTTTATATATATA
>JBBMKA010000018.1:3096134-3124396 GCA_037833695.1 Sechiopsis laciniata
ACCATTCTTCATGATTTTGTAACCATCCACAAGTAAATGAAGATCCCTTCTAAGTAGCTTGAAGGTAAAATGTTAGGTCACATTCTAATCCATATCAAAACATCCTAATTAGAGGACTAAATAATTCTCTAATTGAGAGTTATCCATACAACTTATTAAATTTTCCATAAAAAATACATTAATTGGTGGGATTTTCAAAATCAAAGAAATGGAGGTGAATAGACTAATGATAGTACGATTTCATTAAAAATTTCAATTAGAAAAAGGAAGATGAATGGACACAACCTTCCATATATTTATTATTTTTTTTATATAAAACATAACAAAAGCCCTAATTTCTTTTCTCCCACGGCGCTGTACTTCTTTTTTTTTAGTTCTTCAACTTAATTTCTTCTTCTTCTTTCATCTTTGATGTTATTTTTCTGGTTTTTCTTCTCTTCTACACCTCCTCCGACACAGAAGCATATAAAAAATGGTTTTATTTTTCTTGAAGTAACTTTCCGATTCGTTCATTAATCGTTCATCTTTTATCCTTGAAACGTACGATTCGGATGATTAACAATTCAAAAACATGTTTTGAATCGTTTTCATCCCGATTCGTTCTGAATCGTGCGTTTCAAAACGTAAAACGGACGTTTTTGACAATCAAGCTTTCTATAACTTCTCCCAACCTCCATTAATGGCTTTCCATTCTTGCTGCATTTCTAAACTCTAATAATTTACGATGGAACAAATTTTTCGTTTTGAAAGTGTAAGATATTGGATTATTTGTATTCCAAGGATTTGCAATTACCATTGGAAGGGAAACCCGATAACATGGAAGAAGGTGAATGGAAAAGGTTGGACAGAAAAGTGTTGGGCATTCGCTTGACTTTGACAAAAAAATGTGAAAAGCAATGTTGCGAAGGCAATGACCACAATAAGAACTAATGGCAGCTTTGTCCTATATGTATGAAAATTCTCGATATATAACAAGGTGTATCTCGCAACTCGGTTTTTTAATTTAAAAATGGTTGAAGGTACATCTGTCACTAACCATATTAATGAGTTTGATTTATTTATAAATAATTAGTAGTTGTTGTTGACTTAGATTTCTTTCATGAAGTGAATGTTATTTTGTTGTTGAGATCTTTACCGAACCGTGAATGTTAGTGAGAACGAATCAGATTATGCCACTATAGAGTAGTAAATCAATTAATGGAAACCGGCAAGATTAGTCAAATTTAGAAAGTATGGTCACTTTAAAAAATTTTAGCAATCAGAATTATCCGTATTAATAGTAATACTATATTAATAATACATAATATTATATTAATAAACACATAATACTGTATTAATGAGTATTTATAATACAGTATTAAAACGTATTAATGATTATGGATGCAAATATTTTAAAATTTGCCTAAATTTATAATTATTTTGTGAGAAAAGTATATTCAGTACAATTTTCCATCAATTAAAGGTTATATATCATCTAAATGTTAGTTGCCAAGACCTAGCTTAATTTATTAAGCCAACCATTAATGTAACTATTATGGGTTGGATTAATAATTGAAGAGGATTTTAAGATTTAAGAGATTATATATGAGTTCAATTCATAATTAATACTTTAAAAATTACTTCCTACAAATTTTCTTGGCATCCAAATACTTACGCAAGAATTGAGAAGGCCTCTTGCATCAGTAGTTGTTAAGAATAAAATCAACCGTCTTGCACTTTCATTCATGTATCATATCTACTAACTAGATTAAGCTCTTCAATTTCTGACCAGGAAACTGGGAATCCTTTAAGAGTTCTTTTAATTGAATAGTTTGATTTGTTCTCAAATTTTAACTATTGTTTCTAAAAGCATGAACTAGGTTAAAGAAATCAACTTCATTATATTCCATCATCTGAACGGAAACTCATGGACGTCAATTGCGTCGCACATCATACACCGTCGAACACGTTGCACAACACACCCTAGCAGCAAACATGCCACTGGAAAACTTGTGAATGTCGATCACGTCGTACATGTCACAAAGCACACTTGTTAGCGAATACGCCTTTGGAAAACTCACGAAATTGAATGTCATGAGCATTGTGCAGATTATATTCCTATAAAATCAACATCTAATAATCTTTAACTACAAAAATCTAGATATTATATTCCTATAATTCTTAACGTGAATTTGAATGACATGTTGATTGTGCAGATTCACCTTTGATCTTTCCTTTGGTCTTTTATACAATTTCTTCAAAACTCATTGCTCTGTTTAAGAAATCCAAGATTAAATTTGATATTTAAGAACCAGATTGTTCGGATTCCATGTCAATTATTTTACATACTAACAGATACTATTGAACAGTTAGATCTGTCTAAGTGTTCGTAATTAGTTGTGTATTCTTAAAAAGAATGTGAATGGATGGTAATTATTATTATTATTATTTTTTTTTTTTTTTTTTGAGGAATTATTACAAATGAGCTGAAAATTGAAGAACACTATTGAAAAGTTTTGATAGTTATTTGAGGTGCAATATAATTCTCATAAAAACCATATGATCAAGAATATAGAAGCAAAGTCTAAGAAGGAATTCAAATGCAATATGCAATGAGTTTTTTTTTCAAATCGAAGAAATCACATACACAACCTCTGATTCACAAATTGAAACATGAAAGCTCTTTCCAAATGCCTAAAAAAAACACAAATCTGAGAGCTCAAAAATTATTTTAAAGGAGTTGTGATTTAAAGATTATCCACCCCACATCGCTAGAATTAAAAATCATTATAGTCTTCATAGGATGCTATAGCAACATTAATCATTGACGAGCTTAGTAATGTAGGCTTGTAACTCAAATGGGACTACGAAGTTGTTACTGGATGACTCTACATTCTCTCTCTGTATATTAAAACTTCTTTTATAAATGATATATATTCAAACTAGCCATTTAAAAAAATTGGGGGTTGAAGATGTTAGTTGTAGATCAAGTTTCAATTGCAAATGAATTCAGATATGTTCTCCATGGACCATGTGCATGAATAAATATGTCAATCAAAAATTTAAAAATTGTCCAAAAATGTCTAATAGGTCAAAAAAAACAATACTATTTGGAGTTGATAAAACGATTTCACACAAATGACATGATATCATGTCAAATCATTAATGAGCTTCCATAAGAGTGTACAGATTCTAAATTCTTGATTCAGAATACTAATTCATAATATTGCAAGCACATGAAGAATCTAAGCTTTTGAATGCTTATTAGACACAAGGGTTGAAGAGCAATTCATTGGATCGATTTCTAGATCTTAGAAACAGAAACGTAAAACGAGAACGTTATCAAACACGTTCTGTCTTATTCGGTAAAGTTAGTAATTTGGGCATGTCAAGCCTTGCATCAAGAACACTCTTGGTCCAGGGTACTCGGCACCGGAGTTTATGTTGAAAAATCATCTAATAATGCACAAGTGCGACATGTATAGCCTTAGAACCCTTTAGAATGGTGTTGTTTGACATCATTAGAAGTAAGAGCAATGCGAACAGATTTATTTCTAGGAGTTGTTGGTTGTGGCATTGGGGAGGAAAATACAGAAAAGGCAAGCAAGATATTGACATATAAAAACTAAAATTTGATATTTCAAAATATAATAATTAAAATGGAACAAGTCTATAATAAAAGAATAAAAATGATATTTTAAATGTTTAAATTGATGGGTTGTAATAAATTTAATTATGTCAATACTTAACAAAAAGAGGCATCACACATTGTGTACCAATAATAATTGGTAGCTTATCTCAAAAAAATAATAATAATAATAATTGGTAGCTTCAGACCAAGAGACCAAACGCTTTTCTGCTAATACTATACAAGTTTTGTTTGAGCATCTAAATCAAGAACTAGCCATTTGTATTTCATATTTTTTCATTATTGTAGTAGTCTTCTTATACCACTGGGAATTGTTGTCTCTACTTATGGAAGAATCAGAATTAGTACTGCTCGTTTGCTCTGAACTCGTCGAACCAGCTCCCATCCGCATTGGATTCATATACTGAAACGGCTTCGGCGGCGACATTATCTCCACTCCCCCCTCCAGCATCTTCACCACAGCACTCATCGGTGGTCGCCCATCGGGCGAGTCCTGCACGCACCAGAGCGCCGCCTCACAAACTCTGCTCGCCTTCTCTCTATCTTCTTCTCCAATGCCACATCCAACAATCAACTCTTCCAGTTTACCCTTTTCAAATGCATCCCAAACCTGCTGCGGAAACCAGTCCGGGTTCCCCGAAACTGTCGTGCCAGCATTGCTCTTCCTTCCAATGATCTCAAACAACACCATGCCGAAGCTGTACACATCGCACTTGTGCGATATAGGATAGTTGGTCAGCAAAAACTCAGGCGCCGAGTATCCAAAAGTGCCTCGAAAGCCGCTCATCGACACGTGAGTGTTGTCCCTATTGCAAAGCTTGGCAAGCCCAAAATCCCCAACTTTAGGCAGAAAATTAGCATCAAGAAGAATGTTGGCTGGCTTTATGTCATAGTGAATGATTCTCTGTTGGCATTCTTCATGTAGATATGAAAGTCCTCTAGCAGTTCCAATTGCTATATCATGCAACTTTCCAAATTCAATAGTTTCCTTTTTGCTAAACAAATACTTATCCAAGGATCCATTTTCTAGATACTCAAACACAAGTGCACTCATAAACTGGTCATAACAGAATCCATAAAGCCTAACCAGATTGATATGATAAGTCCTACAAATGGTTCCTACCTCAGCCATGAATTGCTCCTCGGCTCTTTTGTCGGAGCTTCGCTTCAAGACCTTCACGGCTACGACGACGCCATTCGGGAACTGCCCTTTGTATACCTCGCCAAAACCTCCAGATCCGAGGCGGGTCGAGTAGTTGCTAGTGAAGGAATAGAGCTGTTGAGGACTGAATCGAACTGGTTTTTCTTCGGCAATCTCTCGGAAGAATTTCTCCATTGTTGGTGCATCAACAGCTTCCCAAACGATGGGAGGAGTCGCTTGAGGGGCAGGTGGATTAGATATGTTTCTCAACTCTCTTACAACACCTGGTGTAGCTTTCTTGGCAAATTTGTAAGCACAAAAGGCAATCCCTATAAGAACCAACAGGGAAACCACTGCGCTCACCACATCTGAAATTCCATATAAGTTTCAGCTTGTGAGGCCTATTGATATTGAAGGCAAGCTAGTTTATTTTTGAAGTGTTGAACAGTTTGGAGAAATATTTGGAATGGAATTTAGTAAAAGACATCTTTAAATCAGTTGATAGTAACTTTGTATTCAGTTGCTCACAATGGCAATCAAGTTAATGTGTGAAATTACCAGCAAAAACATAACTCCAGATGTATAATTTAGGTCTCGTTTGATAATTATTTGATTTTTTATTTTTGAAATTTAAACTTATTTTTACTCAAATTTTCTACAATGTTCTCCATTGTATTCCTATCATGCATCCATCTTTCCTTAATAAAGTATGTGAATGCTAACCAAATTTCAAAAATAAAAACAACTTTTGGAAGCTTTTTTTTTTTTTTTCAATTTTGGTTTGGTTTCTTAAAATATAGGAAAGATGTAGATGTCCAAGTAAGAAAAAACTTATGGTAAAATAGTTGTTGTAGGCTTACATTTCAAAAACTAAAAATTAAAAATAAATGATTATCAAATGGGGACTTAGTAATCAAGAGGCTACAAGTTCGAATCATTTCATCCAATTTTGTTGAATCATAAAAGTTAATGTGAAATTGAAATTTCGCTAAATTATACAAAATACCACAAAACTTTAGGGTAGGCTTAAATAATTCTCTTGAAATTTCAAAGTTTCATTTTTTACCCTCGTTTTTTTTTTAGAAAACTCTTGAACCTTAAATTTGTTTAAAATAACATTATGGCAACTTTTTTTTGGTTAAAATGACTCAAAAATTGATATGGTGATAACCCTTAAATCAGTAGCACACATGACGTTCAACTATTCATTTGAAATTTGGGATGTGTTTCAATTCTAACCACAACATTTCACCATTTTCATTTTACCTCTTCTACATTGAAATTGTTTCAGATGAAAACGAAAATATGTCATGAGTGACATAATTAAACTTTTTTGAACTCTTCATTTCATTAAAATAAAATTATAAAGGTTTTCATTTATATTTAACTGTAAAGGTATTTTTTTAAAATTTTTTAAGTTCAACCCATTTTTTAAACTTTTCAAACCTTAAGAATATATATAACACAATTTACATAGTTGTGGAGTATTTTTTATAATTTAACCTACAACTTTTGAAATGATAATGACATAGTTAAAACTAATCTAAAATTTAATAAGGGCATAATTGAAACATGCCACTTATGTCATATATACCATTTATCCTGTTTTTGTCTTGTCTTTTATAAATTTTTGTTTTAAATTTTATAATATTTAATTAAAATTTCTCATTTAAGTTTTTTTTTAATTTTAGATAGAAAAATGTTTTTTCATTGAAAAAAAGTTATGTAAGTCAATTTTTTTCTATCTAAAATTATTAAAAATAAATAAATAACAATAATAAAGGTCAAAAACTGTAAAATACAAAAATAAATATAAAAAAAATGATTTTCTTTTATATTTTAGAAAAAGAATAAGGAAACACGTTACACCGTTTGCGTCACATTTGAAGTATTATATTTGGTTGATGAACGCAAATATTATTGTTATTAAACTTTTTTTTTTTTTAATATCATATTTGAAGTATTAATCGTAGGACATATTTGGGGGATCTTCGGACATTATATTCGTAAGAGTATATAAACCTTTCTAAAAACCTATCAATTGTAAAATCTTTTCTAAAAACAAACACAAGTATTTTTTTTAGTTTCTAAAACATGGATGTTTTTTTTTTTTTTTTTTTTTTGAAAAAGTTGATACCAAACGAAGAAATGTCTGAGAGTGAGAATTTTATTCATAGAAATAATTTTGAAAAATTAAAAATAAGAAAAAAAATAAATAGTAAAAGTACTTACAGAGAGCAATCATAGAACTGACAACATTTCCGGGGTCGGGGAATGGCGGATCTGGAGGGAACATGGTTGAAGATCTGAAAGACACACAAAAACTACGCTCAACAATCATTTGGTTTTTAAAAATCAAGTTCATAAATACAGTTTTCATCCATGAGTTTGTTATGTTTATGTACAAATTCTTAGATATATTATTTTGAAAAATCAAGCAAAGCTTTGAAAGAGGAAGGCAATTATATTTTTCATAAACTAAAAACCAAAAACCAAAAACCAAATAGAAAAACAGCGATGGTAGTGGTTTTCGAATCGCAAATACTTACTGGCATAAGAGAGCGATTAATTGGATCATTTCTTTCAAAATCGGCTAGTGTTTTGAGTAACAGCGAAAATGGAGATGAAGATGATGGATTAAAGAACAATTCGACTTCATATGGTTCGATTCATGAGGCAAAGAATTAATTAACTGGAAGTAACGTAGAACTTTCCATGCTTGACTTTTTCAATTCAAAATTTGACTTTTCATTTGGATTACGTGTGAAGGGGAAGAAGAAGACCAACAGTATTAATTCAATGGTCGACCAGCTGGCTTAGTTTTGCCCAAATGCCATTCACTTCCACATTTCAATTTTGTTTCCTCCCTCTCAAATATTTTAACTTATGCACACAAAAAAAATTTAATTTCTTTTTAGATCTTTTTTATTTATTAATTTTATCATATATCATATCATACTAAGTGTGTGGAGAATCATTTTTTGACAATTTTGTCCTAAATCAAATGTCATGTTTTTAAACATTTTTGGACGATTTTATCATATCATATCCCACAAAAACCTACACCTAATGAATGATGCCCACAATAACTATGATCTTCAAAACCACATACATTTGAAAAAAAAACTTACACCTAATAAATTATGACTACAATAACTATGATTTTTAACAAAATAAACTTATTACGTCCACAATATCTCATAAGTTGGAATGTAAAGGGTTTATTATTTATATCCAATATTTATATATATATATATATATATATATATGTGTGTGTATTTAAAAACATATTCAATGTAAAATTACGATAGATGAAGGAATTGGTATATGTAAAGTGTCATAAACCACGCCTTACAAGATGATTATATTAAAGTGTCATAAAACGCGTGTTTTATTTTATGACACTTTAATTGCCTCTCCCTCTTGAATTTGGTTTAACATAAGTGTCATCTAATTCCTTTTGAAAGTTTTATATTTAATTATATAACTTAATTTTGAAAAGTTGTATATTTATTTTTAATTGTTACATTTCAAATGTTTTGTAACCTTTAAATTCTATCATTATATAAAGAGTTCTCATCCAACATTTTACGATAAAAAGTTTAGTTTTAATCTTCATGTGTGTATGGATCTCTCTCTTTTCATATGTATGTGTGAATATTCTTTTGATTATGTTTATTATTTTGAATATTTAATCTAACATTCATCTTTTATCTTTCATCTTTTTTGTAGTAATATTTGATCTTTGGAGATATGTACAAGTGAAGATGATATAATGTCATTTAAAATTAAGCACAAGTAGCAAGTATGTAAATTAGATGTATAGGTCACATTCTTTCTAATCACATATTTTTATCTTAATTTATATACATATATTTATATTTATATACATATATTTATATTTATATATATATATATATATATATATTTTTTTTTTTTTTCCTTTTTTACAAGTATGTCATTCAATTCAAATTTAATTATTTTTACTTATACACGTAATTACCATTTTATTTATGTTGGTAATAGAGGTGGGTAAGTGGCCTTTATTATTATTATTATTTTTTTTTTTTTTTTTTTTGTAATAGCCTATTATTTACTTATTAAACACCCACATGCCACATGTAAGTTACAATTTATTTTATAACTACTTTTATCCCATTATTATTTTGGAATATGAAAAGATATATTTCTTGATTTCTTTAACTTAGGTTTAAGTTCCAAGGGTTTTTAAATATTAATCGCGACAACTAGATATAAAGATTTCGACGCAAGTTCTTTCTTTAACATTCGTTTTTATAAATATTTGCATATTTGTATTTGTGTTCTTTTTTAATAGTATTTAGCTTTATTTTTCTTCTATTATTTATTGTTGGTTGCATTTGACTCTCAATTTTTATGTGTTTTATTTTGAGATTCCGACTTCAACAAAGCATGAACCATAGCCAAGAAGACATATAATTTTAAAATATTAAACATAATTAAGGTTGGTGATTTAGCTTCCAAATTTTACATATAATTTTAAAATATTAAACATAATTAAGGTTGGTGATTTAGCTTTTTCTATTTCAAAATTAGACATGCATATTGTTACAATTTATTTGATATGATTTTCACCTACTTACACAATACATATAATTTAATTTTTAAAAATTATAAACTCACATATTCAGTAAAGAAAAATCATGTGCAACACAAGTTCTAAATTTCTAGTGGTATCAAATGTGCATATGATTTCTCAATAGGGCTCATCTGCTCATGCTCACATATATGGAAAATTATACTTTTAAGTTTTGAATTTGACCTCGTTTCAAAATTTAACACTTTTACTTTTAATATTTCAATTATAATATTTAATTTTTTTTTTATATTTCAATTCTGTCATTCACCGTCTCGTGAACCAATGTTATATTATGCACGAATTTTTTTGAGTTAAAAAATATTAAAAAATTAAGGAGTCGAACATGTAACCTCTTGGTTATTAGATTTTATATGATATGGATAAAACTCTATTCTTGTTGGTGTTACGGGCTCAAATTTTCATCTCGATAATAAAGGTATTTGCAATTAGTTTTACCATAAATAAAGAACAAAACTTTGTCAATTTGGTGGGAAGTATCTTATATATACTTTCTACTATGTGTGGGGATGAAAATGCAACACATTTTTAATCAAATCATCAATTATTTTATATATATATTTTCTACATTTTTATATAATATCCTCACAGATAGTGGAAATATATATTGTTGGCAAATTTTACTCATTAATAAAAATGAAAGAAATTTGGAATTATGTCCATTTAAAAACCCTGTAGCTTATCCGTCACAGTTGGTCTTGGCTTGGATATTTCCAAATATGATTCAATCCACGCAGTTGCTGGGAAGAAGCTGAAATTAAATAGGCATACATAAGTTAGTTGAAGATGGGAGTTTTCTTTTTCACTGACGGTTGAGTACAAATGTCCACCATCTCCCCACCAAAATAAATCTCTTGTTCCCACAAAATTTAAAGTTTTTTTTTTTTTTTTTTTTTTTGTAGAAGTTGAAGCGAGAATTTTTCGTGATAAACGGGCAAGGATTGGGTTCTCCACCATAAATTTTTTAATTTAATTTACTTTTTTTTTAAATAATAATTTCAAATAATTAGATTTTCTTATCGACTATATTATTAATTATTGAAGAAAAATATTCATTTAAATAGATAATTTCACAAACATATGTTTTTTAGGTAAAAATTAAAGTGGCAAATTGATAGAAGAATATTGAGAAAAAAAAAAATGTAAACAGGGGCAAGGATAGTTGATGGATGATACATTCTACATCCTAACCCCGTTTAGCCCACGAAAATATTTTTTTTGTTCTTGATCCCATTAGGAGACCCGACCTCACGAGAAAAATGGACATCTCTGATATTTAGAATGACTGATAGTTGGGTCGTTTATAAATTTTGGTAAATTAAATACGCACAAGTTAATTGTTCAATGTGTGATAGTTAAAAAATTCATTCGTTAACAAGAGCAATAGCTAACATTATTCGTATATATTCAATAAATCATTTATCAATGTTCAGTAACATCAATACAATAACTAAAAGATCATTGGTTCAAATCTACCATCTCCAATTGTTAGTAAAACTAAAAAAATGATTTAGGTGACTATTACAAATGGAACCATATAATCTTTTGTTCTTAAACTTTTTGACCAAACAACTTTTTTAAGTTTTATCAAATTTTATGATAAGGACTCCATTCTAATTAAAACTATGACGATTTAATTTTAATTTATGTTTCATTGATCAAATTTATAATTTACCCAAAATTGATCATATATTTATAAACTGACATTAGTTAAAATATCCTTCGGTCCTTTCAACTCATCATTATAGTCATTTTTATTGTTGGTACTTTGATGTTTGTTTTATTTTGATTCTTGAATTTAGCTTCAAATGTTGTTTAGCAATATTAATAATTTTTATGCAAGCAATGGTAAAATGTGTTAAAAGTTATATAGAAAAACTAATTAGTACTTTTTAAAAAAATTACCAGTTTTAAACTTTTTTGAAAGTATAAAAAATACTAAAATATAGATATTAGAAAGTTTAATGATTAAAATGAAACAAATATCAAAATACAATAACTAAAATAATGTATTTAAACCAATATTATTTTGGTCTATGTTTATTTTATTATGATCCTCCAACTAATAAATGTCTAGATTTAATTCATGTTATGTACTTTTATAAAACTTAAAATTGACATCTATGCTAAAATTAAACTTAATTTTAATGAAAATTGGATTATTACTAATAATCATCATTTTAATTTAAGAAAGGATATAGTGTACACGTTTCTATAATTTATAGAGAAATTTGATAGATCTTTTTTTATAGCGATAAAAATATATTATTCGAAACAATTTAATATATAAGAATTAAAATTGAACTTTAAAAAATATGAAATTGAAGTTCAACCGCAATAGACACATCTTTCTTTCAAGTTCATAAATTCAAATGTTCATATCAACTTTGTTTTAATAAGGAGAAAAAAAAAAGTAAACTTAAAGTAAATATAAATTACTGAATTGGCTTAACCATTCAAGTAGAACTGCCCTAGTAAAATGAATCCATTACTGAAAGAAAACTGCCTCCATTTCTTCGGTTATAAGTGGATTTTAAAACTATAACCTCTCAACTTTTAATTCACTTTTAAATTAAGAACTGGCTATCTGGATTTCATACTTCTCCATGATTGGAGTAGCCTTCTTGTACCAAGAAGAATGGATTTCTTCATTGAACTTTGAATAATCTGAGCAAGTACTAGTTTGAAGCAGATTCAGTTTAATGTTATCTTTTGGCAAAGGATTCAACAACTGAAATGGATTAGGTGGCTGCATTATTTCTACCCCTCCCTCTAGCATCTTCACCACAGCACTCATCGGCGGCCGCTCGTTCGGGGAGTCTTGAACGCACCACAATGCCACCTCACACATTCTACTTGCTCTCTCCACATCCTTCTCTTCAATACCACGCATTCGATTAATGTCTTCTAACTTCCCCTCTTTGTACGCATCCCAAACATGTCGTGGAAACCAATCGAGGTTTCCCGACGGAGTAATAACACCATTCCTTTTCCTTCCAACGATCTCGAACAAGACCATTCCAAAGCTATAAAGATCGCACTTGTGCGTTATCGGATAATTATTCAAGAAAAACTCTGGTGCGGAGTATCCAGGGGTGCCTCGATAGCCCGTGAGCGACATATGCGTGTTGTCCATATTGCAAAGCTTGGCAAGTCCAAAATCACCAACTTTGGGAGAGAAGTTTGAATCCAACAGAATGTTGGCAGGCTTTATGTCATAATGAATGATTCTCTGGTTGCAATCCTCATGTAAGTAAGCAAGACCTTTAGCAGTCCCAATTGCTACATCATATAGCTTGCCCCATTCAAGTTCTTGCTTTTGGCTAAACAAAAACTTATCCAAAGATCCATTTTCCATGTACTCAAACACTAATGCACCTAAATATTGGTCATAACAAAAACCATAAAGCCTAACCAAATTTCTATGGTAAGTTTTGCCAATTGTTCCAACTTCACCCATAAATTGCTGTTCAGCTTGTTTGTCTGAGCTTCTCTTTAAAACCTTCACAGCAATTTTCACCCCATTTGGGAACTGACCTTTGTAGACTGTACTGAATCCTCCAGAGCCAAGCGGTGTTGAATAATTGTTTGTAAAAGTATGTACTTGCTGAGCAGTGAACCTTATTGGCTTTTCTTTAGCCAGATCTTGAAAGAACTTTTCCATTGTTGGTGCATCAATTTCCCAAACTTGAGCTACATTTTGCATGGGTTGATGTGCCATATTTGGTGTAGATGGAGGAGCAAGTGTATTTTCCAGTGCTGTTAGACAATTTTGCCTTACTTTTTTAGAAATGCAGCAACTGATGATTGAAGAAAGCACAGAAAAAAGCACCAAGCTCAAAACTACATCTGCAAGCCAATGCATTTTTGTTTAGGTGGTGAGAGTATACAAAAAGTGTTAGAAATGCCTTAGAAATTCAGAACTATGTTACGCTACAATTGGTCGGGAGTTTCGCTTTTCGGTCAGCAAGTGGGCATTCTATGTATTTTAGAACATATGTTGTATTAGAAAGCAACACCACGGTCATGGGTTGGTGGTCACCGAGTGAGAAAGGGTTGGTGGCATGTTGGTTTTATTGTTTGGTAGTAATCCAGTTCAACACTACGGTCACGGGTTCGATCTTGAAATTGGTATTTGGCTCTCATTAATTTGAGAGCAGTAGTACCTTCTATATAAGGTTTGTGGTCTTCCTCCCCCAATTTGTACTAAAAAAAGAATATATTGTTGAATTATGTTAAACCACCAATTAACCCAAAAGTTTAAACTGGTGGATTGGGGTAAATTTAATTATATTAACTAATACTCCCCCTACCAATCAACCCAAAAGCTTAAGCTAGTTGGTTGGGGTAAATTCCCCTACAAGTGGACTTTAATTTTAATCGGGGATGAAATGACTCAGCAGGGGCTCGAACTTAGGACTTCCTGCTCTGATACCATGTTGAAGTATGTTAAATCACCGATCAACCCAAAAGTTTAAGCTGGTGGGTTGGAGTAAATTTAATTATATTTACCAACACATATGTTGCATTAGAATTTATGAGTGTGCATTATAGAAACTCTCTTAAAACTCTATCCTCGTTTGACCAAGCATTTGTACTCTTATCTCGTTAATAAAATAGTTTCTCTCTTCTATCTGGAACATAGTTAACACGACCTTAGTGAACCATGTAAATTATTGTGTTATTTATCTCGCATTTATGTTTAATTCTTGATTGTTGTTCCGATTATTCATAACAAAAAGGTCTAATATGTGTCGAAGATAATCTTTTATATTTATCTTAAACACTCACATATCGTCTTTGTCTCAGATTTGCTGTCGCTATAGTAATCTGGAGGAGTGAATCCTGTTGACATTTGAAGGGAAGCAAATCTGTATTTTGAGAAAGAATTAGTAACAACTACAGAACGAACTATGAAACAGAATTCGACAGCAAATTATGTAACATACAACTTATTTGGTTCATGTTTGTTTCAATTTTCCATTGAAACTGACATTCTAATTCTTTGTTTTTTTTTTTCCATAGTTTGAATCAACAATCAGAAAGGATAAATACTGAATAAGGAAAAGTATCAGGCATCTGTAAGATGAATACTGATAATTGAAATGCAAAACATCTATATTTGCATATCTCTCTATCTCAACTGGTTTTAAAATTTCCCTATTTAGATCTTTTTATGAATTCCCCTACAACATTTGTAATAATTACGTCAATTTAACAACTTAAAATCCTATTTAATTTTTTCTAAGAAGAATAGCAAGGATGTCAACCAAATTCATCTAATTATTCTCAGTTTTGCTAGTGTACAATACCTTGCTAGATTTCATTCCATTCATCACATTTATGTTTAGTTTCGTTTTTTTTTTAATCGGAAAATCGGAATTTTGCTTCACTATACCCGGGGTAACCACGTCCGTCCTTAGGCCAGGTACCGAGATACATCAAAGAAATGGAGACACAAAAGGTGTCTACAAGTTTAGTTTAGTTTTTTAATTTAGTATATTGTTCCCAAGGGACATTCTCATTAATAGAGATTTGGGGTTTATAAGGTATGGTCCTTTGGAGGACCTAAATTCAAAACTCACAAGTGAGTTTCATTATAAAATTTCTTATTGTCTTCTAGGTGTGGACCTCCAGATGGGTCCGGGTATCCCCGAATATGTAGTGAAATGAAGCTCCAATTCCCGATTATAAAAAAAGTGATAGTATGTTAATGAAATTTAAGCCTTAATGCAACCATATTGTATTACTATTAAAAACGAAATAGCAAGTCTTTGAATCTTTTGGGAGAATTGGTTCTTCCCCCCATAGTTCTGTTAAAATCTGCCTGCCCTCTTTATTCTTCAACATCCCTTCTGATAAGAAGAACCATAAACTAAATATAAGGAATGCAAACTTTCAACTCTACTCGTTTGCTAACCATCACAGGGTGGTTTAGTAGTCAAGGGCCTCTTAAGTAACTAAGAATTGATAGATTCAATCCATCAACCAAGTAATTAATTTCTTATCAGTTTTCTTTGATAAGAATGACAACAACCCTACCAAATCTCCACATTAGTATGATATTATCCACTTTGGGCACACACCTTCATGGCTTTACTTTTGGTTTCACCCAAAAGCTCATATCAATGGAGATTATTGTCATCACTTATATACTCATGATCTTCCTTTCATTTAATCAATGTAGGATACTTTGTTTGCATCTCAACATTCTTGACGTCCAAATATTTTAAGGTCAGACAGTTAATCTTGTAATGATAATCAATGTCCATAAGCTGATCCGAACATTCAAAGATTAAAAAAAAAAAAAAAAAAAATCCACTCATTTGCTTAAATTTCAATTTGAATGATCCATCAACGGGACATAATGTAACAGCAAAGTTGATAAAAAATTTATGAAGATCAAATCATTATAATCAAAGCTAACTAAAACATTGCGACATCACAGATGTGTTTTTGATAGAGAGAAAGAGAATTACACTTACTTTGTAAGAAAATGAGATGAAAGTCAAATCTGGTTCATATTCAGCAGCTTTTCTCTCAACCTTATGCTATTCAATAAATTCTCCCTTAATTAATCAGAACATTGACAAAAAAGAGGGATGAAATTCCGAAGAATATCCATCTCCTTCTTATCCTACACGAATCCACATTTTGGGTTTCTTTTCGACAATTTCAAGAGATTATAATTTATATCTCAATTCGAATTCAAGACAGCGACAGATAAGAATTGAAT
The DNA here is from genome assembly GCA_037833695.1 of Sechiopsis laciniata. NCBI lineage: Eukaryota > Viridiplantae > Streptophyta > Magnoliopsida > Cucurbitales > Cucurbitaceae > Sechiopsis > Sechiopsis laciniata. Next base: position 3,112,276 of record JBBMKA010000018.1, read on the forward strand.
GATTGATTTATATACTCGATGAACAAAACCAAGCCTGATTTACTTACTGATGATTGAAATTTCGAATTATAAAATCGACTGGTTGGGTCAGTCCATTTTCCTGAGCTTCTTCCTTTAGCGAATTTCATCTTCATGGAAGATCTTACAGAACCCGCCATGGCAGAACTTGGAATGCAAGTAATCTCACTTCCCAACCTAACCATTAACTTCACCAATTCTAACTTGACTAAAAATTCGAATTTTGACCCAAGTACTGATGGTAGAAAAACTAGGTATGGCACGGGTTCGATTCCGTAAATCAATTCTACCTTCTATGTAGGATTTTTGTGAGTAGGTAAGGGTCCGTTTGATAACGTTTTCGTTTCCTGTTTCTTGTTCCTAATTCTTGTTTCTTGTTCATGTTTCTATTTAAAACAAAAAACAAGAATTTGTTTGATAACTATTTCTGTTTCTTGTTTTTAAAAAAATTAAGAAACAGAAACAAAACTTGTTTGATATTCATTTCTAGTTTCTAGTTGTTTTTTTTTTTTTTTTGTCTTAAAAATAACATTACATAAATTAAATACATGTATACAAAAATCATGAAAAATAGGAAATGTGTTGTTTATATATCAATAGTAAAATTATGAAATAAAATAAAATAATTATGTATAAATACTATATTTATATTAATCAAGATAGTTTATAAATATATTTTTTTTTAAATCAAAATTGGAAATTTGTTGTGAATAGCAAATCGTAGCATAATATTTAACTTGATTGAGATCTACTAATTTTGCGACAATCACTTTAATATGATTGAATTAATTTTTTCCGATACTTTTTTTCTAAAATTTTTATATTTTTTTAATTGTTTTTTTTTTTTCCATTTTTTTACTCATAAAAAACCATCTATAAAATTAGTACAATTTAAATTAGTAATATAGAATTATAAATATTACAATTTATAGAAATTAAGTTTAAAAATAAGTGTATATTAAAATTAAAATAACAAATTATTTATATAAAAAACAAGTATAATAGTTATTATATATTAAAAATAAAATAATATACGGTTTACGTAAAAAAAAATTAAAATAATATAATATAAAAATATTAATATTATGGTTTTAGAAATTAAAATAATATATTAATATATATTTGAAAAATGTCAAATGAAAAGTTATTAAAAAAATAGAATAAATAATAAAAGTTTATTTTTTAAAAAATCAAACTAAAAATAAAAGATTTATAAAGATCCAACCATGGTTGGAGAAGTAAATTAAAAAATATAACTGCAACACTTGCCACCATGCCACAGTCCAAAATATTAAATATTAATGACTTGTAATTATGAATATAAAATTCAAATTGTAGAAATACATACAAAAAAATCAGAAATGAAAACACGAGAAACTTGATTTGGGAGTTTCTCATTTTGAAGCTAAATATTAGAAACGTTTCTTTTAATTTTGAGAACGAAAAACGAGAACAGTTACCAAACAAGTCTATTTCTAAAAAAAGAGAAACAGAAACGAGAAATAGGAAACAGAAACGTTATCAAACGGGCCCTAAATTTACCAATCTCTTTAACTCTATGCTGTCCAACCCAATTTAAATCATATATTGGGTTATCCAATGATTATTTTTGTTTTTTTCTTACTTATTTATTTTCATTTTTGTTATGGTAGAAATTAACATAATAATTTTCATTAAATATTCAACTCTAATTTATATCTTGATATTCTAAAGACTTACAAAATATTTTGATGAATTTTGGAGGGTATAAAGTCCAACAAATAATATCGAAATAAAATAAATAAATAATATATACAATTATGTTATAGGTAAAAAAAGTATATTTTGTTAAATTAATAATAAATTAAGTTAGTTGAAGTCAACCAAAATTAATTTTAAGTCAACTCAAAAATTCAATCCAACTCATAAATTATTTATTTATTTATTTAAACTCAACTCATATAAGTGGACAACTCAACCAACCTATTAAACTAGATTGGGTTGGACAATTAGTTAGATTATTAGAGTTGTCGGATTTCTTCAACATTCTTAAGAAAAATATATTTATAATCAAGAGGTCATGAATTTGTATAGGTTTTTGAATTGTGTTGAACTAAAATAAATTTATAAAAATTTTCAAAAAAAAGAAAAAAACTATGAGAACAAAGAAACAAAAAACCCAATTCATTATGGAGGTGGAAGCGCCTGGAGATACAAAACAGCTCTTTTTTTTTTTTTTTTTTTTTTTTTCTAGCAGTTTTAGGAGTGGTTTTTCAGTAGCCAACTGCCACGTGGCGTCCCTTTATTTATTTATTCAGTTTATTTTTATATTTTTAATAATTCCTGTTTTTTTTTTTTCAAACTTATTTTTTTAATATATTTTTTCAGTTTTTTTTTTCTAAATTTTAAGTTTTAAACTTCTTTTTAAATATCAGAAAAAATCTTGTTTTACTTACATTTTTCGTTTTTTAATTTTTCTAAATTTTGATTTTTTTCAAAACTTCAATTTTTGTTTTTTATTTTTATTTTTCAAACTTAAAAATTTTAAATTTTTTTCAAAATTTCCGTTTTTGTTTTTCTAAAATTTGAGTTTTAAATTTATGTTATAATATTTTATGATATATTCTTTTTTTTTTTTCTTTCATCTTATATTATATTTTTATGCGATTTGTTTCATAATTTAATTATATTTTTTTTAGAATCAATTTTATTTTTTATTTCATTATTCAATTTGTTTTGTTTTAAACTTTCAATTTAGGTATCTTTTTATCTACTTAATAGTATTAATTTTTAACTAATTAATTATAGATTGTGATCATTCATATAATATCGTTTTTTAAGGATATGTTTCATAATTTTAAATCACCGATAGTTTTATAATTCATTTTCTTTTGTTTTAAAATTTTAACTTTTCTCCTTATATCTACCTAATATAATTGATTCACTAATTAGTTGTAAATTATTCTCATTCGCATAATATACTATTTTAAAAATATATTTCATCATTTAGAATTAACTATCATTTCATAATCTACATGTGATTTTTCTAAATACGAAGTAAAATTCATATAAAAATAATTTTAAAAAAATTAATCTCACAAAAAAAAAAAACAATAAGGTGATTTAATAAAAAAAAAAAAAACGAAAAATAAAGCTTTATATTACCCAAGAAAGTCTCAAACATGTTAAAAATAATTTTTGATTTGAAATAACAAATAATTAAATAAATAAAATGACATTATTTAAAATTGAAAAAAAACCATAAATGTCATATGAGAAAAGTAACAAATCCCTTATATAACCCCTCCACAAAAAACCACATTCAAACGAGCTATTGTCTACCACCACTCTATAAATAATCACATCAAAACGAGGAATTATTACAATTACTCTTCAAATTCCTCTACAAAAAACCACATCCAAGCGAATTAATAATATAATCACTCCACAATTATACATTCAAACACCTCCTATGAATGATGCAGTCCCAAATGACCAAAAAGATTAAAGGAGAGAAATTTCCACAAATCACATCATAAACTCTTTACTAGTAATCCAAAATTATCTAAAATTCATGAGACTTTTTATATATATATATAATCTAAACTTCATGAGATAAACTCTCTATTTATAAAAATAATAAGGACAAAACTAATTAACCTATAAAATATCTAAAAACAACTTCTTACCTAATTATTAACCTCTGTCACTAAAGTTATATTAATTGAAGTTGTCATTAAGGTTATATTAATTGATGTAAAAAAGTTTATAGAAGTTGAAATCTCTAGTTTCACATGTTTGGACAAAAAATAAATATACATGATGCAATTTGGGTCCCGCCTATTTTTTAGAGACATTCTAACCATACAACATGATCAAAAAAAATACATCAATTAAAAAAAATAAACTGTTTACCTAAACACAGTTGGACAATTTAAACATAATTCATTTAGTTAAGATATTAATAATTTCCGATTTCAAAAAAAAAAGTTATTAATAATTTATTTTCTTTTAACGGAAGATATTAATAATTGCTTATATCATGGTCTAATGAAAATTTCAAATTCTCATATTAAAAAAAAAAAAAAAAAAAATTAGCACCGTTATCAATAATTATTTAAAAATTACAAATTTACAACCATCCTAATCCCAATCCAAGTTTAAATAGTTACAATTTTAATAGTTGGGTCCATGAAGAAAAAAGAAATCATTGATTGATAGTGATAAAAAAATGTATTTTAAGTATTTAATAGGATATGGATACAAAATAATCCTTGTTTTGTTAGAAAAAAAAGTTTCATCTCATTTAAGATCAAAACTTTCATTCTCTATTAAGATGGTCTATTAGAAAATTGTGTTTTAATTTATAGGTTATTCAAATGTTTATGAGATTGTGAGTGAAATGAGTTTCATTTTTCTTGAATTTATGTTTATTTAAGTTAACTTTGATGGAAAGTTAAATTTATGTTAAATGAAGTTCAACATTAGTCCTCCCTCTACCTATAGATAGGAACACATTTGTCCATCTCAAATGAGTGAAAGTGAAAGAGAAAGAAGCATTAAGATAGTTTGAAAATACATTTAAGCTTATAAGCAAGGAAGGAGAAATCAATTTCTTCCATTGAAGCAATTTTGAAAAACTTTAATATCAACATTCATTCTTTGTGTTGAATCAAAAAGTTCTTGAATCACAATGTCAAGAGATATACTTTAATCCTAATAAGATTCAATTACATTTCGTAATAATCATGTTATTCAAGATCTTAAGATTCATGTTATGCATAAAATATTTAACATGTTTGTTTGGTGAAAAGAGTTGAATTGTTATAATGGTACATAATAGTAAGAATCAAACTAAATTTAATATGACTACTAGACTTATCAATATTTCAGACTAATGCAAGTGAGAGATTACTCATATTTTTTGTTTAAAACATTGTAATTAATATTATTCAATTACTAGAATGAGTTATGAATGATAAGTAATTGTGGTAAAAAAATATTCACTTAAATCGAAGAGTTATGAATGGTCGCCTAAGAAAACCATCATTAAAATAGAAGAATTAAGAGTATGAATTTTCACAAAAAAATTTAATGTTGGTTATTTGTACTAACCTTTAATCCATTAACTTAATTCCTTAAAATTAAATATGATTAAATTCATCTCTTTCATCAATTTTTATTATTATTATACACTTTAAGAGTCGTGATATTTTCCTCTGTTTATTGTTGCAACGTGTCATAAACACGAGTTTTTTTTATCAGAAACTTAAAAATAAAAAATAAAAAATCATGATTAATTTTAAAAGTGTATGAGTATCTATTAAACAGAATAATTCCAACAAGAACAATAATTTTACGATATTAATATATTCTCATAACCTCGAAACTCTCTCCTCCGACTATAGTTAAATTCAAAAAAACAAAAAGGAAAATTACAAAACTAGTGAAATATAAATAATAATTACAAACGTGATGACTTTTAAAAAAATGGTCAATACAGTTATTAGATATTAATGAATATTATCGTATACTTTTTTATAATACTGTATTAATAAGCATTTATAATACATAATACTATATTAATGAATATTTATAATATAAATTTAAAATATTTTATTGACTATGTATACAAATATTTAAAAACTTGACTATATTTATAATTATTTTGTGACAATGGTCCATCCAATAAAATTTTTAAAAAAAATTAACGGTGTAACTGGGCCAAGTTTTCACAGAAATAGACTGCAATACCCAGAAAGAGGCCCATACACCCATGTTACGGCCCAATGTAAGAAAGCCCAAATAATAGGCCCATAATTGGTGACGTTAGAGCGTGCTTCTGTTTGAGCCGTCAACAACGATTTCTTCTTTCTCTGCAAAAACCTTTCTTCTTCAAACCGCCTCTGCATATCGCTTCTCTTCGGCTTTCGCTCCCTCTTTCTATCTTCGATTCATTGTTTCATTTCTCAGAATCGATTGAAGTCAGAATCAGAACTTTGGAGAAGAATCGGCGTTTGAGAAAAGATGCGGGGGCTAACCTGTAATGCCTGTAACAAAGAATTCTTAGACGCGGATGACCAAAAGCTTCACTACAAATCCGAATGGCATCGCTACAATCTTAAGCGCAAGGTCCAACTTCTATCTCTGTTTGTAACGCTTGTGTTATGCTCATAATCGAGACCAATCGGTTAGGTTTGCTAATTTATGTTTCTTTCTGTTTGGGTGTTGGTTTTGGTTTCTGGTGTAGTGGTTGTTGCCTGATTGTTTTGATTTGCTCGTTAGTCCTTTTTTTTTTTTTTTAATTTTTTTGTGTATGTGAAAATCTTGGGATGATTGTTTGATATGTTGTGTTTGGGGCTATGAATGTACATATTGTTACGCGTTTTTTTTAAAATTGAAGTTCAGCTGAAATAATTGCTCTAAAGTATTAATCGTGTTTTGAGATGGTTAGTTTCCGAATTCTAGTGACCACCTACCTTGAAATTAATCTCCTATGAATTTCTTTGACATCTAAATGTTATACGGGCGGTAGTTGAGCTGTTCGGAAGCTGACCCGCACATTGATGGATATCAAAAAGAAAAGTTTTCGAATTCTAGTGCGATTAGCTGCTGTTGTTTGCTCAAACTAACAGTTTCAGGGAACTGACTTAAACGGAGTTGGTTCAAATTTTGGATGTTTTTACAGTTTCTCTGTTGGAAATAGTAACTCGGACGGACTCTTTGTCTGTATATGAAAGTGTCAGTTGATGGGGAATTGATTTTATTTTTCTTTTAAATTTGCTTAAACGTTTGATAGTCCTATGTATAATGGGAATGTTATTAATAAATAGTTCTACATTTTTCTTATTCTATCTAGTCTCTTCCAATTATGTTTCGGATTGAGTCGAGTTGTTTCCGTTAGCCCTCAAACGGAGTCTTACTTGTCAACTTCTCCATGTACATACAAGAAATCTCCCTTTTGGTGCTTTTGAACTCGCTAGTTAAATTTAATGGTCGAAGTAAATTATGGTGTGCATAGTCTGGAAGGTGCTTTTGAACTCGCTGCACTGCGTATTTACTGCATATACAATGGTCAATAGAAAAAGAATAAGGTGTTTGTTCTGGGGTGTAATTTTCCTTTGTTATTTACCATAGTGTAAACTTGGAAGTATGGAGCATCCAAATGTTATTCCTTTTTTTTTCTTCCTTTAATTTAGTTGTAATTGTAAATACCAGAGTATCTTTTTGTTTCAGAGTTTTATTTGTTCAGAGATAGTCTATTGTGTATTTTTCGATGATTTTGCTTATATTTAAAATAGAACTAAATGCTTGGGGAATAATAGTTATGGAACTCTAATTAGTCTCCTCTCTTTGTGGTTGTTAAGCAATCAGTAGGCATAAGCATTTCGAAGAACAATAATTTTTTCTGGATATTGTATTTGAGAGTTTTGGAAGTGTCTATGGGAAGGATGCATCATATATCTTTCAAAACCCACCTTTCTTGTATCATTTACCTAATTATCTTGTGAATAAATCAGGTAGCTAATGTTCCTGGGGTTACAGAGGCGTTATTCTTAGCTAGACAATCTGCTGCTGCACAAGAGAATGCCAATTCAAGAGAGACCTCAATGTTATACTCTTGTGGTCTTTGTAGCAAAGCTTATAGGAGTTCCCAGGCTCATGCCCAACATCTCAAATCTAGGACTCATATCATCTTAGCTTCGCAAGGAACACATGATCAAGAAGTTGAAAAGCCAATAATTAAGCCCCTTTCTCAGCGGATTAGCAATAAGGTTCCCCAACCAAACGAGGAGGAAGAGAGCGAGGAGGAGTGGGAAGAAGTTGACCCTGACGAAGACATGATTGATGAAGATGAGAATGAGGATGATGGTTCTGATGCTATTGAGGTGGACTTGGATCCATCATGCTGCTTCATGTGTGATCTAGAGCATGATACCATTGATAGCTGCATAATCCACATGCTTAAGCGACATGGATTTTTTATTCCTGATGTTGAATATTTGAAGGATCCGAAGGGCTTCCTTACATACCTAGGCTTGAAGGTGCCAAAATGAGATACCCTTTATTCAATTTTCTTTTAGCTCAATAAAATCAGTAGTTGATTTACTTCTCTTTCACGCTTGTCCAGGTGATGAGGGATTTCAAGTGTCTGTACTGCAACGATAATTGTCTTCCTTTCAGCAACTTGGAAGCAGTTAGGAAGCATATGGAAGCGAAAAGTCATTGCAAAGTGCATTATGGTGATGGAGACGAGAATGAAGAAGTAGAACTAGAAGAATTTTATGATTACAGTAGCAGGTTCTTATCCTTCTATTACTTAGAATTTACAGTTTTTATAGCTTCAAATAAACATGTGAGTTTGACTTGCTTCTCATTTTGTATGGTGTTGGCATATAGTTATGTGGATGGAAGTGGCAACCAGCTAGTAGCATCAGGGGATGGGGAAAATTCTGTTCAACTTGGTAGTGGTGGAGCTGAGCTCATCTTAGTTCAAAGAACTGCCGAGCGGCAATCGACCAAAACACTTGGTTCCAGGCAATTTCTACGATATTATCGTCAAAAACCACATCCATCACCTGCAAATGTAGCCATAACTGCTGCATTAGCAGCAAGGTATATTTCGATCTTTTTAATCAAGTTCTTCAGCTGTGAATGTAATGTAAATAAACTTCAATGGATGAGCATATACAAAAAAAAAAAAAAAAAAAATTCAATGAGAATAAGATCTAGGACAATTAGCTCAATTCACCTAAAGTACCTACTGGCTAAAGTTTAAATCCCTCCACATATTGTTAAACTTTTTTTTTTTTTTTGATATTTGTGAGTATTCGAACCAGTCTACCGCATTTAGTCATTCAGACCTCTAGGACAATAATGTGGGCTAAACCGAGCTAAAAATGGAACCTCTTTAAAAATGCTCTACAAAACAAGGAAAAAGGCTTCATGCCAAAAAGCTCTTTCAGAATCATCATAAAGTGACCTTAATAGTTAAAGAGGGTTTTGGAGAATTAAAAGGTTATGGGGTCAATTCATGATGGTCATCTACCTAAAAATTAATTTCCTATCAATTTCCTTCACATCCAAATGTTGTAGGGTAATGTGCTATGTCTCGTGACAATAGTCACGATGCAACAGTCGCAGCAGATATCAAAAGAAAATTTTTTCCTTAAATGAAGCAGGACTTTCTCCATCAAGCAACATCTTTTAAATTTTTTTAAAAGAAGCTTATAAAGTTGATGGGTAAACCAAATACTGATGAGAGATTGCCATTTTGAGTTGCAGGTACAGGAGCATGGGATTGGCAACTGTCCAGTCAAGAGAGAGGATGCTCAGGATGAAGGTGATGAAAGAAATGAATCGAACCGGATTGGAAGCTATGCGCACCAAAGTCGGATTGAAGAACAACGTAATCCGAAACCTCCCTAAGAATGTTCCACACTAGTGCTATTTTACTTGCCCTACATTACATCTTCATTATAAATGAAATGCTTAAGATCGCAATTTTAGAGTGTTGTAATTTGCGTTGTTTTTTGTTTTGCCTGTATTCTCTTGACCACAAAGTTTTGTTTATCCGCAGAATTGGTGATAAATTATAGTTTTTTTTTTTAAATTGTCGCTCATAAATTGGTGATAAATTTAGTCCATATTATTTAGTCTTACATATTTCAAAATCAAATTAAGATAACACTTTTGAAAGTTTAAAAATTAAAATAAATCTCAAAGTTTAGAAATCAAGGTATTTTAACCTTTTAAATTTTAGTATATTGATTAATTATTATTTTGGTATTGAAATGAATTTAATTTTTAAAAGAAAATAAGTATAAATAAATAAATTCAAAAGATAAAAATGAAAGATTAAACTAGAGCATCATTAGGATACTTATAAATGAATTATAGGGCGGAAAATAATAATAACAATTCTTTTGTTAATGTGATGTTTTTAACGAGAAATATTAAGAAAAAAAGGTCATTAATGTTGTAAAGGAATTTTGTAAAGGAATTTGGATATCAATTGAAATGTTAATGGCATCTTGATTTCATGGTTTGGCGATCATGAGTTCAATTCTCAGTATTTGACTTTCATTTAATTAAGAACAGTAATATCTTATGTTTGTAGTCTGGGCAGCTATCAGAATTATGGCAAACAATCCCAAATTTGGCTTATACATTGTCCTCTTTCAAGAACATACTTCTTGGGGTCTTGCAATGGGTCTCATAGTTGGAAATCAAGCAAGTAATCTAAAATATTGGTTCCTCCTTAGGATCTTCAACTTTCTTGATTGAATGTTTAAAGTTTCCTTTTCTTTTTTTTATTTTTTCAAATCATGTAGTGAAATAATGTTTTGAAAGTCAGGTTTAACTAAGCTATGTTTATGCTCCCTTTCCTTTTTTTTCTGAAGTACATGACTTGAGAAAGAAAAGAGGGGAAGTACATGACTTGAGAAAGATAAGAAGAGAAGGAAGATGATTAATTATTTAATTAATTATAATTATTTTTTGCCCCCTCGTTAATTTTTAATTGTGGTTAAGATTTTTAAAAAAAATAATGATAGTTTAAAAATTAAAATTGCACTTTTGAAAGTTTAGAGACAAAAATGGAACAAACGTGATAGTTCAAGGATCAAAATGATACTTTAACCTAAATTTATTTATACCAATCAACAAACAATGAACTAGTAAATATGATATGAGTTTAATCTATAATGGTCACTTACTTAGAAATACGAATGTTCTTAACATCTAAATATTGTAGTGTCAAACACATACTACCTTGGATACTCAACTCAAACAATCTAAAAGTTCTAAAAGACCAAAGTCACTCTAAACTTCACATGAAAAAGAATGGACAAATTAGACATTACATGTAACATATGCTGCGCATAGTTCCCTTAGAAATCACATGTTCACGAGCTCTAATTTCCCCCTACTATAGGTGCTCATAGAGCACCATTTTCTGCAGTGAAGCTACTCACTACAAATAATATCTTAAACCATAGGTTTATCCAAAATTATGTCAAGGTGTTTACCTCAAAATACAAGACATGTTGTGTCGGCCCATTATTCAGGATCTCTTATTAGTTGGGTCACAATGCCGACGGCTATAGTTCTGCCCATTGCTCTAAGAAATACCCGCCCGAGAGCTCGACTGGTCGAGAATGCTTCCACACAAACTGGACTTTGCAAAACAACCTAAGAACAAAGAAAAAAATAGAAAAGGCATTGCTGTAAGTGTAATGGTAAAAAATCAACCTGGAGATGGATTGAAACAGAAATGATGTGTAATCTTGGTTTTCACCTCGATCACTGCACTTTGTTTAGCACTGAGACAACGTGGTGCCTTCTTCATGACCTTTCCCGTCTTCGAATCGAGTAATGACACTATCCTCGCAACTCTAGCAGCCTCCTTCACGTGGTGTATATGAACTTCCAACTGTTAATTTTAATACAGGGATCAACAGCCAATAATATAAGGATGATCAGTATAAACAAAGAATCAAGAGTGGAATATTCACCTGCGATCCTTTTAATATCGGAGTTGTGAATTCCAAGGTAAGAATCTTCAATTCCAAATGATCCGCAACAGCAACAGGAAAATCGGGATGGCATAGGACACCTCCAGCCATTATACTACTAGCTTCAACTCCTTGTAGACCAACAGTCACGTTGTCTCCTGCTCTTGCCATTTTGCAAGCCTGAGAATTGCGTTCTAAAGTGCGCACGATGCCTTTATCTCCGGATGGCATGACTAGAACCTATACGATGTCACACGACACGACATTCAAACTTCAGAAGTTTGAAAATTGTTTCATGAAATCCCTATTGTGTAAATAATACTATTAAAAGGATGATGAGATGAATTATATGATGATGCGATGATGTGACTTCACAAATGGGTCAAATATTAGACGACCTTGCAACGAACAATGTGATACGTTTTGGGCCTTAGCATTATTAAGGAATAATATAGGGGTATTTTAGCAATTACTTGGAGAATAAGTTAGGGTATTTTATTATAAATAGAGAGAGTTAGGGTAGGGTTTAGGGATCCAAATATTGAATTGATTATTGAGTGAATTATTGTAGGGCTCGAGAGATTCTCTTGAGAGGGGAGGTTCCAAGA